>CM065922.1:10160435-10485435 GCA_033439105.1 Magallana nippona
AAAATTCACAAACACCCCCCCCCCCCCCCCCATTGTGGCTTTATTCTACCACTTAGGATCATAATTGTTTGGCCAAATGATTTTTGAGAAGAATATTTTTGAAGGATACAAACAAATTTTCAACTATTCTTAATTATCTCCCTTGCAAAGACGGCGTGGCCCTTCATTTTAACAAACTTGAATCCCCTTCACCTAAGGATGTTTTAATCGTGCCAAGTTTGGTTGAAATTTACCCAGTGGTTCTTGAGAAGAAGTTGAAAATGTAAAAAAGTTTAAACAGATGAACAGAGAGACGGACGGACAAACAGACGACAAAAGTGGTCAGAAAAGCTCGGGTGAGCTTAAAAGAGCAAAACATATCAAATAAATTTTTATTTCATCGTCATTAAAACATACAAAATTTGGTTATAATTCTGACATTATCTTCAAAGAGAGTCATTTGTACACTTTTCACATTATAGCTAAATTTCATCTCTTAAAAGTCATACGATTTCAATTGGGTATAAGGTATTGTTTATCCTGCATGGGAAAATATTTCTGTTGATTGTGGGAAATCAAGTGTCAATCATGTTGCGAAAAGTATATCAAACAAAAATTATTTCCTTTTTTTATCTAAGTTTCATGAAGCAGAAAAAGGCAAACGAAAGCACAGTCAGTATCACACTTCCGGTGATTCCAGACACCCCGCCGCCTGGTGGAGCTGAAGTCGCTGCAGGAGTAGAGGCACTTGATCCTGCAATGTCATAGTTATTATTATACAATAATAGAATGGGTATAAGATCAGCATATGATTAGCCAAAGTCTTCAGGTCTAACAAATCATATGTTACCCTCATTGAAGACGGTATAAAGAGTTGAAATAATTTACAGTCTCCGGGTTGTGCATTTCCTCTCCTTTGTGATTGGTAGAAAATACATGATGTGAAAATTTACATTTATTTCATTGGTTGAAATACTGTTCGGCGCAAGGGGGATAATTTTCTGGTGATCTTTTTTACGTACGATCTAACAATTTTCGTAGATTTTAAATCTTAAAAAGTGTGAAAACGGAAAAACAATTAAAATTGCTATGAATGAAATTCAGGCTTTAATTTTTCAGTACAATTAGTTGAAAGCAATATTCTATAATATCTATTGATTATTTTTTGTTCTTTTCTTTTTGTATTGTTTATGCAAATACAAAAAATGTGAAATTTGATACGTTATGGCTAATATCAGTAAAACAAGATGCTTAATGTTGTGGTATTGACTTTGATGTTATTGAAATAATAAGACTCTTCCTAAGATCTCTTTTTCCCTACTATAGTCGATCTCAACTAACAAGCACGTGGTAGGCATTTCTCAATTTTAGACACTTAAGTTTACATATGTAGAGGAAGGCGACATTTATATAAAAAAGAATTAAATTTTCTGAATGATAATTTTTAAAATGATCAGTCTTAAATTCAATGTGATTGTCATTTCATATTTTATGTAATTAAGTATAGTTTCTCAAAATATTGAAAATTTCAAACAAATTTCATAAATTGCTGAAATTTATTTCATTATGGACCCCCCCCCCCCCCCCTATAAATTGAATTTATTGGTTTTTGTTTATGTCTGTCTCATGTTTAACAAAATTTCACCCGAGACTGGAAATTGCCAATTAACTTTAAATGTAATGTTTTCAAGAGTCTGTTTGTTAGTGATTTACATACGACATATTTTAATTGATAATACGTCGTAAAATTTTAAACAAAACTTTGTGATTTTTTTTCTCTCGTCATGAAAATATCATTGAGTCGTCATACATGTAAGTCTCATCAAAAAGTCAATTGAAAATTTTGCTTGAATCGCTACGGTGCGAATCTATTTTTAAAAAATGGAAGATCAGCTGCAAAATAGTGTAACCACACCTTGAGAAAACATATATTTACCTTCATGGACTAGAATCAGAGTCACCAAAAGAACAGCGAGAACTCCAATATGCTTCATCTAGAATTGGAAACTCGTGATAAAAAACAAAAAAAAACAAAACAAATAAAAAGATGTTGCATGTTATAGAAAGGTCTTACCTTTTATTTCTTATCCGTTTGCACAGCTGGCTTCCCCAATGCCATTTCCCCGACTTATATACGCCCTATCCCTGTCAGCTGTTTTTGTTAACATTCATTGGTAGGTTGTACCCTCTTTCAATCCCAGAGTTTATTCGCTGATTTATTCCCCCGTCCTGTCGATTTATTAAAAGTTGATATATAAGAGGGTTGTCCCAAAATAGCATAGACAAGTAAAACATAGAAGTCTAATGAAATTGGAGTGAACAGATTTTAAGTTAGATGTTCTGTCTACGCTGTTTTGGAACAACCCTCGTACGTGTGATTCTAAACGGAACATAAAATAATGTTATGTTTTTGGTTGGAAAATTCGTTACTAATACATGTATAAAAAACTGTTTTTATTTCTATAAAATATGTCCAAACAAAATAAACTTATTCACAATTCCCAAATACTTTTGTAGGAAAGGAATTCTAAATTATTAAAGTGTAAACCCTTCAAAGGAGAGATACTCACGAAACAGTGATAACAGGGTATGTGTCCTTAAAAATCTTCTTCTCAAGCACCACCAAAAATGGCAATTTTTATGTATTGTGGAAATCCGAAACTGTTCAAACCGTGACCCCCGGACCTATACTTGGGCCCCGAGAGGGGTTCTATTATATATGAAAAAGTTCCATATTCTTCTTCTCAAAAACTACAATGCTACAACCTGTAATACAAGTATGCCAGCATCCTCAAATAGTGTAGATATTAAACTGTTCAAAGTTGACCCCACGACCAATACTGGGGCCCCATGAGGGGTTCAATTTTTTAACATGGAACTATATGAAAAATCTTTTCTTCTTTAAGAAATACAATGCTACAATTTGTTGTATCAGTATCCTCAGTTAGTTTAGATTCTAAATTGTTCAATTAAACCGTGATCCCCAAAACAATAATTTGGTATCAGAAGGGGTTTCATGTTTAACATAGAAATATTGTTCAACATAGATAAACATGTGTGTGTGTGTGTGTGTGTGTGTATATATATATATATATATATATATATATATATATATATATATATATATATATATATATATATATATATATATGTATATATATATATATATATATATATGAAAAATTGTTTAAACATCTTTTAGGCATTTTATACATTTTTGTTAAATTTCTGTGCAAGCATCCTTAAACAGTGTAGATTCTAATATGTCCAGACCGTAGTGGCCGGGCCAATACTTGCACCCCAAGAGAGGTACAAAGTTCAACGTAGAAATATGAAGGGAACATGTTTAAACATATTTTCGTCTAGAACTACAATGCTATAATTTGTAACATTAGGCCACTATGCAAGCATCTTCAGATAGTTTTGATTTCAAATTGTTCAAATTGTGACCCACACCAATACTGGAACCCCAAGAGAGGTTCAAAGTTCAACATATAAATATATACTAGGAGGAAATGTCCAGAAATCTTCTTCTCAACAAAGGTCACAGTAAGCTTTTTTTTGCTTTGTATCAGTATTATTTTTTCCAATTTTGTTATCTGGATATGTTGAGGCCTATGATAATAAGATCGGTCAGTCAATGCATCTTATAACTTAGGATATGATATCCCAAAGTGGGTTTCAATGATCTTCTAGTTATTGTTTTTATGAAGTATCAATTCTTGGAACGAATGTTGAAAGATTGACAATATTTTAGAGTTTCATACTTAAAGATTTAGAAAGGGATACAAGAACTGTTGTTCAGGTAAGCAGTATGGCCCATGGGTCTCTTGTTTTTTTCATAAGAAAGATGTATTTTTAAAAAAAATGATGATGGTGTATATATGTAATTCCGATTTCAAAATTAGAATCATTGTTTGATTCAGAATTTAAAAAAAATGACATGTCCCTGCATGAAAATGCAATAATATTGATTTGGAAACAAAAACCTTTCGTTTAATAAATAATAATGCAAATTCGCAATCAATTCCTTTATATTAATAACAATTTTAGGAAAACTTCCGAAAGAAAACTGATCTGAAATTACGAGTTCTTCGGTCTATTTTACTATAGTATAAATTATCTCTAATTCAAATAAGATGTTCTAGTAATAATGTGGCCACATTTCTTTGCAGCTGAATAGTCGTCAACCCTCGTTTATTGTGATTTTGATTTAGAGTAAGTACACATTTTGCGATGCGTCTACTTACTGTAATCTAAGTACAAAAGGGTTAAATTAACTTGAGGGCTTCTTTAAAATTATGCCACCCCCCCCCCCCCCTCCAGTTTCATCGCTTTTAACCTTTCAATTATCTGGTACCGATAAATAAAACATTTTTGAATCCCCTTAAAAGCCATTTAATGTACGATAAGACCTACATATACACATGCATTTTATACCTCCGCGGCTTATCTTATTGGTATTACGCAAAGAACTTAGTAATCTTCAAGAATTTGCAAACCTTACGAAGCAAAAGATTTAAAACCATCTCTTATGTTATCACACAATGTTTACATTAGAAACATTATGTAGCATTTTATTATGCAATGGCATGATGGCATACGCTTTGTAACACAATGAAAACCCTTAATCAATCAAAAGAAAATTCCAAAAAGTCTCAAGTAATCTCCTTTCCAGTCGTTTACATCCAATTGCTCTAGCTATGTCCTTGTATTTCTTTTTCTTTTTAATAAGATGTTGCTTAAAAAAAGTCTGTGACGGGAAATCAAATTGAAATATACAGAACGATATTTAAATACAATTCAGGATAAAGATAAAAAGTGACATATTCCTGCTTTTGGATAATTACCAGGGGTATCGTGCTGTTACCATTTCCCTTTTTAAACACCATGGGAATATAAAAATAAACATATTCATAGCGACAAAGCTATTTAAATTCATACTTCTAAATAGATATTGGAGAATTTATGTGTCCCCTTTTTCTCATCATTCTCAATATCAGAATATGTGAAGCAAATATTCAAGCAATAAACAACGGTTTTCATTATCACATTACGTATGGAACTGCAATACTTATCACTCTGCTGGCGCAAAACATGATGCGATAAATAGCGTATTATGGTAAATGTACCAGCCATCATCTTTGTAATTTTCCTCATTTTTTAAAATCTTTTTTAAACTTTCAATAAAATTGCAGTCACGAATGCAGTTGATTGTGGTTAGGAAAGTGCATGCTTCACGGGAAAAGTTTACATGGTTATTTAATTACAAATTTGGAGTATATAGATCTATTGTTGTAACAACATCAACAATAAACATTTGTGTAGTAAGGAGAAGATCCCCTGACCGACCACTTTATCGAGACAGTATTTATAATGGGACCACAGGGGCTTGTGTAGAAAAAAAAACATCGTTAAGGTACACACTTTTTTAACTTTTTTTTTTTTTTTTTTTTTTTTTTTTTTTTTTTTTTTTTGCTACACAAGTGTATTTTTGGTACAGAATACTAGATAATCCTTTCACCATTAATTTATTGACCCAGGGCTTCAAAGGATTTTTAAAGTGGATATAATTCACATTTTTCCCTTTTCTTTATTTTCGAGAGGGTTGCAACGCGTTTCCCCGATTTTTAGAATCATCTGTCCGTTTATGAAATATTACTGTAGAAAGTGAAGACAAATTAAATAAAATACAAGGACATCAATAGTTTCTTAATGGTCGATGAAATAGCTACCTTTCACATGAAATAAATACCAGAGCGTTGCAAACAAAGGGGTGTTGGTTTTTAAAATATTACACGTCTTTCCGTATATTTTGTTCGAACATATTCTATGAATTTTTCTGAAAATGTCTACATTCCTATGAATTGAAGGTTTAAAAGACATGAACGTACTATCTTCTTGAAGGTTGTATAGATTTCATCATTTTTATATACCCCGCGCAACGAAGTTGCGAGGGGTATTATAATGTTTGTGACCCGTCCGTCGTCAGTCAGTCCGTCAGTACTGTTTTTTGTAAGAGCAACTCCTTTTAAACCGCTACATGGAATTTTATGAAACCTTGTAGGTATTTAGGACACAATATGTAGATGTGCATATAACCAGAAAATTCCGATTCTATTATTTTTCTCGGAATTTCGGCCCTTTTGAAGTGTATACATGTAAGTCCTCTTAAGCCGCTGCATGGGATTTTGTAAAACTTTGTAAGTGTTTAGAATACAATGTGTAGATATGCATATAAACAGGAAATTCGCTCATTTATTTGTCTTTGAATTTCGGTCCTATTGAATTTAGAATTTTGGCCATAAATTGAATATAGTAATCAACAATTTGTAAGAGCAACTCCTCTTATACCACTGCATGGAATTTTTTTAAACCTAGTAGGTATTTATGACACAATGGATGTGCATATTACCAGGAAATTGTGATTCATTATTTTTCTGCGAATTTCGACCCTTTTGAACTTGGAATTTGGCCACATATTACGAACAGCTTATAAGCACAACTCCTCTTAAAAAGCTGCTCAGAATTTTGTGAAACATTGTAGGTGTTTAGAACAAAATGTGTAGATATGCATATTACCAGGAAATTCCGAATCCTTTAATTTTCTTCGAATTTTGGCCTTGTTGAATATAGTAATGAACAGTTTGTAAGCACAACTCCTCTTAAACCGCTGCATGGAATTTTGAGAAACTTTGTAGGTGTTTAGGACATAATGTGTAGATGTGCATATTACCAGGGAATTCCTATTCCATAATTTTGTTTTGGGAATGTCGACCCTTTTGAATTTAAATTTTGTCTTTGTTAAAGACAAAAAAATATATGTGCATATTTGCAGGAAGTTCTGATCTGATATTTTTTTGCGAGTTTTGCCCTCTCTCAAACTTTTTGTTTGTATTTAATGCATACCCTGTCATTCACTGTAGTAGCATTGTCAAGTAATGAGAGAGCGTGGGGTATGTAAGCTTGCTCACTTTTCTTTCATTTTTTATGTGCTTTGACCAACTTTCTGAAATTTTGTAATAGCAAGATGTCTTATAGAGGTGAATGGATACGTTTATGATAAGTTTAGGAACGTTATAATAGTCATTATGTCCATCCATCTCTTTCTTTCTGTCGTTCCGTCTGTGTATCACACTTTCACATTCAGTTTCTAACTCTAAAATGAAAAAAAAGCACCAAAGGCGGTTAACATTACGCATTAAGATTGCCCATGACCTGACAATGTGTCATGAACCTGACCTGAGGACAAGGTCAAGGTCGCTATTCAAGGACAAGGAAATATCATCAACATTTCATTTAACCAAAAGATTCTCCGTATAGATAATAGTCCTTCTTCGACAGCCCTAGGTTCAATTTGTCATCATCGTAAGATAATTGTAAAATAATTTCTTATGTTAAAGTATAAGTACCAGTATGTCATTATGATAAATGATTTCAAACGAAAATAATTTTTATCACCTTTGATGAATAAACTGTTAGTGTGAATTTGCGATGTAGATTTATGTGGAAGCTGACAGTTGATCGACACAGTTGAAAGTTTGAGATTTGTAATCCGAAGTCCCAAAATATCTTCTGGAGCATTTATGGATTCATTTGTCTTTATGAAAGTGTTTTTAAGCTGGCACCTCAATTTTTATTAAGATTAATAATATAAACTTTTTTGCGATATCAGCTTACAATTGTTTCACCAATGCCAACAAACAATAAAGAGATTTCCTGGTATGTGCGATACCGTCGTGTTTCTGCGATACACCGGCTTATCTTAGGAATCGGAGCATTGTATAATAGAACAGTTGTTATGAATAGCCATTGGAGTCAGCAGAAAATTAATCGCTTCTAAATAAGTGGCTGTTTTGTCGGTAAATAGAAGCAAATCCACTTTGGAAATATAAATAGAAAAGTTTCTGTATTTAACAGATACTGGTTCTCTATTTTCTGATGGTCAAATCCAAACTAACAACCATCATGGTGTTGCAATGATCAAACAATGACACTGAAGCTGACACAAACAATGACACTGAAGCTGACACAAACAATGACACTGAAGCTGACACAAACAATGACACTGAAGCTGACACAAACAATGGCACTGAAGCTGACACAAACAATGACACTGAAGCTGACACAAACAATGGCACTGAAGCTGACACAAACAATGGCACTGAAGCTGACACAAACAATGACACTGAAGCTGACACAAACAATGACACTGAAGCTGACACAAACAATGGCACTGAAGCTGACACAAACAATGACACTGAAGCTGACTAATGCTTATTGTTATAAATACATGTTAAATGTTTAAGCCGAAAACCTCTACTCCGTCTAAAATGTCAGACAAACAAGGTGTTTCTAATGAACCTAATCATGTGTCTGAAAAATTAAAACAATACTTTTGTATGTTTTATTTTGTTCAATAAATATCGTAAATGTAATAATGTTATTGAAGTTTTTGATGGTTATTCATTCTCTCACCAGAGGTCGTGCTTCGCAAGCTCGTGCGAAGCACGACCTCTGGTGAGAGAATGACCAATCCTTATTTGACAACTTTGTCGTATAAAGCAGTTCCGTTCATTGGTCTACGGTCATGCCGGCTGTTTTATTCGAAAATATAAAAATCTACACTATTATACAGTTTAATCATTCATATCCAAAATCTTGTTATTCTAATTCGAAAAACATGTCCTCCATATTCTTAAACTTGTGTGCTATTCCTATTCAATAATCTTGTCATTCATATTTTAAATTGTATTATTCCTCCTCGATCACGAAGATTAAAGAATATGAATTACATGTACATGTATTTGAGTATGAATCACATGATTGTCGTACAATGCAACAAGCTTTCGAATATGTATGACAAGATACGTTTTATATGCCATATTCCATCAGATAAAATTTAAAACAAAAATTTGAATTGATTGCCGTGTGATGTTCCTTGATTTATTTTAGACGAATGAATTATTCTACTGTTAGGCATATCATTCTATATACGAATATATAAACAGAAAAAAATAGAAAACCGTATTATCAAAATCTGAGATTCCACAAAACATAGAGATGTCCATATTGCAACTAAAACATGCACAAAGTTCGCCCGTGAGTGCGATATGCATGTTCGCGTGTTTGCGTGTGTGAACTAAACGATAGTTATCTCTAGAGAAATATCATCTGAATAGTTAAGGATTATTTAGATTTTATCTACATGTATTACAAGTATTAGGGGTTCTGAATAGAGAAGCCTTACAGAGACACTCTCAAAGAAAGATAACCCTGTAAACCTAGCGAACATGCGATCATTTTAAAAAATGTTGAGATGTGGAGACCATGAATTTCACTATTTCAGTATAGGCTACCTTGTTCATCATGACTATGTCCTAAAGTCCTAGATATTTATTTTACCAGTGTTAGGTGTACAGAAAAATATAAGAATAGCATAACTTGCCACGTAGTTACATGTACCTAAAAAAAATCTTTCCCTGAGAGCTTATGTTTCTCTTTCCTTACAGGTGTTACAGATTAAATTTAGCTAACATTAGCTAAGTTTGGCCAAGATTGGCTCATAAATTTCCGAGAAAGGTTTCAAAAGTTTACAAACGATGGACTATGACGGACAACCAAGGATATTTCACTTGAGCTACTCGGTTATCCTGATAAGACTTGTATTGGGTACTTACGACCAGACCCTCAGTGTAAAAGAATATACATAACGAAGTTCAGGTAATCTTCGATTTCTTTTATTTCAGTCAATCTTAACAACAACAACATTACTTTCCACATTAATTGTTCTCTTCTATTAAGGTATTCGATCGGAGATTCATCTGTAGACCAGGAATAATTTCACATTATATATTTTGATCGATCTCATGTCAAAATGTCGAGTGATAATTTATCTTTTCGAATACCTCTTGGCGAATGGCGACAATTGTGTATCGAGGCTGAAGTACTTCAAAAACAAAAATTCACTTTATGAAGCAGAGGAAGCCAAACAAAATCGCGGTCAGTAACACACTTCCGGTGATTCCAGACGCCCCGTCGCCTGGCGGACTTGTGCTAGTCGGTTTTGTTGTTGAAGCAGGAGTAGACTCTGTAGATTTATTACTGGTCTCTAATTCAGTAGTAGTCTTTGATTCAGTAGCGGTCATTAATTCAGTAGTGGTCTTTAATTCAGTACTGATCTCTAATTCAGGTGTGATTTTTAGTTTAGTAGTGGAATCTGGTTCAGTAGTTGTCTCGCACAACCCTGTGATGTTAGAGCAAAAATACAAAAAAAAATGCATATACATGTATCATAACGAAAAAGGTTATGCAAATAAAATCCTATCCACTAACTGTTCTCAACAAGCAAACTACCCTTAATAATTCATTTACGATAATCTTTCATTACTCTGGTTTTGAGCTAATAAACTTAACTTAACTTTATGTAATCATTAATTAAAAGTTCATATTTACAAAGTACGAAGTCGTTTTCATAGGTAGGGGTCATTACATTTTCTTGAATCTCTATAGGATAATGATGACGCCCACTTTGTTAAGAGACTTAATACAAAGTCAGCGCTAAATACTAGGACTGAAGTTTTTTAGACAAAAAAGCAAAAGGATAGAAAGAACAATATACAAAAAACCTTCTAAAGACTCGATTTTCTGGGGCAAACTATTTTCGAATATATTATATTTAAAAAGAAATGTATATAAGTAAGAGGTTTATTGTATTTTTTACCATTAAGTTCTTCTCTTTTGTCAAATTATTAGAATTGGTATGTACGATACTGAGTATTTACCTTCATGAACAAGAATCAAAGCCACCAACAAACCAGCAAGAGTTCCAAAATGCTTCATCTGAACTACGAAAAGTGATGATTTAGGCAACATGTAATTATGTGTTTCTTCTGTGGTCTACAGAAAGTATTAATCTTAAATCTCCTATCTGTCTGCTTGACACACAGTTATATTTCTTGTCCATGCCATTTATCTTTGTAAATTTTCATTGGTTGAATTTTCAAACTAAGTCCAGTCATGTAATTTAGAAATATTGTCATTCAAAATAATGAAACCTTGATGAAAAAATTACAAACTTTCAAATGAACAAATCACGTTTCATGAAATATTTTTAAAAGCGGTCTAAATGCTCATATCTGTGCAATTGCCTGCTTAATTACGTCATAAACATTATCTAAATCAAAGTTTGTACTATTTTGCCATCTCCCTTATTTCCAGCGATGTTTCTAGTGTATTATGATGCTATTATTCTTAAAGCGTGTAAGACATGATCCTTTAAATAATTTGTAAAATATATTTTTGTTTGCGTTACTTTTCTCAAAAACATGAACGCCTCTAACGCTATAAGGAATTCTTCAGGAAGACTAGACTGAAATTTAAAAAGTGACTTTAATTTTGACAATAACATTACTATCTGAGTTTGTTTTTACTAGTATTGGCTCTGAATCGATATTTTGTCAAGAGAAATAGCATATAAACGAAGAGGGGCTATTTTTTTTTCTATCGTACGTTTGAAATTCTTTTAAGCAACCGTACCGTAAAATCTTGTACGTCTACTTCTTGAATAAAAACAGTATAAAGAAAACATATTTTCTTCCATTCCCTCCATGATATAGGATTATTTTGAACTGTCAGAATTCACTGGTGTTCGGTGGATTCGACTGTGCCCCAACTTAGGTATGGAATTTACTGGAGAGAGTATCACGATGAAGTCCAGACCCCCCCCCCCCCCCCCCCCCCCCATCATGCATCTGGAGCACTTATACTTCAGTTTTGGTCCACTGTCTGCAAGATCTAGCCCCAACCTACATGTACATGTATTTACCCAGGCAACTGAATGAATTACTGCAAGATTTTTATCTTCAGTATGAATTTAATTTTCGTTGCAATATCAACCAAAAATTTCGTTGTTTTTTTTTTTATTTAAAAATTGAAGAAACATATCTAATTGCCTGTACACCATTGAGTTTAGTAGAGCTTAGACAACCATAGAGAAAATACAGGACAAAACTTGCAATTTGTTGGTACATGTTGAGTATTCAATTCCTTACGAAGAAATGAATGCTTTTCGATTAGATAACTTTGTTGCTTGGGTTTTTTTTTTTTGAAACCATGGATTTTTTAAGACACGTGTACCCGGTACGTAAACAAGCTGTAGTGTCAGAATAGGTACTGATCCTTTGCAGTTATTTTACTAGGTCACTGTCCATTGTGGCCTAGTAATTCCCCTAGATTGAATTTTCGAAAAATGATTTGGTTCGATGAAACAGCTTTGTTTGACAAGCCTATACAAAACTATTTCTTCTTTTCAATATTTTAAACTGTAGAAATCTCCATTCTGTTATCTAAAATAAACACAAAAATCAAGAAACAAGTGTTCCATGTAATGACTATAGCAGTCAATTGAGATTAATTCTAATCTTCAAGATTCTATACATTAAGGTCATATTACGCAAACCACAGTATTGTTTGAGACACTGAATAAACATTACTATCAACACTGAGTTACATTGCACAATAATTTGTTTTAAATAGTGCTTCTGTCCGCCATTTCATTGCAGAAAAATAATCCATATTAATGATGAAAGTTAAATAACTTTTTAGAAATCACGTTTGATAAAATAATAAATTGAATATTTGCATTAACACAGTGTCTTGATTATTAGATCCTCCCGAGGCAGGCACTCCTCCTATTCTGACCTCCTCTAGGACCCCCTCCTCTAGTCCCATGAATAATATGTTAGCAGCTAAAGAAGATGGGGGAATAAGATAGCACAAATGCCCATTTGGTTTAGTCGTAAAATACAATTTCAAATTTATTTTTTTATATTTGATAATGTTGTAATACAAGTTTACAAAAGGAGAATTTCTAACTATTATATTCAGTTTTGAATAGTTTAGAAAATGATAAGAATAAAGATAAACCCTAAAGTTTTTGTGTCATCGAACCTACAATCTGAAAAACCTAGCTCTATAAGGTTATCTTATGTCTGCCTTGACGTTGTGAAGATGGGGCTCTAACCACTGAGCCATTTCAGTCACAACAAAGTGATATAAAAAACGACATTTTTAAAGTATAGTGGGTCATCTCTCCACGTTTTTGTTGATTGAAATCGGTTTGAAATCCATTAAACCTTATTTAGAATATGACAAAAATATGGAGCTCAGACCCACTCTATAAAAGAAAACGCATTGAAGTTCTAAAAAATGAACGCTATTTGAAGGTTTTGGCACGAATACGCTAGTTTAAATCAACATATTCCAAGTATTTAACATATTAAAGGGTTACAAATCGATCTTATGTTAAATACAAATTGTTTTTAATAATTTAAAAAAGAATTTATCAGATTTGTTGATATGTTAATTTTACAGTATCTTATTTTTTCTCATATAGCCATTTTACACGCCTTGTTCACCCATCTTCTTTCAATACTAGTAGTTATATATATGCATTAATATTGATTTTAATGTATACCGCTATATAGTAAGGTTGATTAGGCCTTATACAAATACTATCTTAATTGCAAAGGATTGATAAAAAATGTTCTTTGACGGAATTACATTTTATTTATAACACACATTCATAAGCTGTATTTTTCATTAACAAAATAAAAATACGAAAAAAACCTTATCAAATATCAACTATTGTTTTGTGGAGGTTTGTTTGTTTGCCTTTACAACGAATGCTGAAATAACTGTAGTTTTCAAATAAAAGATTCAGCTATGATTACACCCTCAAAACGATAAAAGTGTCAACATAACGTTAGGTGAAGAAAGATGGCAACAACACTAAATGCAAAACACTGAAGAGTTCCGTGTAACCCAGCGCCGGGGATGGAGCTTCCAGATCCCATTCCTAGAAAGTTGGGGTTTGCAAAGTTGAATGGTTGACGAGGTGGTCCTAGTTTGCATCCTAGGCCACAATTTGAAATGCCTGGTCTGCCGGCTGCTCCTGTTGCCCCACCCGCTGTCGCGGAGTTTCCAGGCGAAGTCGCGGCGTTCCTCCGTGTAGTTGTGGTGGTGGATCGAGTTGTTATCGGTAGTGTCGGTGTTGTCGGTGAAGTCGTCGTTGTTGTCGTTGTTGTCGGTGTTGTCGATGTTGTCGATGTTCCTGGTGATACTGTTAATTAGAGCCGAACAAAAAAGTTAATGGATGGATGGACGGACGCATCGAGCAAACCTTTATAATGTCTTGCATTCAAACTTTTGATTCAGAAGATAGGTTTTTTTTTAAATTTCGCCAGTCTCTTTAAATGAGCGTATAACTGGATGATACAAAGGGGTTGTTCGTGTTGTGTACCTCAAAACGTCTGGGTTTCATTTGATCGCGTAATTTTTCTACAGAAATTTTGAAATTAATCTTACCTGTATATTAAATTTATTTACCGTAGTATTAGACAATCTAAAACATCCAAGTGGAAAGAGTCAAATGATAATCATAATAGTTTTTTTTAAAATTCGATATCCACATATTTTGATCTCCAAATAGAAAAAGTGTGTAAGATATATTAAGTTTTCAAAAAATTATATGTTCGGGTAATTGTTATTAATTGTGGAAAAGGTTACAAAAGTACTGTGACAGTTCATCACACTATATATTAAAATAATAATATATTCTTACCAGAAACGACGCACAAACATATAAATATAACCAGGTGGTATATCAACGCCATTAGGAGTTTGGAAACTGATTATTATAAATTCCCGAACTGCGTCCAAGTTTCCCCGGACTGGCTCCTTTTTTGCACGATATGGCACTTCTTGTAAAGTTCGGCGAGAAGAAACTGTTTTGTTCCAGTGATAGGTGGGAGGTAGGTGTACTTCTCAGGTGAGTCTTGCTATGCAGCCATGCAACCAATACGTTCTTAATCAAAGCTCTGATAGAATTCATTT
This sequence comes from Magallana nippona, assembly GCA_033439105.1. Lineage (NCBI taxonomy): Eukaryota > Metazoa > Mollusca > Bivalvia > Ostreida > Ostreidae > Magallana > Magallana nippona. The sequence continues at coordinate 10,175,310 of CM065922.1, forward strand.
AACTTTTTTCGTCTTTGTTGTTAATCGCAAATAGTAAATAAGGAGGCGATAACGTTTTTAAAAATCTCTGCCACTGGACTTAATTAATTAACAAAATTCAGGTACAAAAAACGAGATTTGGTAACGGTAGTTTTTCGTGATATATTGTTTTGTTGATTATTTCAAATCAAATGATAATTTCAAATTTTGCATCGACTGTTTGACATTAATGTAAATATGGACCTTCTTCTACATAGCATTGTTGTCAGGTAGCAACGGATGGGGCGGCTGGAGGTTGTTCCCCTCCTTTTTGGAAACTGATTTTTGTTTTTTTACATGTATACTCGCATTTAGAAAAATGCACTTTTGTGGCAGTGTTAAAAACTATATGGAAAATTCGCACATGTTTTATTGTTTTAAGGTATGGGGCAACCATTTAAGCCCCCCACCCCACACACACACACTTTCTAAGTGGGCTCTTTTGGGGTTTTTTCTTTGGTGAGGGGGGGGGGGGGAGGGGTGGGCTTGGGGTGGGGATGGTTATTGGCTCAAGACGTTGGGTAAGGTATGCCCATCTAAACCCTTTCCCCATCTTTTAACGATGTTACGTGTCTGCAATATTTCATAGTAGAGAGATTCAAGCGTTCAGGGGTAAATAACGGACTTCATGGCCCTGCTTAAAATATTTAAAAGCAATTTTATTAAACCCTTTTGTGGCTCTATTTTGATTTGCTCAGAAGATATGTCAATACAGAAACCGAAACGGAAACTGTTGAAATTTTCTGTTTTGGTTTTTGATTTGTTTCGTTTTTGTTTTGTTTGTTGATCTTTTTTTTTTTGGGGGGGGGGTAATTTTTGCGTGCGAAGCAAGTCTAAATTATATATTTAACATCTACATGCATGTACTCCTATCACGACTTTAGTATTAATGATGGACTTACATATTACAGTACTTGCATTTTAGATGTGTACATTAATTAAAATATTACTCCGACGTGGTATTATATTTATATATGTATCTAGACTGATCTTTCTGCTATAACAAATTAAAAGACAAACACACACACACACACACACACACACACACTCTCTCTCTCTCTCTCTCTCTCTCTCTCGTGTTCGCATCATGCATGAGTCATCCGCATTTAAAAAAGAAACAGTGGTTCGTCGCATTTGCAATAGGGGCCAGCCTTACAATCCCAAATGACGCATTCCTAACATTTTTTAGTTATGCGGAAGTTTAATTGGTCAGTTCAGTTCGAGCTAAATTCTCTTGTCTGTAATCAAAATTACCTGAAAATCTTATGACAAAATTGTTATTTATTCATATCATCCTTTATCAATTTATTCGTATCCATCCAAAATATGTGATTCAATAAAATTCCCTCCCAAACGCTGAATAATTTGCGCGAGTTACCGCTCTTTACGTGACTTCCCAAGCGGAAATACGTCACGGAAGCCACTATTCCATTTATGGCTGTACTCGAGTAATGACAGATGAGCTAATACCGTGCTTAAATAGGTAAATATCCTTATTCCTGACAACCAAGAGTTAAAAAGTGTTAGAAAATTATCAATTAGAAGAAAACTTAAGGATTTTAAATACCAACAACGATTTCCAAAGGTTAATTCCAGGTAAATTAGCGCGAAACGAAAATAGGGTTGTTGATTTCTCTTTGATTTTGTCGGACCCACTCATCTATTTGTGCTATGGTAGAAAAATTTACAACTTTGTAATGTAGAAGTTGAATGAAATGATGCATTAACTTTTGTCTTAAGAATCTCGCTGTTTATTAGGATGTGACCTACCTCATACAAACATGCAGTACATTACAATTTAGTATATTGTTGAGTTGTTATAATAATTTTCTGTACAAGAACAATTTATTACAATAGTCTCATATATTGGGGTTTCCTGCATGGATCCATTGTTAAAAATGCAAAGGTATAATTCAATTTTCCATCAGATAATTATAATATTACTATACATAGGATGAATACACACATAACACATTTAACATAACAGTATTTCATAATATATGATCGCAGTAACATGTGCCCAGTTATGCATTACATGGATTATTAATCATAAATGACATTCTGTGTATACAAGATGAAATTGGACCTGGCTCATTGCAGTTATCTGTCATTAAATTTTGATACTTCGAATTTGATAATGTTGACAATTAAGAGCTGATCTGTAACAATTGAATGATGTGTCCTTGAGTTTCAAGTGCATTTGAAAATGTCAAATACAAGCTAAAGCTTCATGTTGGAATGTTAATTAACTGAGAATTAGACAAGTCAAAATAGAGACATTTGTATGGTGGTCACTTGATTGACAACACTCACATTGGTTGAAACTTAATTCTGCTTTATGACAATATTTTTATTTTCACAGAGTATTCAAAAGATGACACAACACGGCATAGAAAGGAATTTTCAGGGCATGAATATAAATGACTCACCAGGAACACAGAAGAAAATCCCCCCCGCCGTGGCCCCCAAACCTTCTAAAGTCCTAAATACATCACCAAAGCCATTCAAAGCAGGTACTTATATAGTAGTGAAAAATGTCACTGAAACAGTATCAAACAAGTGATTTACCATGAAAAGAAATTTATTTTATATAAAAAGAGGAAGAGGGCATTAGTTAAGGTAAATTATTTTAATTTATTTTTTGTTTGTATGGTGGGGGGGGGGGGGTTATTTGAATCATTTCTATTATGTTGGTATAGAGATATGATAGGTAAAAGTATTGGTTGTGTACATATATAATTCTCTTACATTGACCAAGTCAGTCTTTCTGAGTAAAAAAAGATGACATTATGGTTGACAACTGTTTTATTGCTTGTCAATGAGTAAGTGACAGGAAGAAAACAGTGCATAAACTTATAACCCGAGTGTCAGCATAAAAACAAAGCATTTACTAAATCACCTAGTGATCACTCACATGTAGCTGTACGAATATGTTATTAAGATCAATACAGGAAGTCAGAGTACTTGTATTTGATCATCACAACAGTGCACCATTATTTTACTATTTACATGTATGGAGATATCTAGCTGACTAGATCTTGTATATTCCAATATAAATTGTCACCACCTAGGTGTTTTCTGTCCAATATTGCCCCTTTCATGTAGAGTTTTGTAGATTTTTTTTAGAAAATCAGCAAAATTTTGTTTGCGGTGACCTGGGATTATGACCTATTAAATTAATTTAGTTTGAAGATGTATAATGTAACTACGAGGTACTTTTTGACTGTATTAACAGTGACCTTGAACTCAATGCCCAAGCCTTGGAAACCAGGTATCTTATATCAATTCATGGTTATAGTACATAACCTCAGCAGTGTAACAGTATGTAATGACTTATATGTATACGTGTAGCAGACAATGACAGACATGGAATTGAGGGAGGTGTCATCTCTTTCGGGCCTTACCACAAGGAGTGGATATGGATTTTACTTCTGTTGCATGCATATTATTCCTATAAACAACTATGCATACATATACATGTACCTGTATATATAAATAAGGAGTTGCAAACAAAAAAAATTATGGATCACTAAAAGCATGCTGAAATGCTCTGTATTCAGATATATATAAGTTACAAGAGGATCTTATAAGGTATCTTCTACATGTACATGTACATCAATGTATTTTGCGACTTGAAGTTTTCTGAGATTACTTCCAGCTCAAGACCAGATAATTTTTAATTCATTTACTCCATGAATATATCAATCTTCATTATCTTTATTATTTGTTTTCACTTTCCTTGTGAAACAGCTCTATGAAAGTTGATATTTGCTTGAATCCATTTCTACAAAGTGATAAACATGCACAGAAGTTTTGATGACAAAGATTGAAATATGTAACAATTAAAGAGGAATAAATAATGAATAACAACAAAGTTGATGGCATGCTTACTGTAAAATATTACTTATATCTACACCGAGTCATTTCGGTTATTTAGTATTACTATAGAGAACGCTTTTATTTCAGGAGGTGGAACATATCGACAGTTCCGAGCTGAACAAGGGGATGAAGATTTCCCACCCCCTCCCCCTCAGAGTTCTTACATCGAGGAAGTAGCATACCCTCCACCACAAATAGAGCAGTCCAGGGCATATGGCTATAATGACCCTCAAGAGGATTTCCCTCCTCCTCCATCTCCAACTTCCAACTACAACACACACTCCCCTGAAAATGTTCAGTATGGAGTGCACAACCAGATGTACTCATCTTATGGTGATTCACCTCACAACAGGTATGTCATAGAAATGATGTGAGATTTTGTATTGCTAGCTTCAGGACAAGTTGGGTTGGAGGGGCATTATTAGTGGCCTATACTCTTTTCTGGAGCAAAAGACTTATGCAAGCAAATAAAAGAAGATTTGAATGTCGTATGACTTGTTTATAATTTTTTCATTATCATCAAGGCATAAACTTGCAAAATTGTTTACTCTTCGTGTTTAAAAATTTTCTGTTTTAAAAATACTGGTGACACTGGATGGATTTCCTTTCTGTGTTTTAAGAAAGTCTTTTTTTTCAGTTTTACCACATTGCAGAAATTGCATGATAAGACATTAAGGTCATATATTAAAGGTTTATGTATATAAAGATTGTAATTATTTGACATGTAGGTCTAGCTTAGCAGAGTAACATATCAGTCAGTATTTAACTTCTATGTTACAGATCCTTTGAGCAGTACCACACAAGCTCCACCCACTACCAAGGGGACAACCACCAGCCTACCTACAAAGGGGGTCGCTCCATGTCCCCCACTGGGCCCCCGACATCCTACAAGAGCCCCAGTAACTACGCCAACCTACAGTCCCTCCAGACCGTGTACTCTTCATCAGGCCCCTCCCCCCAGACGGACAACACCATCTACGCCCGCCCGGTGAAGGTGGTAAGGGAGCCACCGGACAGTTACAACTCCCCCAGGGACACGGTGACATCCCCAACGGGGTACGTCCGACAAAACATCGCAGACCATCGCCACTATAACAACCAAGAGAACCTGGACTTTGACTACAGCAGGTCACCCAGCACTGGCTCTGGGGGCTTTGTTCCCAGATACGAGGTGGGTTTTCAGTCAGTAGTGATATCATTGGCTGAATTTGTGTTTTTGTTTGAAAATGTGTATGCATAACCAGAGTAAATTTTATTACATACTTAAAAGAAACTCCTTTTTTACATTTTTTTAAAAATTTTTATAATGGTTTATATAAAGAAAATGTACATATGTGATCATTAATTACAGATAATAAGTAAATCAACTCATCTTTAGGTTTGAGTTAGCCTTCATTTTGCATGAGAAATGGCCTTTTTGTGGAATGTTGTTAATCATTTCATAACAAAAAACAATGATTTATACACTTCTTATTGTAAAATATGCTTAATAAAAGAATAATATGACATAAATCTCTTGAAATGTTTAAAACATTAATATTTAGACAACAAGTTGAAGGAGGCTGGATGGTCAATACATTTTTCCACAAGATTTTTGCTTAAGATTTTGAATATGTTATTTTTGGCCATAAAGAAAAAATCCAAATATTTTAGCTTTAAAATTTGAATATTTACCTATATTGTCATACAGAGCTCTTTATCTAAAGGAGATTTATATAGTCTAAAAATATCAACTACCATCCAGCCCTCTTAGCTTTTTTTGCAATTTGTGCATTAACTTTTGCAGTAATTCAGTTAAATGTGTTGACAATTTTACAGACTTAGGGACAAGTTAAGATCTCTAATGCTTGAAAAATAAGATTTGCTGTCATGTCTCCCTTTAACTCCCTCAGATTTTAATGGATGACACCAGAGGCTGGCATATTTGATGCTACTTATATTTATATATACTGAAATATGCAAGATTCAACTGACCATAATTTTCAACTCATGTATATGGTAGTTAAAATGTCTTTTTCAAGCTAATTTGTTAAATCTGTTTCTTATCTACTATGAATTTATAAGGGATTATTTCTAGAAGTATTTTAAATCTTATTTGATAATTTCATTCCTGTGTCAGTGGGACTAGTGTTTAGTGTTACTTTGACCCTGTGATTGTAGGATGAATACAGGGGAGAGCGCCCTATGCCGGGACCACAGGTGCCCTCTGGGGGTCCAGAATCTCCCCGCGGGGGTGACAAAGCTAACAAGGAGGCCGAGGTGGATGCCCTGACCAGCCTCCTCATGCAGAACATGGAGTCCTCCAGTGAAACAGACTTCTTTGGTATGATGCTGTAGTGTTCGCAATGTTTTGAGTGAATCTAAAACATTTTTAGACGTTTATATACATCTCTTTGAAATTTTCTTTGCAGGTCTAATGTAATACATGTATTCATAAATTGTCATTGATTTTGAATCTTATTTAAAGCTGCATAAATTCTTTGAAGTTCTTTATTGATATGTAAGATAAATTAAAGGCTGCCAGATTTGCAATACAATCAATAACTCTAAAATCATTAACTGTAAAATCATTATTTAAAGATCATTATGATTAAGATAACAGAAAATTAAAATCTTGAAGTCTTAACAAAATGCCATGTAATAAAAGGTTGTTATTTTCTGTTTGATTTTCATTTTAGGTATCTGTGTGAAGTGTCAGAAGAAAGTTGTGGGGGAGAACAATGGGTGTACAGCCAATGACCAGGTGTACCATATCTCCTGCTTCATCTGTATCAACTGTGGTGGGTATTTCTATACTATTGCTATCTGTAAAAAACATTCTGAACTTGTGTTGGTTTTTTACTCTCAAATAGAAATTTAATTTGGTTTGCAACTGTTTTCTGCAGGCACTCTGTTACGAGGAAAATCCTTCTATTCCATGGACAATAAGCCATATTGTGAACACTGTTATGTTGTAAGTATCTATTTATAGAGTTTTTAATGATTAATCTCTGTTTTTTGAAAGAAAAAATTCTTTAATTTGACACTCATATCTTCATGTTTCAGAGCACCTTGGAGAAATGTTCAGTTTGTTCTAAGGCAATCACAGACAGGGTAAGTTCAATTAAGATAAATTTCAGCACCAATGTATGTTTCATCTATAAAGTGGATGTGGTTAAGTTTTGGCAAAAGACCTAAATATATTTCCTGCCTCTGAGATCAGTAAGGACATACTAAGTGATAAGTAAAAGTACTTGGGCTAAGTGTTGACAGGAAGAGATATTTGTGGTGAGATAACATGAGGACGCTGCTTCAGTGATCATTCTCTCTTCTCAGGAGTAATATTAAGGGAGACTTAAATACACTTGACCTTAATCCATTGACATAATTTATGATAATTATCAGCCCTTGTTTTAATTTGCTTGCGGTTACCGGTATAATGACCTTTCATTTGTATGGATACAGATGACTTAGTTTCCTTGAACATGTACTTTTTGCTACTGTTAAAACATTGTTTCCCTAACATGAACAAGAAAGACCCATTACCTGTTGTGTGAAGACCATCAGAAAACATTATGATTTACAGCAATTATCATCAAAGAATCAAACATTAGTTGTGGGTGTCTAGGGATGGTTCATGTACATTCACTCACACAAGTATTTGAAATTCAAGATGGTGGGATAGGGTGGATGTTATTATAATATATATACACTGCTATCCCGCAGACTAATTTAAGATTGCGATTATATAAAAATTTCTACATATTTTTGTACATCATATATATGTTAAACCTATGAATCGTATGGTTCTTGGTAATAAACAAACAATACATCTATACTTCAAGTTGCCCGCAACTATTAAAGCAGTTATAAAATAATGTTGATTTGGCCAAAAGTTTGATGCTGTGTATATAGCTTTCAGGATTCATTCAGTGTTCAGTTTTAATATTGCTTTGATTCTTGGTTTGAAAGCAGAAAGGAAGAATTCCAATTAAGTAGATGATAATGTTATTCATGTGTGTATAATATGTGACAAACAAGTAAATACAATAGATTTTATATACATGTATCTAGTTAGATTTAGGCACCTGATGTTATACATGTATGTGTATATATAACATCTTCCTCATAAAACACAAGGTACACATTGATACTATCACAAAATTATCCAGGACAGTCACATTTGCCAAAACTCAATTATAAACTTATTTTGCAATTCTTTCCATCTTGTGTTTAGTCCTTCGACATCTCAGTTTACTCTTGAATCAACCAAAACAGCAAATCATAAATATCATGGGATCAAAGGGCAAAGCTTAATTTTATGTACATAACCTGTTAAGTCACTGGTTAGATATTTTCTGTTGGTGTTCAGGTGTTGAGTTTGTTGTTACAGCTGCTGAGAGCCACAGGAAAGCCGTACCACCCCGCCTGCTTTACCTGCGTGGTGTGTGGGAAGAGCTTGGACGGAATCCCATTCACAGTGGACGCCACCAACCAGATTCACTGCATTGAAGATTTTCACAAGTAAGAGGCCTGTTGATAGGCATAATTAATATATTGGAGATAGATACACATGGAAAGAGAAAGATTATTTACATATATACAGAAAGACGTGGATATATTTCTTTTGAAGCAAGAAATCAATAACACTTTTGAATTGTAGTGATAAAATCTGTATTACACTTGTTTCTATTGGAGTTAATAAATGTGTAGACATTTGAAATTTTTAAAAATCTGATTTCAGGGGCAGTTACTTGTGATTGTATTTTTTTGGGGAAGGGGAACATAATTATGTTATGTTAGTTAGCAAAGTTAGATTTTCATTAAAGTTTGTACTTATTCCCCATGTTTTGATCTTGTAGAAAATTTGCCCCTCGTTGCTGCGTCTGTCAACATCCTATCATGCCGGAACCAGGCCAGGAAGAGACTGTCAGGGTCGTTGCCATGGATAAAAGTTTTCATGTTCAGTGCTATAGATGTGAAGTGAGTCTAGCATATTTATACAAACATGTAAAGGCAGCTGAAGATTATGTACATGTATTTGCAATTTGACAGATGCAAATGTTAGCACTTCCCAAACAAAGTAAAATGGTACTGAAATAATATCTTAAATTTTTTTATTTTTTTTTTTTTTTGGGGGGGGGGGGGGGGGAGGGGGATGTTAAAATCAGTATTAATTGGACTAAACATATGTTAAAATGTGTTTAAAAGTCTGGAGTGTCTTTTCTCTGTAGTTGTCAATCTGATTTTATCTGTGTATTCTGATTTTTTTTAAAAACAGGATTGTGGACTGTTGCTGTCATCTGAGGCTGAAGGTCGAGGATGTTACCCTCTGGATGAGCATATCTTGTGTAAAAACTGCAATGCCAAGCGAATCCAGGCCATGTCTTCTAAAATGGCCACAGAGTTATGAGCTGCAATACGTCATCAAGCTGGAGGTGTTTCATGGTGATATTTATTTGTGGTTCCCCACTAAAGGAGAAAATTCTCTTTTTACAAATAGATCTGTTCAATCTATGCAATCATTTGCGGGGGGGGGGGGGGGGGGGGGGGGATTTTTACATTTGGATGTACATATATTTATAAAATAATTGTACAATATGGCTTGATTGTGTCATAAATAACATAGTACTACTGCAATTGATATCAATGTTTGTGATGAATCATATCTTATTTGTTTATCCTCTCGCAAAGTGGAATGGTATTATAAATTATTAGCGATGATGTATGCACTTGTTGAAAGGCTGAGAGTGTGTGATACGATTGGACCACTGATGTACTGGTGCCCTAGGATTAGATTGTCCAAAAATTGCCATATAAAATGCTGCTATTATGATATTTTATACATATGTAGATGTAAACAACTATATAAGTTATGAAATTTACTTTACATTTTAGCAAATTTCAGTATTCAGTTTCCAAACTTTATTGTAGAACTTTTTCCAGCAAATGTTATAAAGAAAGTGTAGACAAGAGCTTCTCTCCCTGCTTTTTACTCTACCGCTTGAAGATACACAGTAAAGCTTAATGTTCAAAGATTTCCTTTGAAATGTTTATTTTAAATCAGCATTGATAGGAAGTTGAATTTAATGGTATTATCTAGTCCTTCAAATATTACATTATTTAACATAATTGGTGAAGACTTTGTTGTAAATCTGAGCAGCAATGGATTTTCTATTAGTCTTGTATGATCATTTTTAAACTCTTGAGTATTAATGATTGATATTTTCAGCTTTAGATGTGATATTTGTCAACAATTGATATAGTTTATAGTCCTTTATACTTTTATTGTATTCTTTGATACACAGTGCTTACTGCTATTGTTTATAAAGATTCGTTTAATTTATTTGCCTATGTCATTAGAATTAAAATAATTTTTTTATTGTTCATCCATTTTTTTGTCATTATTTAATTGCTATAGTGTAGTAGGATATTCAGTGATATTTTTTTTGTATTATTGTTAATTGGGATTATTTTTGCATACTTTTAAGCTTAATATATCTATGTACATGTCCTTACTTAAGCATATGTAAGGAATATGCATTAAGAATTGTAATATGAATTCCATTTATATATGTATTTACCTCATGTGGAAAAAGTTGAAACTAGTGTCAGAGTTATTCCTCTTGTTGTATTGTTATTATATGCCAGGGATCTATTTAGATACATTGAAAAAAATACAATGATACCATGAAAACAAAAATGGTGGTGGGGGGGGGGAGGGGGGCACTTTAAGTGACTTTTGTCTGCTTTTCAGTATCATGAAAGCCTATACTGTTGGTAGCCTTAAAAATAACAGTGTCGAAATGTAAACAACATATAATTTATTTTGGGTACATATTTTAAGAAAAGGTATTGCTTTTAATATGAAATACATGTATTTTCGAACTTTGCTTATTGTCAGAATTTAAATCTCTTTTAATGAATTTATAAATATCATTCCTATTTCTATAATTGCAATTTTACCTGTATGTGAAAAAAAGAGTAGTGCTTATTCAAAGTATTAATGATAAATGTTTTCTAAGTTGAATGAAATGATGACTTTCAAATATGAAAATCTAGGATTACATGCAAAAGACATGATGTTTCAATGATGTTCAGTAATGAAAAATCTGATCACAATGTCATCAAGTTTAATCTTTATAACATGTATGCATACTTTATCTATGTATTTGAAATAATCATAATCGTTTGTTAATGTATTTTTTATAATGTGAAATACACAGAAAATGTTGCTATTAATCTCTTGTTCAAAAGTGTAGACCTAAAAACTTATATTCATTTTTACGTACCTAAATGTAGTTTTGTTATGTAATTCGCTTTTAAATACTGAATACAGTGCTTGCTAAAAGAGTTTGACTGTAGTACAAAATATGTTGAATATGTTACTGCATAAAGGGAAAACAAAATTTCTTATGTGTTTTATATTTATTTTATTTATTCTCTATTCCATACTTTTGAATGCAGCTTTGTTTCGAAGATTTTTTTCTAAACTTCAAACAAAGATACATATGAGTAGAATAGTTCCACAGTTTTATAACACAGTATTCATTTCATAACTAAGTATTCTGATCTTGACCGGCCCTATGACATTGATTTCACCTTTTCATATTTAATTGCATATACCGGTAGTTGAACTTAAACTTTTCAAGGTACATGTATATATTTTTATGATACTTCAAATTATTGGTAGGATAGGTATTTTTTACAGCAACTATGTCACCATCTTCTGACCTTGGCCTTTCCTGTGACCTTGACTTTATTGTTATTTTTTTCATTTACCTCAGTCTAAAAGAAAAGAGTTGTTCAAGATATTTTCACCAAACTTCATCCAGTGATAAAACATATAAAAAAAATATTCTGTCAACATGTTTCACTGTCATCTTTTACCTGTGCAGGGATATATGTTGTTTTCATGCTGCAATACAAATGTACCATGTATAAGTTGAGGCATTTAAATCCTTGATGGACATCTTTATAGTTCTCTGTACATCGTAGCTGTTGTACACATATATAGTTACAACTACAAAAAACTTGCAGAATTTAAAAAATTCAGAACCCCTGAGTGTTTGGGTTTTTTATATCCCTGCTCCGAAGGAGAAGGGGTATACTGTTTTACCCTTGTGTGTCTGTCTGTCTGTTCATAACAAAATTTTCAGTTGTATTTTTCTCAGCAACTATTCATTGCAGATGATTGAAATTTTAACACACTATTTGTTAAGGCATACCATATTGTGGGATTTATTTTTGTACCAATCGGAAGTCAACTTCCTGTTAAATGACGTCTGTTTATTTTAAGTCTAAATTTTCAAACAAAACTTCGTCAGAGATTTCTCAGCAACTGTTTATCGCAGATGCTTGAAATTTTAACACACTTTTTGTTTAGGCATGCCATATCGTGGGATATATTTTTGTACCAATCGGACGTCAACTTACCAGTAAATGACGACTTTGTTTATTTTTAGCCTAGATTTTCAAACAAATTTTCGTCAAAAATTTCTCAGCAACTATTTATCGCAGATTCTTGAAATTATAACACACTATTTGTTTAGGCATGCCATATCTTGGGATTTATTTTTGTACCAATCGGATGCCAACTTCCTTTTAAATGTCGACTTTGCTTATTTTGCATATTCAAATCTGAGCGGGGGTATTACTAGTGAGCATTGGCTCACAGATATCTTGTTTCTTCATGAATATTGAATAATTGCCATTATTTACTGTGTTTTGCCTGTTCTATGCCTAGACTAGAGATTAGTCATGGTAAACTTGATGGTTTCAAAAGGAGGAGTGCATGTTTTTAAATTTGCTGTAGGTCCAGATACATTTTTACAATCAGATTAAATTTATTGTTGGTAAATTTAAATGTATTAGATAACATTAAGATTTTAATAACATTGGGGCTTGCACTTAGTTTGTTTATTAAACTCATCACTCAGTTGTTGTTGGCTGCTAAAGAAAATTTGTCAAGGTGTTCTTAAAAAGTTATATAAATGTTGCAATTTAAAGTGGTTAAAATATGTGACATAAAAATTGAGGCAGTTTTATGTCAGAAAGTTTGTGTATGAACCTCGACCATTACTTTGATATATTCCATCTGAAAGCTCAAGTACTCGAAATACATATGTATTTACTGTATGTTGCATTCTCTTATTCTCTATAATGATGAATCGTACAGGTAGTTGCTGTATTACATGTAGTTTAGAGAGGGGGAGAAGTGATAGATTTATCTACAATTTGGGTTGACCATAAAGAGTTATTCACTGGGACAGATATAGATAACATGTTATCAGAAGAAGTAGAGTTCTATGGATAGATCTACCTACCTGGCACAGAATATAGTCAATATACCCTTTTTGCCCTAGACAATTTAACATCTACTGATTGCCCCTTGTGTTCTAGGTATTCGAGAAATTTATGGTGGTTGGGTAGAAATCTGTCCTACCACCCTGTTTCATGGATGTTTCAGACAAGGAGAGGTGACGGTGGATAGAGTATTAGAGAACTTTGCATTATGACAGGTAATATCTGTTATTGACTTATTTGAAATGATTATATTGATTTTACTTATTAACATTTTTTTTACTAATTTGACTTTTATTGATAAAAATTAAACATTATATCACTAACAAGTATTAGTACCCTATCTACTTGGTATATATTGGCTTAAATCATATTAAATAGATATTGAATCTTCTTCAGGGGAAGGAAAAGCATTGTTTATTAAAAGATTGACTATTTTGATGACTTATATTGACAGGTTTTTTTTGACATTGTTAGAAGACATATCCCTCTGTATGATTTTATATATGTTTTGCACTCCAGTGCATAGGTACTGAAGGCAAAATATTTTAATTTACTACTTTGATGACAGAGTAATTGTGGTGATAAACTTTCTCAAAGTATGTTGAGAAAAGCTTTTAAGGGGCTTAAATTGAAGGAAAATTGCCTTATTTTTGTTCTTTACAAAAACAAGTTTGCTAATTTTGTTGCATAATGCAGAATTTTTTCTTCTGAGAAAAAATAATGAAAATCATTTGTTTTATTTTAATCTTGTTCATCATAAGTGTGTAAGTTAATTACAAACTGAAAGCAAAAATAAGATACTGTAAAATACAGCTCAAATTGCTTTAAGTCTTAGTATGCTTGAATAATACACACTGGTTAGGAGGTCGAAGACAGTGTCTGGAATTTCTGGACAACCTTTAGAGAATCAATTGAATTGTCATTGAGCGCATCACCATTTCCAGTAAACAGATATGCTGTTTTATTTACTCAGAGATTTCAAAGTGGAATTAATAGCTGTTATTGACAAAGCTAGATCATCATCACAATCGATCACTATCTGTTTATCCTGCAATGTTTCTGAATTCTAGGTAAACAGACTACTGGTACATGTATAAAATCAGTACATGTGTATCAAAACATGAAACATTATTAATCTAACGGTATATTTATATTATTCGGTTAAAAGTCTAACCCGTGATATGGAAAAAGGGCAATGTTATAAATGCAATGCCGAAAGTTTATCATTAAATGATAGAAAAGTTGGAATAATAAAATGTGATATAATTAAGTTAATGGTATTATTATAAGAAAGAGCATATAAACAGATGTTGAAAAAGAAAAATCATATTTTATACTGGTAGTACAAGTTCACATTGAAAGCCCCATGATTTTTAGTTACACGTTCGTGCCACTCAAATTATATATACTTATTGTAAAAAAAATTGCTTACCATATTGTTTGCAGATTTAAATTGTTTTAAACAGCTGTATGACTATTAGGAATGGATTTAGCCTATATATTTTCCTCCCTAACAGAGACTAACAATCTGCACATGAGCAAAATGAATTCCTACCTAATTAATTTGCATACATTTCTTACTAGATTCTCATGTGTTTCTCATGAGCTGCTCATGAGCATTTGTTAGAATGTTTGGTATGGGTAGTTTGTAATGGAGGTTATTATCTAACGCTATCTATTGAGGGTTTTGAGAATGTAAGGTCCCCTGTAGTATATTTTTTTTCCTTGACAAAAGCTGCAGTTAGCAAATAAACTCTATGTATAAATCAAGCAGTAAGAGGGTCTCCACCACAACTGGCATTCAGGACCCATAATTCATCTGGGTATTGTGATGGAAAAGCTTTGTTGAAATCTTTATGAAAATGTATTTAATCTCTCGAAATGGATTACCCATTACATGTATTGTCAGTTCTGTTATAGAAGAATGTGATATTGAGGGTCCTCGATCCCCACCCATTACATTTTCAATTCTCTGTATATCATGAAAACTCTTCAACTTAAAATGATATTGTAATCACTTTACCCTTCCATGAAAGCTAAAAAGATGATTAATGCATGCAGGACTGCAAAAGATGAATCTTTAGATACCAGGTTCTTATCTTCGATCATTCTACTCAATGAGAAATTTCTTTTTGATTTCATTAATGTTACAAGTATGTAAATTGCCATTAAATGATGCAATTTACAGAGTTAAATTTTACTAAGGTGATCCTTAAGACACTTGGGCTTCTTGATTTAAATGGGACGTTTTATATGGCACAATGTGACTGTGTCTAACGACGTTGTTGGCCTTTGGTCATCTCCATTAGACCTCATAGCCTGTGTACACAGACTGATCATTACTAAGTGAATAAATGTGTCGCACAAGGTCAGACATATAAGGTATCGAGGAATTTAACCGAGATAAATTTTGTTGTGTTCTTTATCCTTTCTTCAAGTTGGACCTTGTTTATATTTTAGTATTTGTATATCCTATCCCAAGTCACCTGAACAGGTAGATTTGGTGTGTTAAATACAGCCTATTAAAGACGTTTCATGTATACGAATATGTGACTTGAAATAAATCATTATAAATCCATCATATTCTAAATATAAGTGCATTGTTTAAAATGAGAGATATAAACTTAATATTTAAGGTTAAACAAAAAAATTTCATCAAAATTTCATGGAAATGTAAGCACTATATTTTTACAAGATTCTGTTTGTCAATGAAATATATGGTGATCAATTTAAGATTTTAAAATTTAGACAAGCACCATAAATCATTGAAACTGGTATAGAAATTTGTTAGCTATAAGCTGTATAAATGGAGAGATGTATCTTAAATGGTTTTTTCCTCAACTTTTTTAAATTAAATAACCTCAGGGCAAGATCTGCTTTAAGGTTCATGGTCTCGCACCTTTCAGATTCACATGGGATCACTCTAGCAGAACACGTATGTAAATTTGGTTGGTCAGATATTTTGTTGAATGTGTTCATTGAAGCAGCTACAATTTATAGAAATTAGAAATGTTGGATATGCATGAAATGCATGTGAGCAATTGCTTGTGAGAAGTTATGACTCAGAAAAGTAAGTCTTTGAATTCCTGGAAGCAGAAATTCTTTTAAACATACTTACCTTGCAGTACTTTACTGGAAGAGTTTTATGAATGGCACTAGTTGACTCAAGTAAACAACGATAGCTGAATTGTTAACTATATTTGGCATTTGGAGAAATTTCATTCATTTATTTCTGTTCAAATCAAAAACTCGATCAATCTTTACATTTGCATAAAGCTTTTATTGCATTCATTAGAAAAGTCTGTACATTCTCTTTGGCTAGTTGCATGAAATGAAAGTCTTTAAATTTGTATAAAGAACTTTTGTTTTATAGGGACATCTGTGTATATTCTCCTTGGCTTAGTTTGTTAGTACTGGTGTAAACTGGTACATATCAGAAATAAAATTAGCATTAATGTGGAATCATTAATATTCGTGGAGGCCAATTTTTGTGGATTGATGAAATTTTACAGGTTTGTTGGGACGTAATTTCGTGTATTCTCTTATACATATCTCAAAAGGAAAATATAACTTTATAACCCTAATTTATTAATTCGTGGAGGATATTAATTCGTGGTTGAGAGGTATCCACAAACTCCACGAAAATTGAGCCACCACAAAATCTAATGATTCCACAGTATATGTTCATGCTGAATGTACCTTGCAAATTCTTTATTTGTATTTCATTCATAATTTTGTTCATTTGGATTAAAATGTTGATTAATTAAGTCAGAAATTTATTGAGACATCTGACTTTGCATGTCTCAGTCCTCAGAATAAAGTGACACAGTTAACGTTGACTTAACTCAAAGCTCTATGTAAACGGATACCTTATATGATCTTGAGACTTCAACAAAAGTCTTTTATTTTTCTTCATTTGTATAGAGATATCTCTGAGATTGGTTTTATTTGTTTATCTACACATGTATACAATTACACCCGGCAGGTACAATTTTAAACATTTAAAAGAAAATTCACTTGAACCATCAAATTAAGTCTGTGGGATGTGCATTGTTACAGCACAAAAGTTATATAATGTTAAATAATATTATTTGCCCTTATTAAGCTATTATGTGGTAAAGGATTACGTAACAATGCAGTGTGATGAATGGGATACAATTGTACAGAATTATATAGTGCATATACATATTCCTTAAAAACCCTGCATGCTTTTTGGAACAATGAAATTGAATGACTATCATATGGCCTACAAAAATCTTGCCCCTCGTCCCTTTCCATTTTGAAAACTAGAGGCACAGAGGCCACATCGCTCACCTGAGCATTAATAGTATATAACTCTGATTAACTTGATCAGCATTTATAGTATCAAATACAAAAAATCTTAATAATTTAGTAGAATAGACTCTCCACTTTTCTTGATATGCTAAATATTGAGACCCTTTTGTTGTTTCAGTCGTTGAGAAAATTTTAAAAGATTTTCCTCATTTCATTCCTATATGTAAAAATTTTCAAATTGTGGTCACACCCTACCCATGGGGATTTTGATTTGAACGAACTTGGATTTTAACACTACTTGAGGATGCTTTCAAACAAAAGTTACAGTTTTTCTGGCCAATGGTTTTTGAGAAGATTTTTTTTTTTTAATGCCATCAAATTTTAGAATTATCTCCCCTTGAAAAGGGATTTTCTCTGGCCATAAAAAGTTATTTTGCAGGTCTTCTCTAAAAAAAGAAAGGGTTGGGTTAATTAAAACAAAATTATTTTTTGTACAAATATGTTCTTTATGTGCATTTTGGTGTTCAGAAAAGTTAATGAAGGTATATTACATGTACTTTCTGTTACAGAGGAAGTGAAGGTGAAGGTCGGGTTGTCGGGCCCTCCCCCGATGAAGAGTGGCTTCCAGTATGTCAACCCTGGGCAGGAAGACCAAATGGTAATTTAGATCATCTATTGAACAAACACAATCAAGGCTAATATTTCAGCCATACCAAAGACTAAACAAGCATGATTAGAACAACTACCAGTATAAAACATGCATAAAACAAACAAAAAGAAAGTGACAGATCCCACTAGCTGTTCATTGAATAATATTGGATCATATCAGTAAATATTGCTTTAGAAAGGATATGATGTGTTGTATCATTAATAAAACAAATGGAATACCCTCAGCTCTTTCAGATCATGGAATACCCACAGCTCATTCAGATCACAAGTCAAAAATATTTCGTCCAATGAATATTTCTGATTCTCTGATTGATCAAAATCAATTTTGCTCCATTTTAGTCAAAATAAATCAGTTTGATTTTTAAAACAGGAAATCACTGGATATCGGCCCAGTCTGGTCAGAAAAGTCATTGTGTGGTTCTTCATCATCATCACTGCTGGTCTGCTTCGCCTCTTCTTTTATTGGTTACCTCATCTCTTCATCAAGTTTACATACTCCAAATGCTCACTGTCAGAAGCCAAAGTTGTCATACTCAGGGTAAGAAACTAAACATATGTGCTAGAAACTGTTATGTAAATTCCATGGAACATTAGGTTGCTAGCAGCAGATTTATTACGGCGTTTTCTGGAACTGCCTTGGGAAGAAATAAAAATTCATAAAAATTATGCAAATTTTCATTTGATGAAGCTAAAGAAATCATGGCCTCTTGACAGAGACTGAAGCATTTTACCAACAGGAAAAACGGAGCAGACACAGTGGTCTCTGTGCAAGCATAGTTGACGATCACTGCTCCATACTGCAATCGTTTGTCAACAGAGCTTGAGATCACATACATCCATTGTTTTCAGACGTTCTGTTAATTATATATATTAACTTTTTAACAAGAAAGGTTGATACACCTTATTATTTGTAATATTTTTATGAATATATTTTATCACAAAGGACTATATATGATTAGAGTTATGGTAATTTTGGCCCCCATGATTCACCATTTTTAACCAGGTTTTCCAAAGGAAAAATCCAGTTATTGAAATGGTGAAAATGGCGGGTGGTTGGGCAGGCAGGCGGCTGCCAAAAGGGTACATCTCTTGTATGGATTACTCCTCCTACAGTTTTCAAGATAGGAAGTTGATTTTTTGCGGATCAATTGGACATATATCAGAGATGTGCACATTACTTGGACTTTGATTTTTGATAATTTATGAAAAAATTACCAGCTGTTGAACTTAGTCATTTTCTTGCAGAGTATTGCATATAGGGTACCCCTATTATACGGATTACTCCTCCTGCAGTTTTCAAGATAGGAAGCTGTTGTTTTGCAGATGCAGTTGTACATATATCAGAGATGTGAATATTTCTTGGATTTTGATTTTTGATAATTTATGAAAAAATACCAGCTGTTGAACTTAGTCATTTTCTCGCAGAATATTGCATATAGGGTACTCCATTTCATTGGATAGGTAGTGTTTATCAATTCGGGGTTGACAAATGGATTATGGATACAGTTCACAAAAGAAAACCTGATTTGCTGTCACATTGACAGCTTTTCACTTGTTAAAAGTATGTCAGGTTTATAAACTTGTTTTGTTATTTCGCTGAAGAGACCAAAATCAGTCAAAAATGTGCATTTTTCTAATCATTTTTCGAATATGAAATTTATAGTGCTGCTTTGAACAACCAAAATCTTTCTGTCAGTTATTAGTCTGGGATTGACAAATCTTTGATGAAAATATTTTGTTTGTTCAAGCCTGTGCTTAATGTTTTCTTTTCAAAAAAAAAAACGATTGACTTAAAATAAGCCATTATATATAAGAATTACAAAAATGGCAGAAAAGGTTGACTTTATGATGTCAGATTTCAGAGTTGAGGGCATTAATGGCTCAAAATAAAAATTATGTACTAAAAACTACACTTGTACATATGCACAAAGAAAACATATTAGTACAACAAAATATGATGTTCATTTTAGGTTGCCATTTAAGGCCCTTATCTTATCAAATAGTGTTCTTTGTAAAATGATATCTGTTTTAGCATGTGCAACAATGTGACAACTCACTTATGACATCAATGCCGATGTATTTTGAACCAGTTAATGTATATACTCAATAAAATTGATATGTAACAGTGTCAGTTTTAAATGTTTTGAAATAGGGTAAAAAACAAGGTATGTTGATATATCAGTCAATACATGCTTTATAGAATAGATAAAAATAAATCAACCAGGGACTTTGTCCTCGGTCAACACATGCTTCAGTCAGATATTAAAAAACATATTTATTGGCCTGTTCAAAGGATATGACATTGTATACTGTTTACATAATTGAGTTACGTCTCATTAATGCTGATATAGAGCTTTTTTCTCAATCAATCAAAAATTTCATTTTGATGAAACACACGGAATTCACGGGCTTTATGTTTTATCTCAAAATATTTGTATGTAGTAAATTCCATGAACAGAAGAATTGACTATTCGTTCTGTGTAGCTTATTATCTGACAATGAAGATAATGTACTATTAACATGCATCTCCACTTGCTTTATGTATGAATAATTTCAAGAGATGTTAAGTTCAACCGGTGAAATGCTATCTTTGATGATCAATTCAGAAGGGCGACATATTGCTACAAATATATAATGGGTTTAAACGTGCTAATTACTGCATTTAAATGCAATAAATATTGCATTTAAACCTTAAATACAAGGATTGGACCAAAAGTAATATCTGCACACATTGCACCACACTTTTCATAAGCACTGTATTGATATATTAAAATGATCTTCAGATATCATTATCATAATGCAGTAAATTTTTCAGATTTGAATTGAATAGGTATATATTTCAAAGTATGCATTTTTGTCACTTTATGTCGATTTTTTATGATTTTATGGCATCTGTGACATTTATTTACCTTTTGATCATGCAACCCTCATATTTTTGCATTTTAAATGCAAGGTTTTTTTTTTTGTGCTTTAACATAATAGTGCATTTAATTTGCAATTTAATGCAATAATTTGTGTTTAAATGTAAAGAATAATGGGATTGAACGCAAAGAATTGCATTTTCAAGCAGTTAAATAAGTTATTTTTTTCCTTTGAACTCAACAAGAGTTCTGTATATTTCATCTTTACAATTTTGCATTTTTTAAGGCTTTATACGTATTGATTTACTCTCTGTATCTCTGCCAGTGGTTTTTCTTAGGGGGGGGGGGGGGGGGGGGCTTAATTTTGATTTTAATTGTAATATAATATTTAATTTATGTTGTTGTACTTCTTTGTAACAGGACCAGTATAAGCAGTGGTTTGTGTCAAAAGTGAAAGTCCACAGTAAAAATGGACAACCAGCAGGAGGGTAGGTACTTTGCGCATTTAATGAGTGTTTGTCTCTAGTATATATTATAATCCTGCAAAACTTATTCTGTAATTATTAATTCATTGTTTAATTGCTTTTGAATTGTAGCCAATTATTGTTTGATTTTTATGATGTGTTTTCGTTTTTTAACATATCATCTATGTGTCTGTGGACAGTATGCTATATTATGTTTTACATTAACATTTTGCTGCAGTTTTAAAAAGGATGAAGTGATGGGCATAGCTTTTAGTAAGAGTCCATACGACAGTAATACACCTCTAAAGATGGGAGACACAAAGGTACACAGTAACTCAAAGTCCAACCTACAACATCTCTCCCTCCCTCTAGATCTTTCTGTATCACAGCTCACTTGACACTGCAGTTGCAACCTTCATTAAATAAACTGACTACAGAATTTTTAGCTGTAATCAAGTTCTCTTAACTTTTGTTGGGATGTAAAACAACATATATGCATGCATGCTTGCACTTTACAAGTTGCATAAATCATTTGTTACTTTAAAGTTTCATGAGTGCATTTCAATTTTGTTATATATCATGTTTATTTAAATATTTACATAAGCCCAATGAAGACGAATTCCTTTAAGCAAGGATAAAGGGGTTTTTTCTGTTGAATTATGAGTGGTACTTGTACAAATTTTTTATCATATACCAGTAGGTGTGTTGCTTCTTAGAGAAGAAACTATGCTGACCCACTTACCTATAATTTCAGGTCAAAATTTAGTCATAAAAGTGCTGCTTTAAAAACATCCTCAGTGGTTTCTTGGGTGGCCTTTTTTTGTCTCGTATCTTAAAATTTTATCTATATGTGAACTTACTCAATTTTATCACTATCCAAAAAAAGTTGAATTTCTAATGTATTACATTATCATTGTACAAATAAGAAACATTTTGGTTTCTTTAAAGGGGGAGGGGGATCCCCTCAGCCTGGCCCCTAACTGAGATTTAATGGTGAACAACTTTCCAGTCACACAGAATTAAAAAATCATAAAATAAAATGTATGTATGGTATATATAGTACATGTATTTATTTTCAGTGTACCTTATCAGACTTGAGATAGTTTGTGTTAAAATTACAGCTGGAATTAATAGTGAGTTTTCTTATCAAAATTTGTCTGGTCTCTTCAGCTTGGGCATTGTTACATATTTTTAAACTTTCCTCTGACTATTTCATCTTCTTCTACAGGATCACTCGACCAAATTTGACACAGTTCACACCCCGGGATAAAGGACTTTGAATTATGGGCTTTTAGCTCTTCCAATGGGAAATGATTAAAATAATGATAGAAATAAGAGATCTGTATACTAGTAATTGTTTGAATGAATTTTTTAAAACAAAAATCCTTATATTTAACTTTATTTTTTATTTCATGCCTGAATAAGTACAAATTAAAGGTAGACATCTTGTCAATGAAGAGAACATGTATATAGTGAATTTTGATAAAATTACGAATTTGTTATACAGATGTAACAAAATACAGATATAGCAAAGTAAATTCATTGGTCCTAGGACTTTGCTATAACTGAGTTTTACTTTATACTGGTATTATAATGTTGATATATGTAAATCCATCTTCAAAAAGAAGTGTCCAGTATTGGGGGGTCTGAATTAGGTTTGGTTCACTAAACAATGATTTTTCACTATCTCTTCTTGTTTTGCTTATTTCATAGACTTCATCAGATGACCATGTTTCAAGTGGACTTGTATCAGAAGTTGACCGAATTCTAGAAGTAATTTAAATACCTACAATATATTGTTTAATTGAGGCTTCTGCTGCTTCCAGCTTTTTCTTGGCTGTATTTAGATAGTGTAGAGATTGACATAGGTAAATTATCAACTACCTTGGATCAAAACTACAAACTAGAACCATCCTTATTGTCAATGCATATGCATGTGCTAGTTCATTAATAGAACTACATATACAAAAAAAATCAATGTGTATTAAAATGTTTCCATCTTGGAGCATTGCAATCCTATTATGTAGATTAGAGTGTGCTATTTATTGTTCTGCATGCTTGCATCATAAACTCTAAGCTACTTGATTTTCTTTGCATAATTTGCTTTGGTAGCAAATGATTGGTTGGTGGAATGGAGTTTCTTAGAGCATAACTATGTATATTTTGTAAACAATTTTTAGCTCACCTGAGCTGAAAGCTCAAGTGAGCTTTTCTGATCACATTTTGTCTGTCGTCCGTCTGTCTGTCTGTCTGTCCGTAAACTTTTCACATTTTCAACATCTTCTCCAGAACCACTGCGCCAGTTTCAACCAAACTTGACACAAAGCACCCTTAGGCAAAAGGGATTCAAAGTTATGAAAATTTAGGACCATGCCTTTTACAAAGGGAGGACCACGCCCTTTTACAAAGGGAGATAATTAGAAATTATTGAAAATTTTTGAGATATTTCCAAAAATCTTCTTCTCAAGAACCATTTGGGCAGGAAAGCTGAAACTTATGTGAAAGCATCCTCAGGTAGTGGAAATTCAAAGTTGTGAAAATCATGACCCCCCCCCCCCCCCCCCCCCGGGTGTAGGGTGGGGCCACAATAGGGGGTCAAATATTTACATAGGAATATGTAGAGTGAATCTTTAAAAATCTTCTCAAAAACCAATCAGCCGTGAAAGCTAAAACTAAATATGTTGAAGCATCCTCAGGTAGCGGAGATTCAAAGTTGTGAAAATCATCAACCCTGGGGGCAGAGTGGGGCCACAATGTTGGGTCAAATTTTGACATAGGAATATATAGAGTAAATCTTTAAAAATCTTCAAAGTTGTGAAAATCATGACCCCCGGGGGTAGGGTGGGTCCACAATGGGGGTTGAAGTTTTTACGTAGGAATATATAGAGGTAAATCTTTAAAAATCTTCCTCTCAATAACCAATCAGCCAGTAAAGCTGAAACTTATGTGGAAGCATCCTCAGGTAGTGTAGATTCAAAGTTGTGAAATTCATGACCTCCAGGGCAGAGTGGGGCCACAATGGGGGAAGGGGCAATTTTTACAAAGGAAAAATTTAAACTATTCTTGTAAACTTAAATGTTATTATACATGTACATGATTTTACTTAAAAATGTGAGCATCTTGACATATTATTGATTTTCAATTGCTTAGAACCTGGACAATTTCTGTGCCCCACCAGGAGCTTAAAGTTTGATGTAGGTTTATACATATTGCTTAAGATCTTCTTGAGAACTGTAATATTCATTATGTGATATGACTTTGAAATTATCCTGTTCAAAAGGGGCTCAATGTTCGACATAATAATATCTGAAGAAAAAATTGAAAATCTTTTTATATCTTTATTCTACTACATAGTCCAGATATTTTGTATATGAGTCCATAAATCTGATTTCATTATGGCTATTGTTGCTCAGGTGATGTGGCCCATGGGCCTCTTGTTTTCAATTTCTAAATGTCAATTGTTTAAGTGTAATTAATTGTTTTTCATGATTTTACGTGGGAGTTCACATGCTGTAAATTTTTGCATGGGGTTTTCCATTTCATATTTCATATTTTGCAGAACTTAATTAAGTCATCATAGAAAGCTATAACACTCCCATGCAATCATATCTCTATGTTTACAGTCATAATAATCTTGTCGATTTTTTAACTAATATCTGTAGATTTTTGAACTAATATCTGTAGTTTTTAGCTCACCTGAGCTAAAGGCTAAATGAGCTTTTCTGATCAAAATTTGTCCATTGTCTGTCATCATTGTCGTCATCTGCGTTGTAAACATTTTACATTCTTTTCATACAGCCTTCGGCATATCGGAGTATCAATAGCATATTTCTTGACCAATTTCATGCGGGCTCGCTATTCAAAGAATTTAAAACCCATGTGACATCACTAGTATAAATAACCACCGCCATCTTAAATCGCTCATATTTTTCTTGGCGCACGTCGTGCGGGCTATAAGGTATTATCTGAGAATTTTTTGATTAAAATTAGAGTTAAGACGATGTCTTAACTTTGAGTGTTTTATACAAGTATTTTTTCAGAGTGTGTTATTGTTTCTCAGACGTGGTCGGGGGGTTTTCACGTGGTGCACGTGAGATACGAGTTTGTTATTGAAACTTCCATGCATGTCCTCGACAGAAAATTCTGACGTTTTATCAATAATGGCAGACTCGGGTGATGAGTCTTTTGAGGGCTTTGATAGTGAAGACATTAGAGAGGCAGAGAAGAGACTGGCCTCTAAAATGAATGAAATACGGTCAACTGCAGGTTCTGCAGTACAAAATATTACCGAACAAGGGCCTTCAACTTCGACGGCGAAGCCGTCTTCAGCATGTAAAAAAGGTGGCAAACGTAAAAGTTCGAACAAATATGCCACGAAAGCGAAGAAAAAAAAGGCTGACATTTCTGGTAATGAGATTACCTATGCCATTTTGAATATGGGCACTGAAAATATTGACAAATTCAAAGAAATGATGGGAATAAATGACATCATTGGGTGCATTTATAATCTTCAGAGTGAAAGATTAAATCAGTTAGAACAAGAGAGTGTTGATCTTGATGTCAATAATAATGAGCATGAAGGCTCAAGTGTAAACGATGAAAATGATTTTGACTTTTTCATTAATGATAAGGAATCAGTTGAAGTAGATAAAGAAGTTGATAATGACTGGGATATTCCAGAATGGTTCTCGTCAGACAAAAAAGGCAGAAATGTTGATGACAAATTAGCAAACATGATAAACACTCTCTGTACTAAAGAAGGTGAAACAGAGAAAATTATTGAAAGTCACCCTAGACCAGCAAATTGTACATTTTTATTAGCTCCAAGAGTAAATCCCGACATCTGGAATATCATGCCAAAATCTGCCCAAAGTAGGGACTCTGGCTTTCAAGCCGTTCAGAAAACTATTGCTACAGGGATTGTTCCCTTGCTTAAAATAGCCAAAATGTCAAAGTCGAATGAAAACTTGAAGGAAGTTAGAAATTTGATAAAACAGGCAGTTATTGTACTGCAACTCTGTCTACCAATTGTCCCAAAAGAGGAGATTTCTTTTGAGAAAAGTTTTGCCAAATAAGTTTTCTGACATATGCAATGCCACTCAGCCAGTAACAGAATTTTTGTTTGGCTCAGATATACAAAAGAAAATAAAGGAGTTGTCAGATTTTGATAGGTACAAGAGGGACAAATTTACCAGTAATAGAGGTACATATAACAATGTAGGCTACAGGGGGAGAAGGAATTTTTCCTACAACTATTATTATGGCAGAGGAAGAGGCTCTAATAGACCTTTTTTAGGGGGAAGAACTCGAGAAGCGAGATCAGACAAGAGAGGAAGACGAGAGAAATACTAAATGAGACAAACACGGTAAGTGTTGGTCAAATTAAATACCATATATCTCAGTGGAAAAAGATCATTAAGGATCCATGGGTTCTGAAGACAATTCAAGGTTATGAAATTTCGTTTGATGAAAGACCTTACCAAATAAAAAAGCCATCTCAAATTTCTTTTAATGATCAAGAAGCTATGGTTGTGAATGATGAAATTAATGAACTGCTAAGAAAAGGTGCAATAAGAGAAATAGATGAAAGGGATGATTTATTTATTTCTAATATATTTGTTGTTCCTAAGAAAAATGGAAAGCTCAGACCTATAATAAATTTGAAAAGTCTAAACGAATTTGTTTTATATGAGAAATTTAAACAAGAAAATTTTAATCAGATTTTGAGCATTTTACAGAAAGAAGATTTTTTCTGTAGTGTTGACTTAAAAGATGCTTACTTTAGTGTTCCAATTGCAAAAGAATTTCAGAGATATTTGAGTTTTCAATGGAATGGAAGGACTTATTGTTTTACAGTTTTACCATTTGGATTGTCTTCAGCACCCAGAATTTTTACAAAGATTTTGAAACCTGTTTATGCCTATTTTAGATCTATTGGTATTAGATGTTCCTATTATCTGGATGATTCTTTAATTATGAACCAAAGTTTGGTATCTTGTATGAAGAATACTCAACTGATAATAGATACCTTACATTCATTAGGTTTTCATGTTAACTTTGAGAAAACAGTGACAACACCATCTCAAGTAATTGAATTTTTTGGGTTGATAATCGAATCAAAGAAATTTAAGGTATTTTTACCAAGAGACAAATTGGATAAAATAAAAAATACTGCTAGAAATTTATTGCAGGAAAACTGTATTAATATAAGAGAGGTGGCAGCTTTCATTGGACTCATTGTACATGCATTTAATGCAATTTCAATTGGACCCCTTTATTACAGATCTTTAGAAAGGGACAAAGTTAGGGCACTGAATGAAAATAATGATAATTATGATGGAAATATAAATTTATCAAATCAAAGTAAAGAAGAAATTGTTTGGTGGATAGAGAATATAGAAATAGAAAATGGTAAACCTATTCGATTACTGCCCATAGATTTTTGGATAGAATCTGATGCCTCTTGTAATGGAATGGGTGCGGTTTTTAGAACAGATTACTTTAGCAGAAATTGGTCAGAACAAGAGAAAAGATTCCATATCAATTACTTGGAGTTATTGGCCATATACTTTGCGTTACAATACTTTATGGATAATGAAACCAATGTTCATGTAGGCATAAAGTGTGACAATAAAACAGCCATCTCTTATGTAAATAATATGGGTGGAATGGTATCAAAAGATATGGATTCTTTAGCAAAAGATATTTGGAGATGGTGTTGTACAAGGAATATATGGATAACATGTCAGTATCTTCCTGGAAAATTAAATGAGGTAGCAGATTATTATTCTAGGGAAACTTCTACATCCTGTGAATGGAGTTTAAAATTAGAAATTTTTCATAGAATTACTCAACAGTTTTTTTGTCCAGATGTTGATCTTTTTGCATCAGATGAAAATTTTAAAATTCAGAAATATGTGTCTTGGTGTTTTAGTTTCAATGCATGGAAAATTGATGCATTTGCATTTCTATGGACAGGATTGATACCCTATATTTTTCCTCCTTTTCATCTATTAGGAAGAATTTTTAATAAGATTAGGGAAGATAGGGTAGAAAAAGCCATTGTTGTTTTTCCTGTCTGGCGATCCCAAACTTGGTTTCCTCTTTTACTATCAATGATTGTTTCTATTCCAGTTAGACTGCCAAGACATGCAGATCTCATGACAGAAGGAAAAAGAAACCACCCTTTGAACAAGAAAATTACTCTAGCCGCCGCAGTTTTCTCTGGAAAACCTTGCAGGATAAAGGATTTTCAAAAAACGTTAAGCTTGTCATACTGTCTTCATGGAGAGGATCAACACAAAAACAATATGACCTTGCATGGAGGAAATTTATTTTTTGGTGTTATAAACAAAACAAAAGTATATATGAAACATCTGAAAAGGATTTGATGTCATACTTGTTTTTGTTATTCAAAGATGGAAAGTCTTACTCATGTATTAATACTCATAAAGTAGCTGTTACTCAGACTCTATCATTATTAGATCAAAAATGGAATAGAAATTCACCATTGCTTACTAAATTTATGAAAGGCTTGTTTAATTTAAGACCAAACTTGCCAAGATATAAATTTACATGGGATGTGAGTAAAGTTCTGATATATTTAAAATCTCTTTTTCCTTTGGATTCATTAGACATGAAACATCTTACCTGGAAGTTGTGTACACTTTTAGCTTTATCAACAGCAGCTAGAGCACAAACTCTCGTAAACTTGAATATTAGGAACATGAGTTTAAGTTCAGATAGAGTTGTTTTTTATTTTTCATCATTACTTAAGACATCTAGACCAGGAAAGTCTTTTTCTATTACTCTTGAAAGATTCAAGGATGAAAAAATTTGTGTTGTGCGTACTTTACAGGAATATATCAAACGAACAAGTAAAAATCGCAAGTGTGATCAACTTCTCGTCTCGTTTAAGACCTTTAATAAAATTTCCACAAGTACTGTAGCTAGGTGGATTAAATGTGTGATGGGAAGTGCAGGAATAGACATTAGTACTTTTAAGGCACATTCAATTCGTGGAGCATCCGCCTCTGCAGCGCTGAAAAGTGGTGTCTCATTATCAAACATTTTGAACACTGGAGACTGGTCCTCATCGAAGAATTTCAGGAGATTTTATTTCAGAGACATTGAAAATATAAATAATAATGATTCAAACTCTTTTATGAATGGTGTATTAAATTGTGATTGATGTGATTTTTCCTAATAAACATGTTGATTGAATTTATTGTCAATTCTTTAAACATGCTATTGATACTCCGATATGCCGAAGGCTGTATGAAAAGAATGGACCCCTCATCCAAGCATGCCCCGGATGTGATGGATGAGGGACATTCTTGGAGTACAGCCGGAGGCTGAGGAGTATCAACTTTCCCACCCATGTGAGAATGCATGGATTAGTACACAAATTTATTTTCCCCGCCTCTTTTGATACTTGTGCATTGACAATAAATTTGCTTTAAATTATGAGCGATTTAAGATGGCGGTGGTTATTTATACTAGTGATGTCACATGGGTTTTAAATTCTTTGAATAGCGAGCCCGCATGAAATTGGTCAAGAAATATGCTATTGATACTCCTCAGCCTCCGGCTGTACTCCAAGAATGTCCCTCATCCATCACATCCGGGGCATGCTTGGATGAGGGGTCCATTTTCTTCTTCTCCACAACCACTGAGACAATTTTAACCAAACTTGGCTCAAAGCATCCTTGGGGAAGGGCTCTCTAGTTTGTTCAAATGAAGGGCAAGGTCCCCTTTAAAGGGGAGATAATTCAGTATTATTGAAAATTTGTTGTTGTCATTTGCGTTGTAAACATTTCACATTTTTATCTTCTTCTCCACAACCACTGAGCCAATTTCAACCAATCTTGGCTCAAAGCATCCTTAGGGAAGGGCTTTCTAGTTTGTCTAGTTTGTTCAAATGAAGGGCAAGGTCCCCTTTAAAGAGGGGATAATTCAGTATTATTGAAAATTTGTTGGTATTTTTCAAAAATCTTCTTAAAAACCAATTGACCAGAAAAGCTGTACTTGTGTGAAAGGATCCTCAGGAAGTGTAGATTCAAGTTTGTTAAAATCATGATCCCCAGGGGTATGATGGGGCCACAATGGGGGGGGGGGTCAAATTCTTACATAGGTAATTACAGAGAAAAATCTTTTAAAACATCCCCGGGGTTAGAGTTGGGCCACAATGGTCAAATTTTACATGAATTGTATAAAAAACATTAAAAATCCTCTTCTCAGAAACCAATTTGCCAGAAAAGCTGTTACTTGTGTGGAAGCATCCTCAGGTAATGTAGACTCAAGTTTGTAAAAAGTTTGTAAAAATAATAAAAATAATGATCCCGTGGGTAGAATAGGGCCACAATGGTGTTGGGGGGGGGGGGTCAAATTTTTACATAGGAATATATAGAGAAAAATCTTTAAAAATCTTCTTCTCAAAAACCAATTGACCAGTCAAACTGTACCTTATTTTGAAGCATCCGCATTTAGTGTAGATTCAAGTTTGTTCAAATTATATTCTCAGGGATAGGGTGGAGCAACAATGGAGGAGGGGCAAATTTTTACCTAAAGATACATTGAGAAAAATCTTTAAAAACTTCTTCTCAAAAAGCAATTGGCTAGACAAGCTGTATCTTGTGTGGAAGCATCCTTAGGTAGTGTAGATTCAAGTTTGTTCAAAGCAAGATCCCTGGGGGTAGAATGAGGCCACATTATGGAGTTGGGGGGGATGGGGAGTTGAATTTTTTCATAGAAAAATTATTCCCAAAAAACTCAAATGTTATAATATATGGTGCATGTATTATGTATGTGCAAGCATCTTGATATTAATTTTGTTTATTCTCAATTGTTAGACTGGCCTCTGGAAAATTCAGGGGCTGCAGAACTGGGTTCAAAGTTGGATTTAGGTTTATATTTATATGAATAGTTGATATTCTTGATCTTGATCTTCATTAGAACTGCAATGCTCAATATGTATTATGACTATGAAATCATCCAGTTACAAAAGGGGCTCAATGTTTCGCATAACACTATCTAGAGAAAATTGTGAAAATCTGTTAATACAGGATCTATTTTACTTCATTGTTCAGATATTTTGTAGATGACTCCATAAAGCTTGATTTTTTTATGGCTGTTCTTCCTCGGGTGAGCAATGTGGCCCATGGGCCTCTTGTTTTTACAATTGTGCAGATAAGTTGCATGCATGCTTCATAATATATTCAAGCTTATATATACTTCTCCACAATTAAATAATCATTGTATAACAATCTGTATTGGAAGTCTTTAGAATTATCAACTACTGATAATTAAATAAAAGGTTAATATGTTACAAATGTAAAGTGAACTTATCAGAACTTGTAAATTTAACCCCAAGCTATTGCATGTCATTATTCCTCAGTGGCAAGTTAATTACATATCTATGAGATAGAACTTGTTTTCTTTGATTAATTATCAAGATTATTCCAGTGAATTAATATTTTAAAGATTAATAATGAACTTCTAATAATACTTAAGTAATACAAGATAGAAAATCTTTTTGGTGAAGTGTAGTTTAATGAATGGTTATCAAGTACTAGAAGTGGTTGTAAACTAAGGGTGCTAAATACCTTATCCAATATCAAGAGATGGGTTTGCAACATGTTATATATTCATTGCTAATAACTGACGTACTTCATGGGAAAGAAATCTCATATATGATAGGAATGTCCTATACCAGCCACCAGCCCACTATTCCCTGTTATTCTGTATATACACATGTCCTCTGGCCATCAGCCCACTATTCCCTGTTATTCTGTATATACGCATGTCCTATACCAGCCACCAGCCCACTATCCCCTGTTATTCTGTATATACGCATGTCCTATACCAGCCACCAGCCCAATATCCCCTGTTATTCTGTATATACACATGTCCTCTGGCCATCAGCCCACTATTCCCTGTTATTTTGTATATACGCATGTCCTATACCAGCCACCAGCCCAATATTCCCTGTTATTCTGTATATACACATGTCCTATACCAGCCACCAGCCCGCTATTCCCTGTTTTTCTGTATATACACATGTCCTATAATAGCCACCAGCCCACTATTCCCTGTTTTTCTGTTTAGACACATGTCCTATACTAGCCACCAGCCCACTATTCCCTGTTATTCTGTATATCTATACCTTTTATCTCACATCATGCAAAATTTGCAAAAATCATGAAAATTTGTTATGGATGTTGTCAACTTGGGTTTTTCGGTTTTTTTTTTGGGAGGGGGGAGAGGGTTGGGGTTGCATAAACAACATTTATGCAGTAAAATTATTTATGTTAATACAGTATATTAATTATTTAAAGAATAAATGTAAGCAAGAATTATTATCTCACTGTGTGAATATAGATAGGAATAGTTTGAGTTTTAGTTGCACGGTTTTGTATTTTAGTTATGCAAGTATATTGTAATAATTGTCATTATACATTTGTACGTGTCGGTACAGTGTATTTGATTGAAACTTTACTGTTGCTTGGTTGTTTTAGCTGAATAGAAAATTTGTGCGCTACTTCATAACCAAAAAGATCAAGTACATCTGGAGCAATGAGTCTCAAACATTTAAAAAGCTAGAGTAAGTGAATATAAAGAAACCTTTCAGCATATTAAAATATTAACATTAGATAAACAGCTTCTTGTTTTTGAAAATATATATCTTTACATCTTTCTTCTTTTCTTACAACCATCATAAAGTGGTTTCTGATATGGAAATTTTTGAATTTTTCATCAGAGGTCTGGATAAAAACACCAAGTGTTCCTACTTTCATGCTTGCAAAGGACTGACATATCCACAACAACAGGAGAGGTATAATTAAACTTTAAAGTGTGTTCCTGCCTGTCAATACATGTACTACAAAGCTAAAAGCTACGACAAAACAATTTAATATATTAATTATATTAAAAGTACACATCATTCATATAAGGTCTTATCCATACAACCCATGCATCCCTTTTGTACTGTAATTCAGAATTTGTCGACTTTGATATTCATAAAAAATGAATTTAATTTTAGAGTGGCCATGTTTGGTTCCAATTCTATCCGGATTCATGTCACCCCTATCATCCGGATTCTCTTTAAGGAGGTAAATCTACAAGAATTGATTATACATAGAGTAATGAAACACATCAACAGTCAGTGGTATTCATCCATGCAGTATCTTCACAAACAGTTAAAATATTAAAATACCCATATGCTGTGTCAAATTATGACTGTATGATAACTCAAAAATTTTAAATTGTATATTAGACAAATCAGCAGTTGCATCATGAAACTGTTGTGCTCCTTAAATAAATTTTTGCTAGCTTTGATATTTATATTTATATCCATAATTTTAAATGAAGAAAGCAAATAAGATATAAGATGAATTAAATTGTTTTGCTTAGTTGTAGCTTTTGGTCATTCAGCATACTGAATTCTTAACCACTGGGTAGCTGTGTGGACAGAAAATATGGCAAATATATTATTGGTACACCTTCATTTCTTGTCTTTTGCAGGTGTTGTCCCCTTTCTACATTTTCCAGATGTTCAGCTGTGGTATTTGGTTTGCTGATGAATACTACTACTATGCCAGTTGTATTGTTGTCATATCTGTTGTCTCAATATCTGCAACCATCTACCAAACCAGAAAGGTAATCGGAAGAATTAACATCCAGTGTTAGTTGTTTTCCTCCAAATACTTTAGGGAAAGATTATGCCTTGTTTTCGATTCGAATTCAGCTTATTTTTCTTTTGCACCTGATGATTAGGGTTAAAGGGGCAAAAAAAGAGCAGGGTTAAGTTTTCTCTATATATGGTAATGGGAATACATTGGTATCACAAACTTTTCTTTTCATGATGAGGGAATAAGAAAAGATTTAAAGATAACCAATATTTTGATTTAATTTTCCAGTATTTATAACTATATTTAATGACTACAATGGAATGGCAAGATAAATGACCTATCAAATAAAAAGATTGTATCAGGTAGCAGCATTTTATTTGTTTGATTTGTACACAAATGACATTTACTGAATTTCAGATGCAAAGAGCTTTGAGAAATACCATAGAATCATCCACAATAGTTTCACGCCTACATGGAGAAGGTCAGATAAGTTTTTTTAAAGTACTCTATTTATTATATAAACCTATAGTATACTAAATCAGTAATGTTTTGACTTTTTTTCACACTAGATTTTGCTGATGTCTGCTCAGATGACCTAGTTCCCGGTGACATCATTTCCATCCCGCGGAATGGCTGTGTCATGCAGTGTGATGCCGTGCTATTGACAGGAAACTGCATCGTCAACGAGAGCATGCTCACAGGTAGCTACTGAATCCACATAGATCAGTTACAGAATGAAACGAAATGAAAACATTACATCCAAAAGCAATCTATCTCATGCTTGTGATTTTTATCCCATATCACACTTTTACAGAGAAGAGTGTGTGTCTGTTGGGCCACACAGATCAATTAAGAAAAAATAGAAATTGAAACATCAACTCCACAAGTAATTTATATCATGCTTGGGATTTTTATAACGCCATAAATCACACTTTTACAGGGGAGAGTGTTCCTGTTACAAAAACTCCATTACCCAATCCCAAGATGTCCAAGTCTCGCGGGGAGGACAGCGTGTTTAACCTGAAGGAACACTCCAAACACGTCCTGTTTTGTGGAACACACATTCTCCAGACACGATTTTATGGCTCCCAACAGGTGAAGGCTGTGGTTTTACGGACTGGTAAGACACAAGTTATCTCCCCTTATATTCAGCTTGGAAATTAGTAATCTGTTCAAGCAGTGTTTGTTTTTAAGGAGAAAGGAATTAATTCGGTGAGTCTCTTGAGCTATAAATGCATGTAAAGTATACATGTTCAATGGTTGAAAAGTATTTTTTTTTATTTTGTAGGCTTTTCCACAGCTAAAGGTGAACTGGTCCGTTCTATCATGCATCCTAAACCTGTTGACTTCAAGTTCAACAGGGACACCTACATATTTGTTGCCATTCTAGCAGCTATTGCAGGAGTTGGGTTTATTTACACAGTGGTGATTATGGTATGTAGGAATAAAGTTCATGCTACTTTTTAGCTCACCGAGACAAAGTTGGGGGAGCTTATGCTATACGCCGGCGTCGGCATCCTAACCTGGTTTAAGTTTTTGGTGTAGGTCCTGTATCTAAGTAATTTCTTGTCCTATCTTTGCCAAACTTGCATGAATGATGCTTCTGGACCTACTTATGAACTTGAAAGACTGGATGCTGAATTTGAGCCATAGGTTTTGGATGCTTGAGGAGGTTAAGGTTTTTGGAGCAGGTTAAAGTTTTTCGAGCAGGTGCCCTTTGATTGCCATTTCTAAGTTACTACTGGTCGTTACTTCACCAAACCTGCATGTATGGTGCGTCTTATGATACTGATGCATCTGACAGGCTTGCATGCTAAAACAGAGCCATAGGTTTTGGATGCTGAATGAAGTTAAGGTTTTTAGGAGCTGGTTAAGGTTTATGGAGCAGGTGCCCTCTGATGATTATATCTTAGTTATTACTGGTCCTAAGTTCACCAAACTTGCATGGATGGTGCATCTTATGAAACTGATACACCTGACAGTCTTGATTGCTGAATCTGAGCCATAGGTTTCGGTTGCTGGGTGAGGTTAATGTTTTTTAGCTGGTTAAAGTTTTTAGAGCAGGTGCCCTTTGTTAGACAAATTTAAGTTATTATTGGTTCAATCTTTTTCAATTTGAATAGATTATGCATCTTGTGATTCTGATGCACTCCACAGGCATGGATGATGAATCTGAGCCATAGGTTTAAGATGCTGGAGGAGGTTTAGTTTTTTGAAGATAATAGTACTATTTCAAACTTGCAGGGTTGATTTAGCTTTATAAATGAATCGCAGAGGTAGCTCCAGATACAGAGAATGATCTTGATTATCTAGATGCTAGCTGAGGCAGGTTTAGATTTTGGAACAATTCAAATTGTGTTAGTCTCTTGGAGCTGGTTATAAAATGAAGTAAATTCTGCTCACACCTAGTCAGACTTAAACAGTTAACATTACTCGGGATGTGTAAATAGAGAGAGCTTCAGAAACAGAGCTTGATCCTGATTATCTTGATGCTGGAGCAGGTGTAAGTTTTTTAAGTAATTTGACTGTTGGAAAAAAAGCTGTCCATACTAACCTTCATAGATCATGTAACTTTGGATTTGAAACTTAATTAAGGCTAGCTTCAGATACGATACAGAGCCTGATCTCCATTATAAAAACCCTCCTACCTTACTCAAATTTGCTTGATAGATGTGTTTGTTGATGATAATATAACATGATTCTTATGATATAGTACTGTATGATATGAAATGCAATTGTATTATATAATACAATATTGTATCATAATATTATTTTGTAAAATATCATATGATAAGAAAAAATATTGTATCAATTTTTATATATTATGATATGATATTGCAATATATCATACAATATAATATCATATTTACAATATTGTAATGTATGATGTGATATGAAATTGTATCATGTGATACTATATTGTATCATATAATATGTTATGATATTGTATTATGTGATATAGTACAATAATATAACACCATACAATATAGTATCAAATTATATGATACAATATATCTTGATATGAATGATGTCATATCATATGATATAAATTATATTGTTTCATGATTTATGACAATATTATATTGTATCATGTGAAATATCATATGACAGAATATTGTATAGTATTAGAGGATGCATTTGTATAGTATCATAGGATGCAATATCATATTTTATAATAATGTATTGATAAACATTGTATCATACAATACTGTATGAAATTTACATATAATATGATTATTATACAATTTTGTATCATATGATATATAATATTGTGTCAAACCACACTTCATTATCCAATATCCAAGACCATTAACTATGCTTTTCATATAATATGATATAGGTGGTGTGTTAAATTTGGGACCAAGTCAACATACGGTTGATATTAACGCACTTTGAAAAAAAATTGGGCAAGTCGAATTTGTTAAGACCCTAAAATATGATAGTTAATGTTTTAACCTAGTTTGCTCGATAAGACATTGAAAAGAAAACCCATGAGATTTTTAGCTTTCCTACGTAGGTAGTTGAGATATGTAAATCAAAATATCACATGAACTGCACCATTTAGTCGTCGGACGTCCTTCCAAATAATTTATCTTTTTACATTGTTAATATATTTACTCTCTAAAGAAAAAAGAAAATGCATGATTAATTTAGGGACACAATAGCTGACCTATATACGGCGTTTATAGGCTTATGAACAAATATAAAGACAAAGTATATAGAATACAATACTAGCATGTATATTTTTTTGAAAATTAATGCAAAAAAGTGCAGACTCAAATGCTGATTTTTGAATTGATATGTTTTAACGGTTGTACATGTAAATATCTTACTTTAGATATCGAAATAATTTATTTGGTTTGAATTTGAGAAAGAGATTTATGCTTAGAAACCTGCAGATATATAAGTTTATGGAATTGATATAATGTTTGGGAAGAAAAGATGATGCGGATGCATTCTTCATGTAATTGATATAAATATTTTATTGGAAATTGTACTGGATCTTTGGTTGTACCCTCCCTATTCCCAATGATGCCAGACCATAGAGAGTGTTTACAAAGAAATATAAACACTTAATCTGAATAAAACGAAATCAGTTAAGAACGAAGTCCATATTTTGTGATTTATACATTTATACATTATACATAACGCACTTTGAAAAAATTTTGCAAAGTGCGTTGACTTGGTCTGAAATTTAATGCACTTTGAAAAAAATTTTCAAAGTGCGTTGATTTTGTCCCAAATATAACGCACTTTGAAAAATTTTTTCATAGTGCATAATTTTTTCAAAGTGCGTTGCCACAGTGGTCTCATAAAGGTGATGCCTCATAAAGGTGATGCCTTGTCTCTGTGAGCTTTGTAATCTGTGATAACCTATGTTTATAGTACTAAATTTATTAATGGATTAAAGAAACCAATAGTTATTAGTAGATTAAGGAAACAATGTTTATAAATAGATTAAAGAAACAATTAGATAATCTAGAGAAAAAAGGGAGGGTAAATACTTACTCTCTGAGAATAAAAATTTACCAGTTAATTTTATACTCGTACATTGAGAGTTTTGATTTATAATTTATTCCAGCTTCAAGAGCATGAAGCATTTGCAGATATCTTTCTTCGCTCCATGGACTTGATCACCATTGCTGTCCCGCCAGCCCTGCCTGCAGCTCTCACTATTGGGATCGTATTTGCCCAAAGTCGACTGAAGAGAGGTCAGATCTACTGTATCAGTCCTCGGAGTATCAACGTCAGTGGGACCATCAATGCTGTCTGTTTTGACAAGGTGAAACATCACCTTCATTGGCAAATTCTTTGATATCTTATTCAATTTATTAAGTTCATGGATTTTTGTCATCTCTGTATACTTGATTGTTAAAGGTTTGGTTTGACTGATGAGGAAAGTATTAAGATACTGTAATTGTAATGATTTAATTTTGTTTGTTGTATTAGACTGGCACACTGACAGAGGATGGATTAAACATGCAAAGTGTTGTACCTGTCCAAGATGGCAGGTATACATGACAATACCTATGTTAGACTTTTTATAGGAAATATCTAAGGCCTTCTTGAAAATCTACTTAACTTTATCCACAATTTGTTACATTGAGATCACAAATTTGAAAAGAATATATAGCCACATCTGTCTAAGACTTTAAATGTTTTCTATTATATACTAGGTAGTGTTATGTCAAAATTTGTATTCTAAACAAGTTTAACATGCATTAATTATAAAATGTTTTTTGGTTGTCAATCAATCATTACAAAAGTTCTGTCATTACACAGATTTGCTGAAGAAGTTCAAGACATAAAACAGCTTTCATCAGACCAAAGACTACTACTGAATGCCATGACCACCTGTCACTCTCTCACGATAATCAATGGTGTCTTGAGTGGAGACCCACTAGATCTCATCATGTTTAATGCCACTGAGTGGGTATGTTGCTTGTGTGTGAAAAGAGGGGGGGGCATAGATCCTAGACCTTCCCTTGCTAGAGGGAGGCCCCGTAATTCATAGTTATTGTATATGGGATGAAAGTCACTCCATTTTTCTGCCCCCAAATGGCATTGGAAAAACATGTACCCTTCTTTTTAAAGCCCAACATACATATAACCAGCACAATACATGAGCACTCTAATGTACATGATTTACTGTTTTAAATTAGCGTCTGATCTATATTGAATTTCAATGGTGATTGGAAGAAATAAAAAAGATGGGGCAAATTGGTTGAAGTGGTTGGGATTGAGAGGGATGCTGGTATGTGGAATGTCAGAGCCCACCACATTTGATGCCATAGTATAAGTATGTTAGTAGGAGAGTAATACATATATTGAGAGTGAAACTTGCAGGAACATATTATATTTTGATGTATAAGAATAGGTTTATGTAGGTGAAGTACTATACTTATTGATGGCAATAATCTTGAGATCATTCAAAACAAATCAACACCTTAAATTTTAACCTTCCTTTGAAGTCAGCTTATATATAGATGTTAACTGTTTTATTATATTTGTTTATGATAACTGACTAGGAACTAGAGGAACCAGGAGAGGAGGAAGCCAGCAGATACGACATGATCGTTCCCACAATTGTCAGGCCCCAAGGGACAAGGAATGGCAACGGGACCTTCGATCAGCAGTTTGTGGTAAGATATTTAAATTAAAAACATTTTGTGGATTACAATTTAGGAGCATTACAAGTATTATCATTAGCTCCCAATTTAACTCAAAGATAGTTGTACATGTATTTTGTTTCTTATTCATTAAGTACATGAAGTGAGTATTTCAAAGTAGTACTGAAGTGAAGAATCAAAGATTTGAAATTGTATTTGCATAACGCTATTTTGGTTGTTGGGGAAAACTGAAGCTCTGACTTTGTCTTTTCAGCCAATAACTGAGGAGATCGCCATCATGAGACAATTTACATTTGCTTCAAGTCTACAGCGGATGTCAGTTATCACACGTAAACTTGGAGCTCCAAACTTTGAGCTCTTCTCCAAAGGAGCCCCAGAGATGATTGCCTCCCTCTCCAAGCCTGAAACTTGTAAGAACATCGTATGATAGGCCTATAATTTGTAAGAACATCGTATGATAGGCGTATAATTTGTAAGAACATCGTATGATCGGCCTATAATTTGTATGAACATCGTATGATAGGCCTATAATTTGTAAGAACATCGTATGATAGGCCTATAATTTCACATTTTTGTGTTTGCTTAAATGTCTGTTGGATGTCACCATTGTTAAAAGTTTTTGATATTGTATTGTGTATGTTGCTACATTATGTGTCATCTGGTAAAACAACTTAAATTTTTCAGTGCCAAGTAATTTTCATGAGGTTTTGATTGAATACACCAAAAAGGGATACCGAGTTCTGGCACTTGCTTATAGATCTCTCCCAGCCAAACTGAAGTATGCAAAAATACAAAGAATCCAAAGGTAAATATATATAGATCTCCAGAAAACATTTTATTTAATTTATCAGCTCTAGTTCCAAATGGTAAAGAAATTTCCTAGCAGTAAATGTTTATACTCTGAAACACTGAAAATGCTCATTGTTACTGAAGAGAGCAAGTGGAGAGGAACCTGACCTTTCTGGGATTCTTAGTGCTTGAGAACCGACTGAAGCCAGAGACCACTCCTATCATTCACCAGCTTCTGGAGGCTAACATCAGAACAATCATGGTCACAGGTCTGTAGCTCTTAGAACACAGTCTCTTGAATTGGAATAGAGATACTTACCATTGCTGTAATTTTGACTGCATTGAGGGAAAGGATATTGGGAAATTAAATGTATTTTGTAAAAAACTGATGTTTTTACTGATGTTTTTTATTATTTTGTGTACTCCCACAATGTGTGAGAACATTTTCTGAAAATTTGTCTTTATATATTGCTTGTGGTCAAATTTGACATGAAACTAAAATTCAAAATGGATAATTATCTAACTTAGAGCACAACTATGTCTGGGTATAAGCTTAAGCAACAAAATTATTTACACATTTGATTGTTCAAAAATAGTCTTTCATTCTGTATGTAACTGTAGAATCAATTTGGATTGTTCATTTTTGTAAGAGATGTGTTTCAGATGTAGATGCTACACATCTCACTAAATAAGGGATTACAAAAACAAAAAAGCTTTGGATTATTGCTTTGGCTCGAATAAGACTTGCTTTTCCTACTCCTAGGTGATAACATGTTGACTGCTCTGAGTGTAGCTCGAGAATGTGGAATGGTCGGCGAGAATCAAAAAATTATCCTGGTCCAAGCATTTCCAGGAACCACTGGAAAAAATGATCCATGGCTGGAATACATGTACACAGAGGATCCACAGGACAATCAGCAAAAATCTACTGTAAATATCAATCTCTCTCTCTCTCTCTCTCTCTCTCTCTCTCTCTCTCTCTCTCTCTCTCTCTCTCTCTCTCTCTCTCTCTCATCATTATTTTTCATGATTTGATATGGGAAAATTATTGAAAGTGAAATGGTTTTCTTTTTCCCACAGAAAGAGACAAAAATTGCCATGCCTGACAGCACCAATTCTGACTATCACTTTGCTTTGGATGGGAGGTCATGGGCTATCATAAGAAATCATTTTCCATTGATATTACAAAAGGTATGCTTATTTGAAGAAAACTTCCATTGAACTACCACATACTCATAACTTAAAACATCACACTAAATTGGTGACAAACTTTAATCATATTTTCTAGTGCCCTCTTAAATAGCCGTCAATAGTGTTTTTTCTCAAATCTTTTTATTTTAATTGCAACCAATATTATTTTGGTTATTCTGACCTATTTATAACTAAATAAAATGTCTCTCAATTTTTATAAAAAAGAATGACCTCTAACATGATAATCATAGATGTCAAGGTCATATTTATTGATATTTTCAAGGTCAAGGTCAAATAGATCAAGGTTATATTGATTTCTTTTTAATGTGGCCATGGTTTGAGCATTCTAGTGATTAACCAACACATTTTGCATTGATTCTTTAACAGATGTGTGTGAGGGGAACTGTGTTTGCCAGGATGTCCCCCGACCAGAAATCACAACTGATAGAAGTTCTACAGGAACTAGGGTAAGACAGGAAGCTGTTTCCCCACAGATGAAAATCCATGAATGTGTTGTGTACTGACCTGCTGCCATGTCGTGTATCATTTTTGTCCTCAAAGTTCAGAAACTGAATCAAATTCACT
This sequence comes from Magallana nippona, assembly GCA_033439105.1. Taxonomy (NCBI): domain Eukaryota; kingdom Metazoa; phylum Mollusca; class Bivalvia; order Ostreida; family Ostreidae; genus Magallana; species Magallana nippona. Next base: position 10,218,086 of record CM065922.1, read on the forward strand.
TTACTAAGTTCCTTTTTTTATCAATAATAAAGAAACAGTAAATTATTATCTTTACTCAAGATTTGCATAGTAATGATTGTTAAGTACAAGTTGTGACCTTCATGAAGGTTTTTAGGAACTATAAGCATGCCATTGGGTTTATGTACACAATGCATGTACAGATTCTCCTGTTGAGGCATCCAAGGTTATTTTGTTTTAATTATATTTTGATGCTGTTTATAAAGATACTCATTCAGTTGTGTGATATGTTTTCATTGGAATTATTTTATTTATTCATCAGGTACTTCGTGGGTATGTGTGGGGATGGAGCCAATGATTGTGGAGCTCTGAAGGCAGCTCACGCTGGAATCTCTCTCTCGGAAGCAGAAGCCTCTGTAGCATCTCCATTTACATCCAAACAACCCAACATTGAGTGTGTCCCAACACTTATACGGTAAATTCTATTATCAGAATTACAAAGACAACTACTACTGGAGAGTGTAATATTACAATGTCCCAGGAACAAAATTGCTTGATAATTTGGTCATTTTCAGTGCCAATTTGCTGTACATGTATTTTCTGTTGAAAGTAAATTGTAAAAAGAACAATTACATTAGTAAGGTGGAGTCATTGTCTGGCAGACATCAAATTGCAAGCAGAATTTTTTGTGAGACTTGCATGATCCTGAGTATTCAGAAAATTCATAACCTCATTCATTGATGATTAGAAACATTGCTTGATCTTTTGTTTTTAAGGCAAGGGAGAGCAGCTCTAGTTACTTCATTTGGAATTTTCAAGTACATGGCTTGCTACAGTTTGACTCAGTTTGTCTCCGTATTGATTCTCTATTGGGTGAGGTTTCAATTTAGAACATACGTACTTGTATACACATACATGTAGTTAAAATAAGAAATATTTTGTATGTTTTATGATGAAATTTGAATGATATATACATGTATTCTTGGAATAATTTATTTACTAGATTTTTGCCAACCTGACAGACTTTGAGTTCCTGTACATAGATTTGTTCCTGTTGACATCTCTCAGTGTAACATGTAAGTAATGCACAGAGAGGCAGCTAATTAAAGGGTATATAACCATCTCCAGTACTGGTATATTCTAGTGGAACCACAGACTCCTGGGTTCAGGACAATATCATAATGGGGATTCAGACTTTATCATTCAAATAAATGTTTATACCTTTAGGAAAAATATTCATATAAGAACAGGGATACTTAATTAATTACTATTAGAATTGATGTAGAATCTAGCCTCTAGCTAGTACAGAGTACTCCATAAATGCCTTAATGACACAAATCTTCTTGTTGTAAGTAAAGTTGGTGTTTGGGTAAAAATCAAAATGCATTTTAATTAGACAATACAAGTAGTAATTAACAGCTTGGCATTGTTGTTCAGGTGAGCTAAATGTCCCCATGGCATCTAATTCAGATGACAAAAAATTCGACCAATGAGTACTGGTATATAGAAAGTCAACCAACAAGTTTAGTAATTTTTTTTTTTTATATATATATATAATTTGTCTAATGTCTTACTATCAAGTGGGTAGCCACTTGTCCATTCCTTACAAACTTTGCACTTTCATACTTTTCATATTCATTGATCTTTGATCTATATATTTTATTGCCTTTTCTGTTTTGATTATAGTTGGCTACACCAATGCCTATGACAAATTATCCAAAGACCCGCCCTTGGTCAGCCTGTTCAGTATAGCTCCGGTTTTATCCATCATGCTACACATGGCAATACAGACCGCTGCTCAAGTGTTCTGCTATTTCAACATTCAAGAACAGCCATGGTAATGTACATGTATACATACACAAAGCGCTGACAGCAATTTACTCAAAACTATACTGGAAAAAAATTCGTATAAAAATGAATCTCTCTTTTTGAAATTTTTTTATTTCTTTATTTTTACTACCCAGATGGTATATGCAGATATTCTTAGTATTAGTTTTGCTCTGTGTTTGGTTTATAAGGTTTGTCCCATATGAGGTGAATGAAGATGACGATTATACAAGCTATGAAAATATGGCAGTGTTTATTATCTCAATGTACCAGTATGTCACCTTGGCAATAATATTTTCCAAAGGAAGGCCATACAGAAAAACTATTTTTACAAACTGTGAGTCTGCAATTACAAGTTATCCATAGAATATGTTTAGAGAAAGAAAATTACTTGTCATGACAAAAATACTTGTAAGCCTGAGTGGCCTAGCTTATATTATTTATCATGCCATTTTCCTAAGGTTGAAAAATATAAGTCATTTAATTTACATGTCTAGACATGTATGATGCATGAATCAACATGTCATTATAAATAATGAGATATACTCCTCTTCAGCTTAGTATAATCAGAAAAAAGTGCAGGAACGTACAGTTTAGCTTCAATATTTGACAAATTAAAAGACAAAAATCAGTGCAAACCCTACGCAAGCTAAAGTATAATTACTGCTAAACTGAATATGTTTACAGTATATGCTTTAACCTATGTTGTATTCTGTTCATCATGATTGTTCTTTTTTTATAAATAGGCCTAAATATAGATCATTTTATGAAAAGTTTTAAATTATTTGAAAAAATAAAAATTTTACAAAACGTCAATCGATTAAGTTCATTTGACTAAAATGCATTTTTTTGGCAAATGCTAATCTGATAGTCATGTATTTTTGCCAAAAAGTTAATTGATATGTCACTTTGTGATGAAGTTTGTGCAAAATCTGAGCTAACTTTCATTAATTCATTAATTATTAATTATGTGAGAAATACATGTAGCTGTGCATATTTTGCACTACAGTATCAAATTAACTCCATCCTATATCTCATATTTTAGTGTAATTCATATGATGATAGTACATATATCTGTTTTAAAAAAATAAATCTCCATGTTAATTTACAGATTTCTTTATTGCCAATTTGGTTGTGTGCATTGGTATGAACCTTTGGCTGAACATCTATCCTATAGAAGATGTGGCCACCTTCTTTGAACTGAAAGTTCCACCTTCCATACCTTACAGACTGATCTATCTGGGAATCGCAGCCATCAACTTTTTCCTTGATTATCTCATAGAGGTATATTTCATTCTGAAATTTTTTTTTTAACATTACATATAATTCTGATGTTTCAATTTATTGTCTGTCAAAATCAACTGGTTCCGGATATAAATTTCTCTTTTGATTATGTTATGAATGTTTTCTTACAATAAATTAGTACAGATGCTGATCAAAACAGGAGGTTAAAGTTGGAATAACATGCATCATACTCAGAAGTTAGAATAATTAACTTTATCATTTTGCATATTGCCTATAGCTGTTACTCAAAGTAATCAAGGAATTTCGAACAAGCTGATCTGTTGTCAATGTCAGCTGTTTATGAAATCAATGTGCAAGTTTGACTCTAGGTATGAATAGGTAAAGGGGACCCAGCAGAGAGTCACACACCCCTTTATTTGTTTTTTTTTATTTACAATTTTCCTAATCAATTTAAATCAAAGGGGAATTACTCCTCTCTGAGTAAAAATCCCTAAAATTAAATTACTAATTCTTTTGAAAGTAGTAGTCAGGATCGGTGTGTTACTCCTATTGATCAATAAGTATTTACCGGTACCCTCATCTTATAGCGGGATGAATAATTCAAGACAACAAAATTTTATACTGATGAATACATCATGTCCCATATGCCTGTACATTCCAACATACCATAACAAATAAGTCTGTTTTGTTTTGCAGACATTCATCATCGACAGTTACTTTGTGAAAGAGCGATTACAGTGTTGGATAGAGGACATTTTCTCTAATTCTAAATATCAGTACGAGATTGTAAAAGAGGAGATAGACAGGGACAGCTCATGGCCAAATATTTCCTCAGCTGAATCACTGGCACAGGCTTTTGAGAGACTGGACAGTCAGCAAGCTCGAGACTTTGACCAGAGCAGTTTGTTGAGCAGTCTGTTAGACTCAGCCAGCGAGACACAGAGCATCAGATCCCTGCGATCTGTGGAAGTGGAGACTTCACACAGAGATTCTAATGGCAAACCAGTGTTAAACACGGGGGCTTCTAACACCAGCAACAACTTCTATGAGGACATTGATGATGAGTCACAGTTGATCACTGATGATATCGAGAAGGGGGTGGACAATCTTGCCATGGACTTGGATGAGCAGGGGCCAGACATTAATTCCCAAAAACTGTGATCATTCTTAGCTATTTACATCTATTTAATGTTACCTCTGTCCATATCAATTTCTTGTGAATATATAAAATTTTATAGTTTCAATGTATATGGAAGACAGCTAGAACATGTTTTAAATATATGTTTAGTATCCACTTTCATAACCCGTTTTTATATATATATAAAAAAAAAAATTACTAAACTTGTTGGTTGACTTTCTATATACCAGTACTCATTGGTATTTCTACTAGCCAAAGTCACACCACCATTCTCAGTTATGTGCAGCAAAGGGTTTCACCAAGACAGGGATTTATTTGCAGCAAGAGTACTCCCTCAACTCTAGAGAAATGTTTGGAGGGACCCAAAGAATATTTTGGGAGCACATGGCTCATTGGTCATAAGTGTTAGGCCAATAATCAAAAGTTCACTGGTTCAAGTCCTGCTGTGGTCACTTGATGTTGATGCTGAAGAATATGTTTTAATATACTGATTAACTATTAAATAACGTTAACATAAAATACAGATACATAAATGACATACCTATATATTTGTATATATATTGCTGGTTGATAAATCAAACATGTGGTTGTTTTTACATATTGTTAAGAGCTAACACATAGTAATACTAGTATCTGTAAAATAGACCAGTGTAATATAATATTTTGATACCACAAAATATCGAACACCCCTATAAAATATTGAACCCAGTTTCAAACTTGGCACAAGGGGAAGGGCTTTCAAGTTTGTTCAAAAGAAGGGCCAGCTTCCCTTTAAAGGGTAGATAATTAGGAAAGAGTGAAAATAGGGGTGGGTGATTTAAAAATCTTCTTCTCCATAACCACTGGGCCAATTTCAACCAAACTTGGCACAATCCATTATTGGGGGAAGGGCTTTCAAGTTTGTTCAAATGAAGAGCCAGCTTCCCTTCAAAGGGGAGGTAATTAGGAAAGAGTGAAAATAGGGGTGGGTGATTTAAAAATCTTCTCCTTAACCAATTAAACCAAACTTGGCACAAAGCACATTCTTGGGGGAAGGGCTTTCTAGTTTGTTCAAATGAAGGGACAGTCCCTCTTCAAAGGGGAGATAGTTAGGAATGAGTGAAAATGGGTTTGGAGATTTAAAAATCTTCTTTTCCAGAACCACTGCGCTAATTTAAACCAAACCAGGCACAAAGTGTCCTTGGGTTAAGGACTTTCAAGGTTGTTAATATGAAGGACCAGTTCCCTTTTAAAGGTGATATGATTAAGAAAGAGTGAAGATACGATTAGGAAATTTGTAATTAGTGACAGGGAACCAGTCTATTAGCACCCTGTAATTAGTGAAAGGGAACCAGTCTATTAATCCGCTGTATTGAGGGAATCATTATAAGTTGCAAGTTATATTTTCTCAAGTTGAATATTTCTTCTTAGTAGTTCAACAGATAGAATGATTAAATTTAATTTAACTAGAATGAATAAGCTGAAATATCTTTGTTAAGAAGTTGTTGATTGCTTGTATATCAGCTGAAACAAATAGATTGACACTATATACAGCTAAGATTCAAGGAATGGTAAATGGGGGGGGGGTATTACATCACGGCCTTAAAACTTTGACCCCCCCCCCCCCCCCCCCCCCCCCCAATGGGAATTGGATATAGGAGGGGGGTTCCATATATATATTGCAGCCATAATATTTTGAATCCCCCCTCCAATAGGAATTGAAAATAAGAGGGGGGAGAGGGGATTCTGTAAATCGTGGCAATATTTTGAACCCAGGGTTCAATATTTTAGGGGGGGGTGTTAATATTTTGTATTCCGCATGCTTCAAAATATTGAATGACACCGGTTATATGTAGGGCATGACTGGCATGCTCTGTGTTTATCAGTCATTCCAGCTTAAGGCTTTGCACTTTTTATATGACCACCCACTATACGCATATATGCATTTGGGCATGTATGCGTGTTCATTATTAAAATGTATCAAATATGTATATTAAAAAATGGGTTTATGTTGTAGATCTAGAGTTTTATTTCAAGAAAGTGAGGCAGATATTTGTTTGTCCCATGTAATTTACATGAATAGATGTGCAAGTCTTGGAGCATTTACCCATAATCAGCTATAAGATTTTGAATCAAGGTAGTAAATACTTTATGTTCGTTGGAGATTGGTTTGAATAAGAACATAAATTTAGGGATGTACTCGATTTAGAGGAAGCTGCTTTCTGCTAAAAGAATACACAACCAAATGTAATTAATACATGTACATTTACAGTATTGCTTTTACTAGGTAATCCACATGTATACTATCAGTGGGCATCTTTAGAAATTGTCTTGCAAAATTAGTTGTTTTTGGTAAGTAGCCGTTCTTCTACACAAGTTATCTAACTCTAATATTTATCTCTTCAACTTATATGGTATTAAACAAGTTTTTCATCTTTTAACTTATCTTGGCATCTCTTGTGCATTTGTTTTGATTTTATTTATGAGAACGGAATATTCCAAAATAACCAAAAGCTCAATGTAGATATTATCTTCCACAATGTGAATAAATACAATGTATAATAATTCGTCACTTTTGTAGAAATAGGGCATATACATTTTCCACTTTTATTATAGTTTACTTAGGAGGGCTAGATGATTGTAGCCATTTTTAGAATATATTAATCTTTGAGACAAAGAGCTCTGAATAAAGATGCATGAATAGGAATATATGAATTCAAGTATTTAATTTTTTTTCTCTACAAAATGATAGTTTAAAATGTAACGACAGATTATAAACAAATATCATCAGGAATATGATGAAATTTGTTGACCATCAGAACTCTTCACAGGGTTTTTTAGAGAAAAAAGTTTTGTTTTTCAAAAATTAGGGATATGTTCTAATGAATTGGGGACCTGAAGCCTAAACAAGTTTTTTTTTTTTTTATTTTTTGACATCCACTAACTTCTTTGATTTTTAGTTCGAGTGTAGATCTTTGAAAACTTGTCAAATTTTCTGACTTGTGACATTTATTCATAAATAATCACAATATCACTGGTAGCCATGCAATCCTTGAAAGAACTACCCCAATATTCTAGTAACAGGAAAGAATTTATTGCAAAAACATTTTTACTTATGTGAGGTTCAAGAAGAAAATTGATACTTAAGCACATTACATGGGTTTTCTAAAAATCATTTTGAAATTGTTAGAAATTTCATACCATCACAGAAAAAACTATTCTGCTTATGAATTAAAAATAATACAGGTATAAGACTATTCATTGTTGAATAACAAATTGTAGTATGCAATACTGTCCCCAATGATACATTTTAAATAGCAGTAAATTACAAAATAATAAAGAATAACAAAACTAAATAGCACTTTGATGTATTCATGGCTAGATACTCACACATGTACACAAATAAAGGAAATGTTCATCAACATTAGTCAAAATTACACCCCAATATACTTCAAATATATCTTTAAAATCTTCATTAGGGTCCAATAAATGTTTAAACCTAAATACAATTTTTTTCTACATGATTTTTATCTTGCTTGAAGTCATGTCTCTGAAACACAGAAGCTCTTGAATCCTTGATCAACTTCTCCAATTCAGCAGAGGAAACATCAAAATATTTTCAGAAGTTTCTCCAAGAACAGAAGCATGGATGTTAATGAGGACAACTCCTCTCCCCCCTGGAAACCCCACCAGTTCTCTGATCCTTGGTTTGATGGTACCTAGCCATTACTGATGACAAATTTTAAATAAATTTCTTTTGTTTTAAAGTTCTTGTGTTAGTTATTTCTTTGAATATCTGAAATAGAAAAAAAATACATGTTTGTTAACTCAACAGTCAACAAAGATGAAGGAAATACTGATATTTCTTTATTTTGGCTCCGATTACCAATTTTTTCTATTCCCCCACAATCACATTCATACACAAAACCTTACTTGGGAGTAGATTTTCAGTTTTAAGATTTTTCTTTGTAGAAAGGCTACCATGATGACTATTACATTCAGACAAGGCAATTTATCTAATTGCAAATTGGTTTTCTGAGATTGTAACTATAAAAATAGAGCATCTAATCATGGTAACTCAGTAAGAACAAGACAGGTTTGCAACCAATTAACATAACTATTTCTGGTTCAACATTGATCTTAAGTTTTAAATCAGTTCTTAATGGAAGGAAAATGTGAAAAGTTAATAAACAAGAGGGGCACACTATCCATGGGAAAAACTAAAGACTCTAATTTGACAAATAAGGACTACTAATTACATCACTTACCCTTCTTAGGACAGATTCTTAACACCAGTGATTTGTTCCTCACCCATGGAATTTAAAACAGTCACCTGTAACAAGCGCAGTCAGGTAACACAAACAATATAACATTGATCTCAATTCAATTTTCAACAATGACAATGATTTCTTATATATATTTGTTTCAATCTGCGATATTAAGAAGTTTCAGCTTACGGAGATGTTTTCTCCCTTTTCAAATCGGTCCTTGATATCCTTGCCCAAGTCTCCAGGGGGGAGGTTCAAATCCTCTCTGGTGTCACCGTTGTCATCCATAACAGAGATGGTACCATCATCCAGTACATCAATAAGCTGCAGAAACAATAATTTTCTTAGTACTTAAAATAAAAGTTTCAGCAACACAAAAGGACTGAATAAACTATAACTTAGATAAGATATAGCAGAAGAAAAAATCAGGAGTTTAATTTCATAGATAAATTCGAAATAATATTGTTTCCTAAATCAAAATTACAAAGAAGACATGAAAATAGTTATCTGGAATGTAAGAGTAAATGTTAATAAATGTAAACTTTTTACCTGGAAATCTCTGCGATCAACAAGAGGAACGTCCATGTTATGGGTGGAGGGGCATATATCTTCATATTTCTTAGCAGTGAAAATATCAATTCCAACCAAGTGGACCTGAAAAATTGTACCATCATGCAAATAGTTTATTCTACTGTTTCATCTTATCTATTCTACCATTAAAATTACAATGATAAGAAAGTTGTACAATTAAAGCTCTTGTCATGGTTTTTTTTTCAAATACAATAATGTAATTTTATCTTGAAATATTTTCCATATTGTTAATAATACATAATACACTTCTCTTCAAAATTCTACATTACTTTGATCACTCACATAAACCAAACATGTGACAATAACACAGTTTGAAAAAACATGAATTGCCAACAGTGGCTTAACCCTTTTTTATACCTCCTCTTTAAAACATAATGTTCAGAGACAAACTCAAAGACAACAATGAGAATACTTTCGAACAATTTACCTTGGCATGGCCGTGCTTTCCGGTCTTGGATGTTGACATTTCAACAATTTTGCATGGGCGGCCTTTAATGCAGACATATCCATTTTTACGAAGACTTGAGCACTGACATGGTATAGTTTTGGATGCACCAGCATCAACACTTGCAAAGTCATCATCTAAATGGTCTTGATCTGCCATCTTAAAATTCCTGTAAAACCCAATGCAATATGTCATACAAATTATACATAAATTGATTAAATACATTGCTTATGATCTTAGCTCAATATTCATGGACATTATCAATTCAAGAAAAATAAGTGAGAAATACATATCATATGTGACAAGGGATTGATACTGTATGATTCAAATAATATATTTCTGATCATATGTTTATAATGGTATATCATGAATTCAAAAAACATGCGGAAAAGTATAATCTTAACTCCTCATGTAAGACAATTGTTAATCCAGACTGGAAAATTTGTGTATCTAATCTATTGATGTAAACTATATAGTCCACACGGTTGTATATTGTAATTTCCTCCTTGACCTGACATGCTGATTAGTAAGTTACGTTTCTCTGGGCGAAACATTACATACGTACAAAAGTTTTAAAGGTTAATATTGTTGGAATTTTATTAAAAACGACTAACTAATGATACAGAACTAATTTCAAAAGCAGTTTTACAGAAAACTGTAAGTTAAGTTAGTTCAAAAATAAAGTCACGAGATAAACAGTTCTTTTATATTTCTTGTGTCCACGGTTTACCGGCCGTTCGCACATGAGATCATACAAGATGGCGGTGCTCATTTCTCGACAAGCAATGCGTGCCAACCACGTCCGTCCATTCTGTTATCGTGTTCAAGAATACTTATATGTGACTATAATAACAATAAACAGGTTTTCTGTTCAGCTTATCATTTCTTGATTTAAATTCATGTCCCTAACATGTATCTATAAAGAATGAATTCTTTTTACCTACTTGTCACGTGTTGACTGTTCGTCGGTAACCCCAAAAAGAGAGATTATCTTACGCATGCGCTCCACGTCGAAATTTAGAAATACGGTAACCCGTTGTTTTGTCATACTAAGACATTTCGCCCCAGATGGTTATATTGTATGTCATTGATAAAAGGCACTCGTTTTTTAAATTCTCAAGAAATTGATAATGATATTTATAGCAACCACAATTGCATGGAAAAAAAAAATGAAATTTTGAGTGAAAAATATACAATGACAGTAAACTTCTGTTTCCCAGGTCAGTTTCTTTCCTATAGATTACAAGTAAAAAATCTTACGTTTTCCTGGCTTTTTTTCACGATTTGATATTATACTTGCCAGGAAAACATATAGTCTACTACACTTGTTTATAAGTGTGATCATCAAATTATGAAATAGAATTTTATTTAAGCAACATATTGGTGAGTTCAAGTATATATATGTTTATTAAAATTGAGCCGAAAATGCCACCTCTGGTTGGAGGCGGCGAGTTTCCAATTTTCGTAATGGCGCCGGTTCTGACGTTTTCCTGGCAAGTAAAATTTAATATCAAAATCGTTAAAAAAAAAAAAAAGCCAGGAAAACGTCAGATATTTTGAACAAGTAAAAAATATAAAAATTAGTCTCCAGATGTATTTTTTAAATGTTTGAAATTGTAAATACGTAATCTCAATTTTGACTTCTTCAAATTTTCATCTTTAAAGTCAGCTTTACAATTACTACTTACATAACTTGTGGATTCTCTTTGCGCAAAAATTTAGACCTCGTCATTCTTAAATGCCTGGTGAACGTTTAAGAGAGAGCTGTCGGGGTGTATTGCATCACCACCTCGCAAGCGAGACTGAACACCGGGTGATCCAGCCAGCCCGATAAGTATTTCACAACAACAGTTAAATGGCCATAGCTTGACAAATATGGACTTTGTTTATCATATTTATATTAATTTTTGGCATATTTTCAGAAAATGGAAAATGTTGGTCTTAATCAAAGCATGCATGATATTATGATTACGCCAAGAAGAGCCAAATGTATAATTACAGACTTTTTCATTTCTTACGTTAATAATCATGCTTTTAGTTTGTTTTGGGTTTTTTTTTTTGGTTTTTTTGTTGTTTATTTTTGCCTTTTTGTTTGTTTGTTTGGGTTTTTTCTTTTGTTTTGTTGTTGTTGTTTTTTTGTTTTTTGTTTATTTTTTTGATGTTTTTTTCGGGGGTGGGGGGTACTTTTTTTTCATAGGAGGTTGTTTTGAGCTTTAAATTGCATATGTTATATTTCTTCTAATATCTATTCAAAGTCTTGTTAAAATGAGAATGGCCATTTAGATCTATGATATACTAGTATTCAATAAACTATTTCTGATGAATGCTTTGCAATGTATTGCGATGTCAATATGCAACATTAGCGTATTGGTAAAATTAGAATCATAAACATAACCGATTCGTTTAAGCCGTAAAAACATCGAAATTGGTTTCAATCCGTTAGATCTCGAGACAGAAATGGAATGTTTATCAGAAAAAAAGCGACGTCGACTTTGGTAATGTTTAGAATTTAATATGTCTAGTTGAATCATAGATAAAGCACAAAAAGCATAATTATGCAACAGGAACCGTGTTTAAAAATTTACACATCTTTCATAAACATTTATTGTATAGCAGAACTAAACAATGGACGGTTATACTGCTAATGATGACCAATTTCTTTTTTTAAAGAACTTATTAAATCAACGATCAGAATGTTCCATAGACGAAGGGGAAAAAATACCCCGTCAGTCTATGCATTTCGTTATTTTCAAAGTTAATGAAAAGTATCAATCGATCTTTAGAAACACGTAGCATCGTTTTTGAAAGAGAACAAACCTACCCCAATAACTTGACAAACAAAAAAATAAAAGATTATGATATTTATTAAACAATTGTCAAACAAATAAAAATAAATTTCGTAAAGGGGGGGGGGGGGGGCATTAATTATCTGTGAACAACTGCAATTGGAAAATAGATTTATTCATTTTCTGAATCTTCCCACAACAGAACATGAGTGTTCAGTTTTCGTAAAAAATTGATTTTTATCTAAAAAATGACATTAACACAGTTCATTTCTAGAATCGAGTAAAGTATTTAGAACAATTGGGAAAGCATGATAGTTATCTTCCACTTTTCTACAAGTCAGATTTTTTTTTCTTTATGCAATGAAAAATATCTTGATATAATTCAACAGAGTTCGGTGAATGAAAAATTGAAATGAAAACAATTTAATTACACCAGTTCATGCAGAATTTCACAATTAACGTTATGAAACTGATATCGTAAATTGCGAAAATTTGCGTGAACTGGTATAGTGACATGTAAAAAAAAAAAAAAAAATCATCGACGATTACTCCACTGGGCAATTTTAGGGAAAAAATAAAATTGAAAGGGAGAAAGTCAGATTTACATTGTACTTACCTAACTTGTGGATTCTCTGCGCGCAAAAATTTAGACCTCGTCATTCTTAAATGCCTGGTGAACGTTTAAGAGAGAGCTGTCGGGGTGTATTGCATCACCACCTCGCAAGAACGGACTGAACACCGGGTGATCCAGCCAGCCCGAGAAGTAGTTCACCATAAATAAATAAATAAAAAAATTATAATAAGCAATTGAAAAGCACATAAAAAAAATTCCGTAAGGGGGTTGGATGGGGTCATTTATTGCCTCGCCTCGTAAGGTTTCCAAAAAAGTAAGGGAGAGGGCTGTTGCTACTCGCTTACCCTTGCTTATGTTTTAGGCATAACAAATTCCAACAATGGATATTTCAATATATTTATATTTTCGACTGTCTTTGTCTGTGATAACATTACGAATCAATTTTGAAGCCTATAGCCCAATAACTTCAAAAAAGATGAGTGACAGAAAATGGGGTGTCTTATATAGCATAACCGAAAAACGGTATTGGCTGCGCCGCGTAGTAATTATACATAGCATGTGCTACATGAAAAAATAGTGGTTTTAAAATGTTGTTTTTAAAGTGTACAAATTGGAAATAATATAAATATAAGTAATAAGGAATCATTCTTTGAATATTATGAGGTGATAATTTCGGTCGGAGCGTGGTCAAATCTATCATAAAGGCCTTCGGCCTTTATTGGATTTGACCACGCCCCAACCTCATAATACTCAAAGAATGATTCCTTATTACTTAATTACACTCCACTGAAAGGAGATTCAAATTGAGGTTACAGTTTTAAAAAAATTTATTCAAAAAATATACATATAAGTATATAAGTGAACATGGATTGAACAGCAGGCAAAAATTGGCCTATATTAGTTCTCTCAAATTGAAGTTTGAGGCGATGTATAGGCAAAAATAATGAGATCAGATTTCTTTCAAAGAACTATATAAGATATTAGTCAAATTTGGCCCCCATAATTCGCAATTTTTTAAAGTGTTTCAGGTACATTAAATTGTTGTGTTATTTTTCAGAAGAGTTGATATAACATATATAGATACATCTTTGGTGAAAATATTTTGTTTATTCAAGAAATCGCTCAATGTTTTCTTGAAGAAAAACAAGCCATTTTATGCTAAAAATGCGAAAATGCCGGGAAAAGGTAAACTTACTGATGTCATATTTTTAAAATGTGGGCAATTAAATCAAAATGAACGTTATGAAAATACTTCAAATGTATATCTGTACAAAGAAAACAAAGAATAACGGTAAAATGACGATGTTTATTTAAGGGGACCATTTTATGCTCAAACCATATATAGTCCTTTTAGTTATTTTTCACCGTAAAAGTATCACGTGAAGTTTCCGTGAAGTTGTGGTTCGCTCGGTAGGCTGCGACACGGCTTTCTACTAAAATACTATGATTTGAACATATTTTTATTGTATAAAAATACAATTAGGATTGGGCACAAGTTCCAAAACTTAGACCGCCCTCTCCCAATACAAAGATATAATACAATAAATGTGTACACAACATAGATAAAGGTCAGTGGATAAAATGGCAGTTTACAAATATACAATTGACATGTATGTAATTAACAATGGTGTACTAGTAGTTTTAAGATCAGTTAAATCTTTCAGTGTTTTTTATATAATTGTAAATAAATGTTTGTTTTCATTGCCACTTATTGCACTGTCACCCCAAAGTAAAACATGAGTATTGACAATGTTTAGATTTACAATATGAAAAATTTTATTTAATAGAACATTTCTAGCATCTTTATATCTATTACATGTGAAAAAATAATGATAAGTATCTTCAAGCTCACCACACGAACAGAGTGGACTGTTGATAATATTACATCGAAATAAATCATTATTTAGTGCACTATTGTGACGAAAACTGGTATGAATAATATTCAAAAATCTATCACCGTATGTAAAAAAGTTAGGTCTAAATCTACAAGTAAGCACATTTTCATTTTTAACAGAAACATGTATTTTTTCCTTAAAAATGCGAACAGAGTCACTTTCACGGACATCCGTTGGAAGTGCATTCCATTCATCAACAACAGTAGGAACAAACGAAGATTTATACAATTCCAAACGACATTTTGGTATAGAGTAATTCTGTGCATCTCTGGTAGTATAGTTAGATAAAGTAGCACGTTTGTTTGGAAAAAATATCCATTACATAACTGGGTAAAATGTTTCGGTCAATTTTATACATTGTTTTTAGCCTGGATATTTTCCTTCTACTATAAAGTGTTTCCCACCCTGTTTCAAAGTAAAGAGATTCCCGAGAAGCAAAAATAGGTAAACCTGTAACAATTCTTGCTGCAATCAATTGTATTTTTTCTAGTTTGTCAGAATCAGTAATAGAACATCCGCCCCATACATCAGATGCATATTCTAACTGAGGCCTTATAAATGAAGTATATAATAGTGATAGTGATTTTCTGTTAAGTTTGAATTTAAGTTTTTTTATTAATCCCAATTTCTTTTGAGCATTTGCTATAATAGAATTTATATAAGATGACCAGGAAAGGTCCTCAGAAAATATAACACCTAAGTGTTTATGGGTGGGTACGAATTCCAAATCGCATCCTTGAAATTTTAACGTAGGGATTACTGTATTAGATTATTAAAATAAACAGCCTTAATTTTTGAAGGGTTGAAACATAATAGCCATTTCTTAGACCAAACTTCTAAATTTAAATTATCCTGATTAAGATTAAGTTTCATATCGCGTACATTGATTGCAGCATGTTGAAGGCTATGATCAAAAAGTCTGCAAAATGTTAACATGTTATCTGCTGTATCGTATACATAAATAAGAAATAACAATGGCCCAAGGACAGAGCCTTGAGGCACTCCAGCATTAATAGACTTAATAGACGACAACACTTCTCGATACATAACCCTTTGCTTTCTATTTACAAGGTAACTATTAAACCATTTGAACAGATTTCCAGTAATACCGTAAGTATGAAGTTTAAACAATAAACCTTTATGCCAAACGCGGTCAAATGCTTTTGACAAGTCGCAAAAAATCATACAACAAGACTGACCTTGATATTGCTCTTAAAATGTGGTCATACGTTTCTATTAGCTGATAAACAGTTCAGTGACCCGGTAAAAATCCAGCTTGATACTTATAAAAAAGATTATTGTCATGAAAAAAGGTGTATACATGTCTAAAAATAATTCGCTCCATTATCTTAGAAACACAACTCAATAGGGAAACAGGTCTATAATTCGACATTTGTGATGAGTCGCCTTTCTTATATAAAGGTAGAACATTGGATATTTTCCAAGAGCTTGGAAATGTACAGTCTCTTAAAGAACGATTAAATAACGAACATAGATACTTTGCTATTGTATACATAGTATTTTTAAGCATTTTGTGACTTATGTTATCTGGTCCCACAGCTTTGTTTACGTGAATGATTGAAATAATATCTATCACATCTTGTTCAGAAATACATACATCACAAATAAAATTTTGCATTCAGAGTTGAATTCAGGTAATCTAGCGTCATTGTCGTCTAGACATGAAATGGAGGAAAAATAATCATTCATAATCTCAGCCTTTTCTGCATTGGTATAAGCTATGGATTGTTTACCGTTTTCTAAAGCAAATTGCAATGGGGGAATTTCGGTAGACATTTTAATATTAAAAACATTCTTCAATAATCTCCAATATAATTTGGAGTTATTTTCACTGGAATCTAAAAGATTAAGTTCTAAATCGTTATAATAATTGTCAATAGCATGCTTTTTCATATTGTTTACTTTATTGCGTGATTTTCTAAACTTTTGCATATTTAAAGCGTTTCTAGAATTTATTGCAATCTTCCTTAAACGCTTTCTTTGCCTAATCTCTTTCCGTAAGGCTGAGTCAAACCATGGTTTATCTTTAGGTCTGATAGTTACAGTTTTTTCGGGAACAAAATTCCTAATATGCGATAAAAATGTTTCTGAAAAATTTACGGCAACTTGATCCACATCATGATGAGTAAATTCAGTTTATCAAAATCCGCATTTTTGTAAAGCCAAACTTTGCGCTTGTAAGCATTGTTAAGATTTAAATTACTTTTAACATAAATATATGTAGCCTTGTGGTCACTAATAGTATGATGCACATCTAGAACACCAGAGTCGAAAACTGAAACGTCACGTGTTACTAGAATTGGGTCGATGAGTGTGCTCGTGTTTTGTGACTCTTGTCGGTTCGGTGATTATGTTTTCTAAAAAGTGACTGGATAGTAAATCTTTGACCAAGTGAGTGTGTGGGATATTTAAAAAATCAATATTTAGATCATCAACTACAATATTCTTGTCGGATTCATCATATGCTTTTTCAATGGACCAAGACAAATTTCTCCAAAAGGAGTTAGCACAATTTGGAGGCTGATATGTACAACAAAGCAAAATCTTGTAGTTAGGGTCACTTATTTCAATCCATATACATTAAATGTTTGTTGGTTCTAAATCAATGCGTCTTTTCACTCGTAGTGAGTTTGATACATAGACAATAATATCCCCTCCAAAACTATTCCTGTCTTTGCAAATAATTGTATTAAAACCATCAATTAACAGATTTCAGTCTAAAATAGAGGAGCTTAAGTGAGATTCCGTAAAACGTAAAACACCAAAATATGTGACTAAACTTAGTAAACTGTCTAATTTGTTTCTAATACTTCGAATATTTAGATGAAATATATTTAAAGTATATTGTGTTCCAGTACAAGGCCCAGGGTTCGTCTCAATATCTCCTGACAGAAATAATAGCATGAAAATGATTTGAAAAAAATAATTAATAACTATAGAGTATTGTGCAAAACA
This sequence comes from Magallana nippona, assembly GCA_033439105.1. Lineage (NCBI taxonomy): Eukaryota > Metazoa > Mollusca > Bivalvia > Ostreida > Ostreidae > Magallana > Magallana nippona. Next base: position 10,235,768 of record CM065922.1, read on the forward strand.
CCTCGACAATGTTTTATACAAGTTTCCAAACCATAGTAAGTTTTGAAGTAAACATTTGAAAAGTATTCTTAATTGTAAAAAATTAAGATAAAAACATTTTTTCATACACCGTACACAACAGTAAAATAGCCCAATCGCGGCTATTGTTCAATTGTGTAACCCACCATTGAAAGTCAGGTTGATTTACGTTATCGAAACTAAGAGAGAGAGCACTGCGATTGGAAAGATAGGTGTGAATTCATACATGTACTTAACGACCATGACCTTTGTTGCGTAACACCAAGACAAAAGTTGAAGGTAAAAACACAGTAAGCAAACATTTGGAAAAGTGTTTACAAGCAAATAAAGAATGCAAAGTGAAAAACAAGAATGGAACAAATGAACAAAAGCAAGAAAATGTAGAAAAAAAGAATAAACATTATGGCCTCAAGTACAATATTGTTCAAAAAACCAAATTGATTGAGTATGGAGTAAAAATGGGAAAGTATAAATAGGTTTACAAAAGTTATAATACTACTATATAGCAAACAAAAATGCAGCCATGTAATTTGACCACAACTATTAAATTGGTTGTATATATAAATATAAATTGTTTTCATACATCTGCAAATATCTACTTTTAAGGAACACAATGCTTAGAATATCACACATAACTGATTGTACATTGTATTTAATTAAGGAATAATGAATCATTCTTTGAGTATTATGAGGTGATAATTTCGGTTGGGGCGTGGTCAAATCCAATAAAGGCCGAAGGCCTTTATGATAGATTTGACCACGCTCCGACCGAAATTATCACCTCATAATATTCAAAGAATGATTCATTAATTTCGGTTGGGGCGTGGTCAAATCCAATAAAGGCCGAAGGCCTTTATGATAGATTTGACCACGCTCCGACCGAAATTATCACCTCATAATATTCAAAGAATGATTCCTTATTGCTTATATTTATATTATTTCCAATTTGTACACTTTAAAAACAACATTTTAAAACCACTATTTTTTCATGTAGCACATGCTATGTATTACTACGCGGCGCAGCCAATACATTTTTTTTTCGGTTATGCTATAAGACACGCCCATTCTCTGTCAATCATCTTTTATGAAGTTATTGGGCTATAGGCTTCAAACTTGATTGATTTGATTTTAACATATTTTATTGTATAAACATATACAAATGGTTCGAACACAAGTTCTAACAACTTACAAGGTTCTTACCAAGTATAACAATTTACAACTGTGTAGTAGTTTAGAATAGAACATACATACAAAGTACATAGAAATGGATATTACTAAAATGGTTAAATTATTGAACAAACGTACATGTATTTATAAACAGTTCTGTTTGAATTTGGTCTAGGCAGTAAGACTGAATTTACGAGAATCTGCCACAATCTCTGATAAATCTTTGAAGAGCTTAAAAAATACGTTGGTTTGAATTGACAGTCAGAGATTCATCTCCCCACAAAAGTAAATGGCAATTAATAAAGTTAATTTGATTCAAATTTAAAAGGTTTGAAAACAGTCCATTTCGTGCATTGGTATATTTCTTGCATCCAAAAAAACAAATGATAAGAATCTTCTGTTAATCCACATTGGCAATTAGGGCTTTCAATAATATTTCTTCTGAAAAGGTCGAAGTTTAAGATACAGTTATGTCTAAGTTTTGTGTGTATAATGTTAAGTCGTCTCTTGCCGAGGCAAAAATAGGACGGAGGTTTAATTTGGTTTTATTGAATACTGCTTTTGAAACTTGCAAACGAGGAATTATTTCTTGTGATTAAACTTAAACTATTCCATTTATTGATCGTGTCAGGAACAAACGATTTCTTTAATATTTCTAGTCTACAATTTGGAATACTATAGTCTTCTCGATTGCGTGTTGTAATTAGATTCTAAAGACCTGGTAGAAGGAAAAATATTTTTTAAATAGTCCGGTACCAAATTATTATGAATTTTATACATTGTACTCAATTTTGCTAATTTTCGTCTCCCTGAGAGAGGCATCCAACCTGTTTCTAACTTGATTCGTAATGTTATCAAAGACAAAGACGGTCGAAAATGTACATATTTTATACTATACATTGCTCATATGGGTTTGTGGTTCAGAAGAGATCATGGGATTTGCGTTTTTAGCCTTGTTGTTCGTCACTCGGTGGGGCGCGATTTTATTCAGTTCCCTGATGGATTTGATCAAATATTTGTGACCATTTTCGGACAGTTTAGTAATAATTCTCCCGTCGTTGGTCCAGAAGGAGTGAACTATATGCAAGCGTTTAGCAGCTGAAAGTTCATGTATGATTCCTTGTCGGTATCTGGTGAGGTCCTCGGTCACAAAAATGTCGGAATTTTTTAGTTTGCTCTTTGTTTTCCAATTTTGGAAACGACAAATAATTTGGATGCCCCCATGGTTGTTTCTGTTTCCAATGGGATGGGAACGAAAAATATCGTTTTCGGATATTTGGATCCCCAGTTTTTCTTTGCAAATACCACTAATAATACTGCCTGTGCTGTTGTTGGAATTTGGTTGAGGACAGTTGTGGAATTGTAAGGATGTTCGTCTACTATCTGTTCTAGTTCATCCATTGATTCTACCCAACTTTCACGAACGTTCTTGTATTTGATCTGTATTGTAAACTATAAATTATAATGTATAAGTTCTTAAAATCCATATGATTGAATTCCGACAAAAGCTCAATTCGTTACACTCGCTCAAGTTTACGCCGAATAAAAACTCCAAAACGAAACAAAAGTTCAACAAATTGTATTTAAGTTGATGAAATAACGGTACATGGTATTCCAATGAAAACCGATTCTCGGAGTTCCGAGAAAACAACTTAGTAACGTGCAGAGATTCCAGCACGGATAGTCCAATGTTTTTTTGTACATGAAATCGACACTAACGTGCGGAAATCCAGCACAGCTAGCCCGAGATCACACACACTCCACTAACGTGCGGGGTTCCAGCACAGTTAGCCCAACATAACACACTATGCAAAAGTGCGGGGTTCCAGCACAATTTGCCAAACGTACTCTTCCAGATCTTAAACCATTCTCCCTTACATTTTTTTGACAGGTATTGGTTTTTTTTTCGATGACAAAAAGGTGGTAATGACATGTCAGAAAAATAAACATAAACATAGCTGTTACGATATTTTCACACTTTTATCGTCCAGCAAATATTTAATTTGCCGTGAGATTAAGTTAAGTAGATAATACTAGATATCAAAGACTTGAGTCAACGGGGTTAACATATTTGTCACATGAAAGAATCCCAGTTTATTCTTTACAAACTATTACGTACAATTATCAAACTAAGAAAAAAAATCAAACTTATGTTCTCATACGGCTGGTACATTTTTTTTTTAATCTATAACCTGATACATTAAAAGTTAATTTAAAATCAAAGATTTCCAAACTTAAGTTTTGGAAGTTTGGAAATCTTTGATTTTAGATTAACTTTTAATGTAACATATTTACAGGTACAAACTATTAGAATTTTATAAAAATTGAATGAAAGGAAAATTTGGCTTATCTGTTGTGTACTACTTTAAATCGATTATCCATTAGAACTGAGTAAAATTACGTAAATTATTACTGTTTCGTTTAGAGGGTTTATTTAAAGATGGAACAGCCAGTTATGCATATTTACCCTGGTTACTACACAGCCACTCTGAAGTCTGTCCGTGCAAGTCCGTGGATACGTGTTCTCAATGTAGCTATTCGATCGATCTGACAAGAAATAATCTCAGCAAAGCCAATACCAAACATACAAAGAAAACAACAATCACCGATGTAAAAAGTATAGCTATATCTGCATTAATCAAAGTTGACAAAACAATGCATCCTATATTATTAAAAGGAATGTGTATAATAATCGTTTCACTGGATCGCGAGGTTTCAGTCCTGTCAGATTCTGTATGAAATACAATTGGTTTTCTATAAGGAATAAGGAATCATTCTTTGAGTATTATGAGGTGATCAAATCGGTCGGGGGTGATCAAATCCAATAACGCACGAAGGATTTTATGATAGATTTGATCACGCCCAACCGTATTTGATCATCTCATAATATTTTTTTTAAAAATGATTCCTTATTACTTATATAAACAATAAAAGGCTTTCTTTGGTGATTGATGCGCGTATGAAGGTCGTGAAGGTAGCAGAAAAATACCTAACCGGCTATGCTAATTTTTCTGCAATGATCGCTTGAATCATCAAAGAAAACATTTTCATATTTATATTTACATCATTCTTTTAACAAATAATGAATTGATCGTAAAAAAGTAAGTAAAAGTAACTAAATCATTGTTTATGTACATCAGTACTGTCATGTTGTAAATTTTGAATTTATAGTCATGTTGTATTTACTGTCACCCGGTGAATTCAAAATTTACAACATGATAGTACGTTAGATAAAAGAAATTGCCAATTCGTCTTATATTGGAATTTGAGTCTGGCATTATCATCAAAATTATTTCGTGCAGTTCGTGATTTTCGTAGGTTGCTGAAGGTTTTGACCTATCGATAAACTGGTTAGAACTGGATCGTATATATTTCAGCCCTGTCGGTTTCTACAGAGCTATGACTCACAATCGGTTTTTTAAGCAATGAAGGAAAAATAATCGGTAGATGTAAATATATAATATATAGTAAAGGTCAACACCGTCCACTTTAGAAATGTCATATCGCAAATTTTGAATATACTGGGTGGGTGTAATATTGTAAGTTTTGTATTTACAACCACCCAGTAAATTAAAAAAAAAATACAGTATAACAGAACTATAAGTATATTAGAATAAAAGTGAACAAACATTCAAAAACTTTATATTTACATTCTACTTTGTTTCTCCATTATATTCGGTGATTTTTAAAGCCTCTAAATGCAACAACCCAATCACTGCCTATGAATTTACATGTAATTTACAGAAGTAGTTTCTTAACATTGATTTCTATATTGTCGGTTTATAAATATGATTCATACATGTTGTTTTATACCATGTTTTACAATTATTCAACAATAAAGTTGATTCTATCGTTAAAAGCAAAATTTCAAGAGTTATTTTTCATGGATTATATTATCAAGGCCCATCTCAACATTCTATGTGAAAACCAGTATAAACCGGTTTTAGAAACAGCTGTTCCCGCTGTTACTAATTTACTCCCTTTGTGATCTCCAATTTATACCGATTTATTTAATAAATTAATACATTTCATCAATAAGGGAATGTAAATATAAGCATTAAATAATTTTTTGACGTCGTGGTGACAATAGCTGCCGTAAGTTGAGGACAAGTTGTCATAACGCGCTAACGCAATTGACGTCAAAAATAAATCATTCAATGCTATAATAAGATTAAAAGATTAAACGTGTTTTAAACTGAAGTTTATTACGTTAAAAATAAATGATAATAGAAATCAGTAAACGACAGAAGTTAATTTTGAACCATGACGTTTGTACATATGTGATAAGAAATTTGTTGTTCGCCTACAATTACTTATCTCTGGTGGAATGATTATGCAGAAAAGAACGATAAAAAAGCGTTTATTCTAGCGGTTTTTTGATCTGGGCAGGTGAAAAAACTAATATAATATCAGTATTCCAAACGATTTTTTTTATCCCATTTGCTTTCACTTTTGTCACATTGAAATGACAAATTGCGTTTTAATCTTCATTTTATATTCCAAAAAATTCAAAGGTGTCTGTAAAAGTTTCTGATTTCTGATAAAATTTAATTTAAATATCGTCGTCAGAATCAGATTTCAATCTTCAGATGAAAAACTAACATATCTATGTATTTTTAACATTAAATGACGAAACGAAAACTTGCACAAGCGGTTGTCACTCAAACAATAACGTCTATTTCTTACGGGTATGAAGACTGAACATCAAATTAAAGGCATGAATACGCAAAAAGTTGTGATAACTCCTAGCTTTCCAAAAGCTGTAATAACGCGCCGGAAGGAATATAATTAGCATTATAATGCTACATGTATTAAACGCATTTCAACTATACTAATGAATCAATTATTTTTAATTTTATAATGTAATTACTTATTACAGCTCTGAGCTCAACAGCTACAAAATTTGTTGGGGTGTAATTTGAGTATAAACTTGGATGGACAGTTTACACATAAAGTTCAAAGTTCATTGTAACAATACAACGCTTTCTTTGATAATACATGCGGCTATCAGTCTTATTCAATTCAATTCAATTCATTTATTCTCATATTGTATAAAACAACCTAAAGAAAATATACAATGCAGACAATATCAAAATCAAAAACAAAATCGAATCAAACCTTCCACTAGCTCCTTTTGATGGTCGCGACCATCAAAATAAAGGAGCTAGTGGACGGTTTAATTTTAATCAGACTGCGCAAGTATGAAGGTAGCAAGTATTACAGAAAAATTACATAACCCGCGTTAGCAAGAACGATGCAACATAAAATGCACCAGATTCTAATGATATCCTTTTCCCGAAATTGCATGTTCAATTTGCTATAAGATTACGCACGAAATAATTTTTGTCCAGTATCTTTGAAAAAAAAGTTGTATTCTAAATGTACCACCGTAGAAATAAATAAAATTATCTTTAAAAAAAATAAATAACAAGAATGCAGCATAGAAAAGAGGAACAATCCAACAGACTAAAAAGCGAAAATGCATAATCAATCGTTGTTTGTTATTTCTAACATCAAAATATATGCATCGAATCACTGAGACATGTACCGGTATTATATTTCTCACAGTCCTTACAGCGTTACTCCGCCCTGTTCGAAGTCAATGAGTGTCTCATGATATAAATACTAGTACATATCGGGTATATGCGTTACTATTTTTACAACATGTATTTGATACTTTGAGAAGGAAAATGGTAAGTTTTCAGTAACATGTATTTGATTTGTGCTGACATTGCACGTGCTGTAGATTTCTATTTAAACGCGAGAAATTAATATCCGCGTATAATCGCGAGAAGCAACGGTGAACGGTGTAAGGTAAATTTCGCTTTTATTTTTCGGACAGACGTTAACTAAATGAAACTTCCATATAAACAAAATGTCGTTCGCGATGTTATATTCTCACAATTTGGTACGCAGAATTAAATAATCGCGTAAATTAAGGAATCTAACGACTACCGTATAATAAACACACTATGGTTAAACTCACTAACTTTTACACTTGCAGATTTTCTTGTTCATTTTTATTTTGCCACTTTGTGCTTACGGTTTTGACTGGACTTCAAGTGCCCAATGGCCGACTGTCACAGATTTTGATGAAGCATTTCGTTTGACCTCATGGATCAACAACGAAACTGTAAAATTTATCCTTAGAGATTACCTTATCCTGTGTCCAGAACAGGACATGTGTTTGGGGCCGATGTTCAAACGAAACTACACTTTCACGGAACAACCTGCCTGTACATCCTGTGAATGCGACGATTCCTGTGTTAGACGATCCACCTGCTGTCCTTCCAAGTTCTACAGACAGACGGACACTCCAGACTTCATTGAATATCAACAGAATGTAATTGATTCAGAGAAAGAAACGCCTTCGTCGTGCATGGAGCCCTTGTGGGACCCAACAGGAATTAGGTCCGGAAAATCCTCGTACTGGATAGTGGATACGTGTCCTCATAAGATTAACTGTATTGCACCACCCTCGAAAAACATATCAAGGAATACTCCTGTGACGTCATTGGCTACCAATCAAACCTATCTTAACACTTACTGTGCTCTCTGTAACCAAGAAGAAATGCATAATCTTTTGACATGGAAAAAGAAAAAGATTTGCATTCAGCGATCGGCTCTTCTCTCCATTGAAGATATGGACACTCTTTATCATTCTATCTTTTCTGCGTTTCCGATTTGCAACATTGGTTTCCATCCCCCCAAATTTACCCAGAACGTAGCCCAGGCATGCATTCCACATACGCACGATGTTAACTGCAACGATTTCGTAATGCGGAATAATGCAATGACTTCTTACCTAACTAAAGCTTGTAAAGAGCATTATCTGCCTTACTACTCCTTTAAGAAACTTTACAAAAACATATATTGTGCCTTGTGTGAGGCTAGGATTAATGATCTCACCATACAGAATGGAGGGGGAGGATATTTTGATGATTCCATCATTACTCCTTTTACAGCTCTCATGAATTTTCAACAGGTTAAAGACTCATCAATCACGAAAATCAGAAGATGTGAAGAAAACCAGATTTTCGATGAAAGAATGGCAAGTTCTGATAAGTTTAATGCTCAATGACCACATGGTCAAACATTTTGAATTTAACTAGAGTTCCACTAACTTCGAAACACACATGAATATTTAGGCTGATTAGAGTAAATAATGAATGTTAAAAAACGTCTATGATGTTCGATTCTTAGCAATGTTCGATAACTTTTAAATATATGGGAATTATTTGATAATATCGTAGATGTGGCTTTTATCTTAGAAAATTCGAAGTACTAATTTAATGGTATTTAGTTGTAATTATTAATGCATTTGGCTCTGTCGTATCAATGAAAACGTCAAAACTTCATGTCTGAATATAATGCAGATTCAACCCTCAATGCCGCCTATCAAAATTAATATTTACATGACCTGTGATAACATTACGAATCAACTTTGAAGCTTAAAGCCCAATAATTTCATAATAGATGAGCGACACAAAATGGGCGTGTCTTATAGCATAATCGAAAAACGGTATTGGCTGCGCAGCGTAGTATTACATAGCATGTGCTACAAGAAAAATCGTGCTTTTTAAATGCTGTTTTTAAAGTGTAGAAATTGGAAATAATATCAATATTAGTAATAAGGAATCATTATTTGTATATTATGAGGTGATGATTTCGGTCGTAGCGTGGTCAAATCTATCAAAAAGCCCTTCGGTCTTTATTGGATTTGACATCTATCATCTATATATTTGAAATCTATCGTAAAGCCCTTCGGGCTTTATTGGATTTGACCACGTCCCGACCAAAATTATCACCTCATAATATTCAAAGAATGATTCCTTATTCCTTAATCACACAAACAATTTATCTCCATATTTTGTGTATTGTTCATTACATTTCATTTGGATAAATGTGATCTATCCTTACAAAAGATCTAAATATAATAGAAATATATCTTTTGATTCGATATGTACTAGTATATAAATAGTGCCTGTTTTGGAGAGTAACAGTTGAAATTGACACCCCCTCGAAAACCATTGTCAACCTACACAAAGCGGAGGTTGTCAATGGTTTTCGAGAGGTGTCACTTTCAACTGTTAACCTCACAAACAGGCAATATTTATTTTATTATACTGAATGTCTTGATTTTAAAGAAAAACTTTACTGCTTTTATTTTTATTTATTCGCAATATTTCAAAATCATAATGAAATGACGTGAATTCTTCGGCGAACCGTACACGCATAATTTACACGCATGAAACAATATACAAATGTTGACTGGGGTTGAGGGCAACATTGATTATATGGGCCCCCGAGGGACGAAATATTGCCTGACGCGTCTAAACCAATTAGATTTCAGTATTTAACATGATAGTATAATAATACATAATGTATGCAGGAGAGACAAATCATTGCGATAATAACAATATGTAATAGGACGGGTCAGGTCAGAATCACACTCTGAATATGGTTACCGTTTTCTATGTTGTTTCAATTTATTTCCCAGTTTTTTGTGATTTGAGATTCTCTTTGGTCTTACTTTTAACTTAAATAATTATATATATTTCACATTTGATACCTTTGAAACCAACTGCAATGATAAACACCAGCTTCAACAAACAACAATATTTATTTACGATTTCATAGAAAATAACAAAACAAAATGATATCAATTGTAAATTCCTGCAGAGTATAAAAAAATATATGTCACTATCAAAAATCCCTAATCAACAAGCTAATCAAAAAGCATCATCAAAAATCCCTATCAAAAACCACTATCAAAAATCACCCCCCTCCTAGCGTATGGGAACGCTAGCCCACCTAGCCGGGGGAAAGGCCTAGGGTAAAAATACAAAAATCCCTTTTAATAAAAACATAACACATAACTTTTAGTTTTCGGGCCAAAAATGATTTAACATGGCAAATGACGACGACAATATGATCAAAGTATTTTCCTAACGGGTGCATGCATAGGTGAATGCGGTGAAGCATGAATGGTGCTATCGGCCTTATAGCGATGAGCAGAACAATAGAAATCGACAACTGGCGGTAGTCGGAAATAAACGGGGAAATAATACTTATTTATGAATTCATGTTAGCTTTAATAAGTCCCCAAGAAACTACGAATTTCAGGGCTTTATATAGCAAACCATGACAATAGAAAAATATAACGTTAAATCTAGTGTATAGACTATAAGGGCATGACCTTTGACTTAGCACGACCCGAAAAAGGTTACTTCCAGTATATTAACCAATCGAAAAGCAAACAATAGCTGGACATTTCCTATGATGATCGAACAAGTGTGGACGTTTACTATCGGTCAATATGTTAAGACGAACCTATTTATAGTATCAACGGAAGCAAGAAACTTCAAAATATCATAGTAAACAAAAATAAGGGCAAATAGGAAGTTTAAAACGTGAATTGAACCCATTCCTGCTACAAATACTTTGAAATTCAACCAACTAAGGATCGAAGAACCTTAAAAATTTAAGTAACAAGTTTAGTATTACCATTATAAAGCTCAGTTCAATTATTACATATATTTTAATTTGGATTTGGAATTAGGTGCGATGAATTTAGTTAACTGCTTTGTTCGAAAGAAAATTTACCAATATAAAGAAACTTGTTTATAATGAACAATGATGATTCTTGTTTTTCAGAATAAATGCCTTGATATTCAGTGTGAGGAGGAATACATTTATCAGAACTTAGCCTGCAGCCTCATCTATAAAATGTTGGAAGAAATGAACTATGAAATAAATCTCAATGTTACTTCTGCTGATGACACCTCAGTGGAAATCTATACACCGAGTATCGTGGAGTCTTTACAAGGTATATTACAGCTCTACAATTTGACCGACTATTTATGTAGAATGTCAGCATTGATTCCATCAGATCATTCAGATGGTAATTTTCTGGCTGTAGTAATAGAACTTTCAATAAAATATTTTCACGATATAGATCAGATGATCCAGTACATCATAGATATTTTCAACAGCCACCGGAAGTTGGCGGTTCTTGCTGATCCACTGAGAGGCGAAGATTATGTTTCTTTGTCTTTAGTTGGGCAGAGCTTTCATGGTTATGGTGGTACCTTGTTTGAGAAACACTTACGGGATCGTTTCTATGTAAATATGATGAGTGGGAGAGAGATGAGACTATATCAAAGTCTCAATATGGTGGATAACGGAAATGATCTAAAGAGACCAAATTGTTTAAGAGGTGATATGATGTCTGTAGTCGCTGACTGGTATCGTTGTCCAAAGGTGAAGATAACAACAGCCGATGCAAGACTCCATATATCAAACTTCTCAGTATGTTTAGTGGATTATGATGTATGCTTTGCCTCAATGTATTTCAAAGAGTCATTTGACAAACGCAGTGTTGCGATATGTTTAGACCAGTACCTTCAAGCTATCGAGGCTAGCAATAGTAATTTCAGGTCATCTGACAACTTAATGGCAACTCTTTCTCTAGTCTTCCTTTCCCTCTCATCACTAGGTTCACTAGCAACGTTATTTACTTTTCTTGTCAGTGGATCATACAGTCGGATTGCTGATGTCAATATCATAATTCTAGCACTGTTCATATGTTTGGCGAATACAGCACACACCATATCTTCCTTTTTTGTCTGGAGTCAAACCTTGTGCATTGGGGTTGGTATGTTGGTACATTTTTGCTGGCTTTCTGTCGTCTGCTGGATGAGTTTATCTTCTTTTCAAGTCTTTCATACATTTACGTCTTTTAGCATTACGAAAGTTAAAGTCATTTCCAGGGTTCTATACTGTTTGGTGGTGAATTTGATTTTATGTTCATCATTGGTAGCTATCAACTTAACCGTAAGTTATGTAACAAGTAATGGAGACAACCTGGGCTATTCTGTTCACACCTGTTATATAGCTAAATCTGATATGATTCTGTTCACCTTTGCTCTACCTGTGGGATTGCTAATTAGTATTAATATTTTCATGTTTGCAGTCACAGTGTTAAGAATCTCTAACAGCACAGAAATTCGAAAGTCAAAGGACAAAACAAAGATTGTAGCATACTTCCGGCTTTCTACCATAACTGGAGCTACATGGTTGTTTGGATTGTTGGCTCAACTCACTGGACTTCAAATCTTTGATATCCTGCATATTGTTATAAATGGTGGACAAGGCGTTTTTCTATACCTGGCATTTGGAATCTCCATTTCGAAAATAAAATCAATCTCACAAAGTTCACAGATGTCGGAATCCATAAAAGTCATAGAACAAAAATGAAAAAAAAATTGCTAGTACCTGAGGTATCCTGAAGACATCATACTTAACTAAAGATCCCGTTATATAACACGATGATTGTGTCTTTATACATCGTTGTTTAGTTGGTATGTCTGTTATGCCTTAATTTAGGTCATTTGCATGAGGGACTTATTAGCTGCAATAATGTAGCCCTCTCCCGATTTTTTTTTTTTTTTTTGGGGGGGGGGGGGGGGAGTACAACTCCATAGGATCTCCGTAATGGTGCAAGTGCAGGAGCTAGGAGTGATTCACTCTCTCGGCTTAAATCGTATATAAATGACAATAACATTTGCATTTCTTACCTGAACTCAAACATTGTAGTTGTAGCATAAATTAATCCAATAATATCAAATATAGACCATATATCGGTTATTTTTCGTGTATGTCAACAACGCAAGTTGAATTTGTCCGCCATGTTTACTGACCTTGGTCTGTTTTATTTTGGGACAGCCAATGAGAATTCAGGAGCGGATCGTGCACTAAATATAGGAATTCCCCTATTGTAAACATAATTAACGCGGGAAATACGAATTTTCCACTATATATATATACCATTTCCTCAAATGATGTTTTAGTGATAGAACGAGGTAAAATCGCTTATTTACACTGACATTCAAGTTATCAAGCCCATCAAAATTCCAAGTGTAAATCCCATAAAATCACGCGAGAACTGTCAAGGCTGCTGAAAAAGACGACTGGTAAACATGCTGATGTGTTTTATCTGGTTTTGATTTATATACAGTTAGTTTGTTCAACATGAATTAAAAAATCATTTTATCTAAAAGAAATCAAACATAAAACCGATCTTTTCAGACTGAATCAGCCACATTAAAAAAATAATTTTGCACCATTACGGAGATCCTATGGAATTGTAGCCCTCTCCAGTAAACATCAGATATAAAAAATCGGAGAGGGCTACATTATTGCAGCTAGGACTTAATTATGTGACCTATTGGTATTCATGTTTCTTCTCATAAACTGTCAGACATATTTCGACCATGTGTGTTTAACATTTGTAGGGGAAGAGGAACTTTGGGAGCCATTAAAGATTTTTGGGCCAATTGTGTAAAAATGATGTAAACTTTGAAATATTCTTCTAAATACCCGGGCATTTAGCAAACAAACCAAGTACATAGTCATAAAGTACAACGAAGACTCTACAAAAATTGTGAAATTTCTTGACCCATGCTCAGGTGTTCTTGTTTTAGCTTAGCACTCATTTGGACAGAAATCAACGTTGTTATTAATTCATCTCTGTTAAATGGCGTCTAGTAGTCCAAAATCCTCTCAGATTCTAACGTTAGGCACAAATATGTGCATTTCTTGAACATTGTAAAATTGCCTTCAAACCCATTAGTAAGCATACAATTTGTTCATTACATTAAGTAACCATGTTTATTTATATACCTGTAATAAATATCGTGCATATTGCCTTATCTACTACATATGAGATTGAATACGCCTGGATTATTTTCTGATTGATCAAAACTTGGATACTGTAAGAGCGCTGTGTTCAGGTAGCGATGATTGCAGAAAAAAATGTACATTACCAGCGAAATATTTTTCTACAATTTTCGCTACCTTCGTAATCTCATGAACCATCAATAAAGGATTTTTACCTGTGTTAATATATCCTGCGTTTTGCGTCACAATAGGTCTTTGGGTGGGGGGGGGGGGTTAAAAAAAGAATCAATCCTAAATTCAATTTTAGTATATCAAATTTGGCAGACAATTTTTCTCGCGTCATTCATTGATTTATTCATATGTATCAGAAAAAAAATATTGCTTCTGTTGTCATTCTGCATTCTTTCGGACTACAAACCCGGCACAATGCTGATCAAGCTAAAGACCCAATAAATTTAAGCCAGATCTAGTAGAAATAGTGAAATACCGATATCTGACTCTATTACTCATATCCTTAGTAATACATTAATGATGCTGGTAGAAAGGTTTTTAACTAATTACCATGGGGGAAATGATAATGATCTTTATAATTTTGATTCTCGCAAATATTATGAACTACACAACACCTCAACACCACCAATATTTATCAGTACTTTTAGTACTTTGATTATTTTCCACAACACCTCAACAACACCAATGTTTATCAGTACTTTTAGTACTTTGATTTTTTTTGTCCAGTTGAAAAAGAACAATATGATTTTTAGTAGCAAGAGTAAAAAAAAAGTAAAAGTATCGAATTATCACCTAAAACATAATGTAACACGGAAAACCTAACTCGAAGACAAGTTATACATTTTGATATTCCAATGATATAACTACTACTAATACTGAGTATGAAATTCATCTTGGTTCCAAAATTTCAAATTGAAACTGAAAATCTGACTCTATTAATCATATCCTTAGTAATACATTAATGATGCTGGTAGATACTGATAGATTTGACCACGCTCCGACCGAAATTATCACCTCATAATATTCAAAGAATGATTCCTTATTACTTATATGAGTTTTCTGATCTCATTATTTTTGCCTATACATCGCCTCAAACTTCAATTTGAGAGAACTAATATAGGCCAATTTTTGCCTGCTATTCAAACCATGTTCTCTTATATACTTATATGTATATTTTTTTAATAAAAAATTTCTTAAACTTTAACCTCAATTTGAATCTCCTTTCAGTGGAGTGAAATTAAGGAATAAGGAATCATTCTTTGAGTATTATGAGGTGATAATTTCGGTCGGGGCGTGGTCAAATCCAATAAAGGCCGAAGGCCTTTATGATAGATTTGACCACGCTCCGACCGAAATTATCACCTCATCATATTCAAAGAATGATTCCTTATTACTTATATTTATATTATTTCCAATTTGTACACTTTAAAAACAACATTTTAAAACCACTATTTTTTCATGTAGCACGTGCTATGTATTACTACGCGGCGCAGCCAATACATTTTTTCGGTTATGCTATAAGACACGCCCATTCTCTGTCACTCATCTTTTATGAAGTTATTGGGCTATAGGCTTCAAACTTGATTGATTTGATTTGAACATATTTTATTGTATAAACATATACAAATGGTTCGAACACAAGTTCTAACAACTTACAATCTTACCAAGTATAACAATTTACAACTGTGTAGTAGTTTAGAATAGAAAGTACATGAAAATGGATATTACTAAAATGGTTAAATTATCGAACAAACGTACATGTATTTATAAACAGTTCTGTTTGAATTTGGTCTAGGCAGTAAGACTGAATTTACGAGAATCTGCCACAATCTCTGATAAATCTTTGAAGAGCTTAAAAAATACGTTGGTTTAAATTGACAGTCAGAGATTCATCTCCCCACAAAAGTAAATGACAATTAATAAAGTTAATTTGATTCAAATTTAAAAGGTTTGAAAACAGTTCAGTTCGTGCATTGGTATATTTCTTGCATCCAAAAAACAAATGATAAGAATCTTCTGTTAATCCACATTGGCAATTAGGGCTTTCAATAATATTTCTTCTGAAAAGGTCGAAGTTTAAGATACAGTTATGTCTAAGTTTTGTGTGTATAATGTTAAGTCTTCTCTTGCCGAAGCAAAAATAGGACGGAGGTTTAATTTGGTTTTATTGAATACTGCTTTCGAAACTTGCAAACGAGGAATTATTTCTGGTGATTAAACTTAAACTATTCCATTTATTGATCGTGTCAGGAACAAGCGATTTCTTGAATATTTCTAGTCTACAATTTGGAATACTATAGTCTTCTCGATTGCGTGTATTGTAATTAGATTCTAAAGACCTGGTAGAAGGAAAAATATTTTTTAAATAGTCCGGTACCAAATTATTATGAATTTTATACATTGTGCTCAATTTTGCTAATTTTCGTCTCTCTGAGAGAGGCATCCAACCTGTTTCTAACTTGATTCGTAATGTTATCAAAGACAAAGACGGTCGAAAATGTAAATATTTTATACTATACATTGCTCATATGGGTTTGTGGTTCAGAAGAGATCATGGGATTTGCGTTTTTAGCCTTGTTGTTCGTCACTCGGTGGCGGCGCGATTTTATACAGTTCACTGATGGATTTGATCAAATATTTGTGACCATTTTCGGACAGTTTAGTAATAATTCTCCCGTCGTTGGTCCAGAAGGAGTGAACTTTATGCAAGCGTTTAGCAGCTGACAGTTCATGTATGATTCCTTGTCGGTATCTGGTGAGGTCTTCGGTCACAAAAATGTCGGAATTTTTTAGTTTGCTCTTTGTTTTCCAATTTTGGAAACGACAAATAATTTGGATGCCCCCATGGTTGTTTCTGTTTCCAATGGGATGGGAACGAAAAATATCGTTTTCGGATATTTGGATCCCCAGTTTTTCTTTGCAAATACCACTAATAATACTGTCTGTGCTGTTGTTGAAATTTGGTTGAGGACAGTTGTGGAATCGTAAGGATGTTCGTCTACTATCTGTTCTAGTTCATCCATTGATTCTACCCAACTTTCACGAACGTTCTTGTATTTGATCTGTATTTTAAACAATAAATTATAATGTATAAGTTCTTTAAATCCATATGATTGAATTCCGACAAAAGCTCAATTCGTTACACTCGCTCAAGTTTACGCCGAATAAAAACTCCAAAACGAAACAGAAGTTCAACAAATTGTATTTAAGTTGATGAAATAACGGTACATGGTATTCCAATGAAAACCGATTCTCGGAGTTCCGAGATAACAACTTAGTAACGTGCAGAGATTCCAGCACGGATAGTCCAATGTTTTTTTGTACATGAAATCGACACTAACGTGCGGAAATCCAGCACAGCTAGCCCGAGATCACACACACTCCACTAACGTGCGGGGTTCCAGCACAGTTAGCCCAACATAACACACTATGCAAAAGTGCGGGGTTCCAGCACAATTTGCCAAACGTACTCTTCCAGATCTTAAACCATTCTCCCTTACATTTTTTTGACAGGTATTGGTTTTTTTTTCGATGACAAAAAGGTGGTAATGACATGTCAGAAAAATAAACATAAACATAGCTGTTACGATATTTTCACACTTTTATCGTCCAGCAATTATTTAATTTGCCGTGAGATTAAGTTAAGTAGATAATACTAGATATCAAAGACTTGAGTCAACGGGGTTAACATATTTGTCACATGAAAGAATCCCAGTTTATTCTTTACAAACTATTACGTACAATTATCAAACTAAGAAAAAAAATCAAACTTATGTTCTCATACGGCTGGTACATTTTTTTTTTTAATCTATAACCTGATACATTAAAAGTTAATTTAAAATCAAAGATTTCCAAACTTAAGTTTTGGAAGTTTGGAAATCTTTGATTTTAGATTAACTTTTAATGTAACATATTTACAGGTACAAACTATTAGAATTTTATAAAAATTGAATGAAAGGAAAATTTGGCTTATCTGTTGTGTACTACTTTAAATCGATTATCCATTAGAACTGAGTAAAATTACGTAAATTATTACTGTTTCGTTTAGAGGGTTTATTTAAAGATGGAACAGCCAGTTATGCATATTTACCCTGGTTACTACACAGCCACTCTGAAGTCTGTCCGTGCAAGTCCGTGGATACGTGTTCTCAATGTAGCTATTCGATCGATCTGACAAGAAATAATCTCAGCAAAGCCAATACCAAACATACAAAGAAAACAACAATCACCGATGTAAAAAGTATAGCTATATCTGCATTAATCAAAGTTGACAAAACAATGCATCCTATATTATTAAAAGGAATGTGTATAATAATCGTTTCACTGGATCGCGAGGTTTCAGTCCTGTCAGATTCTGTATGAAATACAATTGGTTTTCTATAAGGAATAAGGAATCATTCTTTGAGTATTATGAGGTGATCAAATCGGTCGGGGGTGATCAAATCCAATAACGCACGAAGGATTTTATGATAGATTTGATCACGCCCAACCGTATTTGATCATCTCATAATATTTTTTTTAAAAATGATTCCTTATTACTTATATAAACAATAAAAGGCTTTCTTTGGTGATTGATGCGCGTATGAAGGTCGTGAAGGTAGCAGAAAAATACCTAACCGGCTATGCTAATTTTTCTGCAATGATCGCTTGAATCATCAAAGAAAACATTTTCATATTTATATTTACATCATTCTTTTAACAAATAATGAATTGATCGTAAAAAAGTAAGTAAAAGTAACTAAATCATTGTTTATGTACATCAGTACTGTCATGTTGTAAATTTTGAATTTATAGTCATGTTGTATTTACTGTCACCCGGTGAATTCAAAATTTACAACATGATAGTACGTTAGATAAAAGAAATTGCCAATTCGTCTTATATTGGAATTTGAGTCTGGCATTATCATCAAAATTATTTCGTGCAGTTCGTGATTTTCGTAGGTTGCTGAAGGTTTTGACCTATCGATAAACTGGTTAGAACTGGATCGTATATATTTCAGCCCTGTCGGTTTCTACAGAGCTATGACTCACAATCGGTTTTTTAAGCAATGAAGGAAAAATAATCGGTAGATGTAAATATATAATATATAGTAAAGGTCAACACCGTCCACTTTAGAAATGTCATATCGCAAATTTTGAATATACTGGGTGGGTGTAATATTGTAAGTTTTGTATTTACAACCACCCAGTAAATTAAAAAAAAAATACAGTATAACAGAACTATAAGTATATTAGAATAAAAGTGAACAAACATTCAAAAACTTTATATTTACATTCTACTTTGTTTCTCCATTATATTTGGTGATGGATTATATTATCAAGGCCCATCTCAATATTCTATGTGAAAACCAGTATAAACCGGTTTTAGAAACAGCTGTTCCCGCTGTTACTAATTTACTCCCTCTGTGATCTCCAATTTATACCGATTTATTTAATAAATTAATACATTTCATCAATAAGGGAATGTAAATATAAGCATGAATTAATTTTTTGACGTCGTCGTGACAATAGCTGCCGTAAGTTGAAGACAAATTGTCATAACGCGCTAACGCAATTGACGTCAAAAATAAATCATTCAATGCTATAATAAGATTAAAAGATTAAACGTGTTTTAAACTGAAGTTTATTACGTTAAAAATAAATGATAATAGAAATCAGTAAACGACAGAAGTTAATTTTGAACCATGACGTTTGTACATATGTGATAAGAAATTTGTTGTTCGCCTACAATTACTTATCTCTGGTGGAATGATTATGCAGAAAAGAACGATAAAAAAGCGTTTATTCTAGCGGTTTTTTGATCTGGGCAGGTGAAAAAACTAATATAATATCAGTATTCCAAACGATTTTTTTTATCCCATTTGCTTTCACTTTTGTCACATTGAAATGACAAATTGCGTTTTAATCTTCATTTTATATTCCAAAAAATTCAAAGGTGTCTGTAAAAGTTTCTGATTTCTGATAAAATTTAATTTAAATATCGTCGTCAGAATCAGATTTCAATCTTCAGATGAAAAACTAACATATCTATGTATTTTTAACATTAAATGACGAAACGAAAACTTGCACAAGCGGTTGTCACTCAAACAATAACGTCTATTTCTTACGGGTATGAAGACTGAACATCAAATTAAAGGCATGAATACGCAAAAAGTTGTGATAACTCCTAGCTTTCCAAAAGCTGTAATAACGCGCCGGAAGGAATATAATTAGCATTATAATGCTACATGTATTAAACGCATTTCAACTATACTAATGAATCAGTTATTTTTAATTTTATAATGTAATTACTTATTACAGCTCTGAGCTCAACAGCTACAGAATTTGTTGGGGTGTAATTTGAGTATAAACTTGGATGGACAGTTTACACATAAAGTTCAAAGTTCATTGTAACAATACAACGCTTTCTTTGATAATACATGCGGCTATCAGTCTTATTCAATTCAATTCAATTCATTTATTCTCATATTGTATAAAACAACCTAGAGGAAATATACAATACAGACAATATCAAAATCAAAAACAAAATCGAATCAAACCTTCCACTAGCTCCTTTTGATGGTCGCGACCATCAAAATAAAGGAGCTAGTAGACGGTTTGATTTTAATCAGACTGCGCAAGTATGAAGGTAGCAAGTATTACAGAAAAATTACATAACCCGCGTTAGCAAGAACGATGCAACATAAAATGCGCCAGATTCTAATGATATCCTTTTCCTGAGATTGCATGTTCAATTTGGTATAAGATTACGCACGAAATAATTTTTGTCAGGTATCTTTGAAAAAAAAGTTGTATTCTAAATGTACCACCGTAGAAATAAATAAAATTATCTAAAAAAAGAAAGAAAAAGTGCGGCTTAGAAAAGAGGAACAATCCAACAGACTAAAAAGCGAAAATGCATAACCAATCGTTGTTTGTTATTTTTAACATCAAAATATATGAATCGAATCACTGAGACATGTACCGGTATTATATTTCTCACAGTCCTTACAGCGTTACTCCGCCCTGTTCGAAGTCAATGAGTGTCTCATGATATAAATACTAGTACAAATCGGTTATATGCGTTACTATTTTTACAACATGTATTTGATACTTTGAGAAGGAAAATGGTAAGTTTTCAGTAACATGTATTTGATTTGTGCTGACATTGCACGTGCTGTAGATTTCTAATTAAACGCGAGAATTAATATCTGCGTATAATCTAGAGAAGCAACGGTGAACGGTGTAAGGTAAATTTCGCTTTTATTTTTCGGACAGACGTTACCTAAATGAAACTTTCATGTAAATAAAATGTCGTTTGCGAAGTTATATTCTCGCAATTCGGAACGCAGAATTAAATAATCGCGTAAATTAAGGAATCTAACGACTACCATATAATAGACACACTATGGTTAAACTCACTAACTTTTACACTTGCAGATTTTCTTGTTCATTTCTATTTTGCCACTTTGTGCTTACGGTTTTGACTGGACTTCAAGTACCCAATGGCCGACTGTCACAGATTTTGATGAAGCATTTCGTTTGACCTCATGGATCAGCAACGAAACTGTAAAATTTATCCTTAGAGATTACCTTATCCTGTGTCCAGAACAGGACATGTGTTTGGGGCCGATGTTCAAACGAAACTACACTTTCACGGAACAACCTGCCTGTACATCCTGTGAATGCGACGATTCCTGTGTTAGACGATCCACCTGCTGTCCTTCCAAGTTCTACTGACAGACGGACACTCCAGACTTCATTGAATATCAACAGAATGTAATTGATTCAGAGAAAGAAACGCCTTCGTCGTGCATGGAGCCCTTGTGGGACCCAACAGGAATTAGGTCCGGAAAATCCTCGTACTGGATAGTGGATACGTGTCCTAATAAGATTAATTGTATTGCACCACCCTCGAAAAACATATCAAGGAATACTCCTGTGACGTCATTGGCTACCAATCAAACCTATCTTAACACTTACTGTGCTCTCTGTAACCAAGAAGAAATGCATAATCTTTTGACATGGAAAAAGAAAAAGATTTGCATTCAACGATCGGCTCTTCTCTCCATTGAAGATATGGACACTCTTTATCATTCTATCTTTTCCGCGTTTCCGATTTGCAACATTGGTTTCCATCCCCCCAAATTTACCCAGAACGTAGCCCAGCCATGCATTCCACATACGCACGATGTTAACTGCAACGATTTCGTAATGCGGAATAATGCAATGACTTCTTACCTAACTAAAGCTTGTAAAGAGCACTATCTGCCTTACTACCCCTTTAAGAAACTTTACAAAAACATATATTGTGCCTTGTGTGAGGCTAGGATTAATGATCTCACCATACAGAATGGAGGGGGAGGATATTTTGATGATTCCATCATTACTCCTTTTACAGCTCTCATGAATTTTCAACAGGTTAAAGACTCATCAATCACGAAAATCAGATGATGTGAAGAAAACCAGATTTTCGATGAAAGAATGGCAAGTTCTGATAAGTTTAACGCTCAATGACCACATGGTCAAACATTTTCATAACACACATGAATATTTAGGCTGATTAGAGTAAATAATGAATGTTAAAAAACGTCTATGATGTTCGATTCTTAGCAATGTTCGATAACTTTTAAATATATGGGAATTATTTGATAATATCGTAGATGTGGCTTTTATCTTAGAAAATTCGAAGTACTAATTTAATGGTATTTAGTTGTAATTATTAATGCATTTGGCTCTGTCGTATCAATGAAAACGTCAAAACTTCATGTCTGAATATAATGCAGATTCAACCCTCAATGTCGCCTATCAAAATTAATATTTACATGACCTGTGATAACATTACGAATCAACTTTGAAGCTTAAAGCCCAATAATTTCATAAAAGCTGAGCGACACAAAATGGGCGTGTCTTATAGCATAATCGAAGAACGGTATTGGCTGCGCAGCATAGTAATACATAGCATGTGCTACATGAAAAAATCGTCCTTTTTAAATGCTGTTTTTAAAGTGTAGAAATTGGAAATAATATAAATATCAATAATAAGGAATCATTATTTGAATATTATGAGGTGATGATTTTGGTCGGAGCGTGGTCAAATCTATCATAAAGCCCTTCGGTCTTTATTGGATTTGACATCATCTATATATTAAAAATCTATCATAAAGCCCTTCGGGCTTTATTGGATTTGACCACGTCCTGACCAAAATTATCACCTCATAATATTCAAAGAATGATTCCTTATTCCTTGATTACACAAACAATTTATCTCCATAATGTGTGTATTGTTCATTACATTTCATTTGGATAAATGTGATCTATCCTTACAAAAGATCTATATATAATAGAAATATATCTTTTGATTCGATATGTACTAGTATATAAATAATGCCTGTTTGGGAGGGTAACAGTTGAAATTGACACCCCCTCGAAAACCATTGTCAACCGACACAAAGCGGGGGTTGTCGATGGTTTTCGAGAGGTGTCACTTTCAACTGTTAACCTCACAAACAGGCAATATTTATTTTATTATACTGAGTGTCTCTTGATTTTAAAGAAAAACTTTACTGCTTTTATTTTTATTTATTCGCAATATTTCAAAATCATAATGAAATGTGAATTCTTCGGCGAACCGTACGCGCATAATTTACACGCATGAAACAATATACAAATGTTGACTGGGGTTGAGGGCAACATTGATGATATGGGCCCCCGAGGGACGAAATATTGCCTGACGCGTCTAAACCAATCAGATTTCAGTATTTAACATGATAGTATAATAATACATAATGTATGCAGGAGAGACAAATCATTGCGATAATAACAATATGTAATAGGACGGGTCAGGTCAGAATCACACTCTGAATATGGTTACCGTTTTCTATGTTGTTTCAATTTATTTCCCAGTTTTTTGTGATTTGAGATTCTCTTTGGTCTTACTTTTAACTTAAATAATTATATATATTTCACATTTGATACCTTTGAAACCAACTGCAATGATAAACACCAGCTTCAACAAACAACAATATTTATTTACGATTTCATAGAAAATAACAAAACAAAATGATAACAATTGTAAATTCCTGCTGAGTATAAAAAAAATATGTGTCACTATCAAAAATCCCTAATCAACAAGCTAATCAAAAATCATCATCAAAAATCCCTATCAAAAACCACTATCAAAAATCACCCCCTTCTAGCGTATGGGAACGCTAGCCCACCTAGCCGGGGGAAAGGCCTAGGGTAAAATACAAAAATCCCTTTTAATAAAAACATAACACTTGACTTTTAGTTTTCGGGCCAAAAATGATTTAACATGGCAAATGACGACGACAATATGATCAAAGTATTTTCCTAACGGGTGCATGCATAGGTGAATGCGGTGAAGCATGAATGGTGCTATCGGCCTTATAGCGATGAGCAGAACAATAGAAATCGACAACTGACGGTAGTCGGAAATAAACGGGGAAATAATACTTATTTATGAATTCATGTTAGCTTTAATAAGTCCCCAAGAAACTACGAATTTCAGGGCTTTATATAGCAAACCATGACAATAGAAAAATATAACGTTAAATCTAGTGTATAGACTTTAAGGGTATGACCTTTGACTTAGCACGACCCGAAAAAGGTTACTTCCAGTATATTAACCAATCGAAAAGCAAACAATAGTTGGACATTTCCTATGATGATCGAACAAGTGTAAAGGTTTACTATCGGTCTATATGTCAAGACGAACCTATTTATAGTATCAACGGAAGCAAGAAACTTCAAAATATCATAGTAAACAAAATAGGGGCAAATAGGAAGTTTATAACGTGAATCGAACCCATTCCTCTACAAATACTTTGTAATTCAGCCAACTAAGGATCGAAGAACCTTAAAAATTTAAGTAACAAGTTTAGTATTACCATTATAAAGCTCAGTTCAATTATTACATATATTTTAATTTGGATTTGGAATAAGGTGCGATGAATTTAGTTATCTGCTTTGTTCGAAAGAAAATTTACCAATATAAAGAAACTTGTTTATAGTGAACAATGATGATTCTTGTTTTTCAGAATAAATGCCTTGATATTCAGTGTGAAGAGGAATACATTTATCAGAACTTAGCCTGCTGCAGCCTCATCTATAAAATGTTGGAAGAAATGAACTATGAGATAAATCTCATTGTTACTTCTGCTGATGACACCTCAGTGGAAATCTATACACCGAGTATCGTGGAGTCTTTACAAGGTGTATTACAGTTCTACAATTTGACCGACTATTTATGTAGAATGTCAGCATTGATTTCATCAGATCATTCAGATGGTAATTTTCTGGCTGTAGTAATAGAACTTTCAATAAAATATTTTCACGATATAGATCAGATGATCCAGTACATCATACATATTTTCAAAAGCCACCGGAAGTTGGCGGTTCTTGCTGATCCACTGAGAGGCGAAGATTATGTTTCTTTGTCTTTAGTTGGGCAGAGCTTTCATGGTTATGGTGGTACCTTGTTTGAGAAACACTTACGGGATCGTTTCTATGTAAATATGATGAGTGGGAGAGAGATGAGACTATATCAAAGTCTCAATATGGTGGATAACGGAAATGATCTAAAGAGACCAAATTGTTTAAGAGGTGATATGATGTCTGTAGTCGCTGACTGGTATCGTTGTCCAAAGGTGAAGATAACAACAGCCGATGCAAGACTCCATATATCAAACTTCTCAGTATGTTTAGTGGATTATGATGTATGCTTTGCCTCAATGTATTTCAAAGAGTCATTTGACAAACGCAGTGTTGCGATATGTTTAGACCAGTACCTTCAAGCTATCGAGGCTAGCAATAGTAATTTCAGGTCATCTGACAACTTAATGGCAACTCTTTCTCTAGTCTTCCTTTCCCTCTCATCACTAGGTTCACTAGCAACGTTATTTACTTTTCTTGTCAGTGGATCATACAGTCGGATTGCTGATGTCAATATCATAATTCTAGCACTGTTCATATGTTTGGCGAATACAGCACACACCATATCTTCCTTTTTTGTCTGGAGTCAAACCTTGTGCATTGGGGTTGGTATGTTGGTACATTTTTGCTGGCTTTCTGTCGTCTGCTGGATGAGTTTATCTTCTTTTCAAGTCTTTCATACATTTACGTCTTTTAGCATTACGAAAGTTAAAGTCATTTCCAGGGTTCTATACTGTTTGGTGGTGAATTTGATTTTATGTTCATCATTGGTAGCTATCAACGTAACCGTAAGTTGTGTAACAAGTAATGGAGACAACCTGGGCTATTCTGTTCACACCTGTTATATAGCTAAATCTGATATGATTCTGTTCACCTTTGCTCTACCTGTGGGATTGCTAATTAGTATTAATATTTTCATGTTTGCAGTCACAGTGTTAAGAATTTCTAACAGCACAGAAATTCGAAAGTCAAAGGACAAAACAAAGATTGTAGCATACTTCCGGCTTTCTACCATAACTGGAGCTACATGGTTGTTTGGATTGTTGGCTCAACTCACTGGACTTCAAATCTTTGATATCCTGCATATTGTTATAAATGGTGGACAAGGCGTTTTTCTATACCTGGCATTTGGAATCTCCATTTCGAAAATAAAATCAATCTCACAAAGTTCACAGATGTCGGAATCCATAAAAGTCATAGAACAAAAATGAAAAAAAAATTGCTAGTACCTGAGGTATCCTGAAGACATCATACTTAACTAAAGATCCCGTTATATAACACGATGATTGTGTCTTTATACATCGTTGTTTAGTTGGTATGTCTGTTATGCCTTAATTTAGGTCATTTGCATGAGGGACTTATTAGCTGCAATAATGTAGCCCTCTCCCGATTTTTTTTTTTTTTTTTTGGGGGGGGGGGGGGGAGTACAACTCCATAGGATCTCCGTAATGGTGCAAGTGCAGGAGCTAGGAGTGATTCACTCTCTCGGCTTAAATCGTATATAAATGACAATAACATTTGCATTTCTTACCTGAACTCAAACATTGTAGTTGTAGCATAAATTAATCCAATAATATCAAATATAGACCATATATCGGTTATTTTTCGTGTATGTCAACAACGCAAGTTGAATTTGTCCGCCATGTTTACTGACCTTGGTCTGTTTTATTTTGGGACAGCCAATGAGAATTCAGGAGCGGATCGTGCACTAAATATAGGAATTCCCCTATTGTAAACATAATTAACGCGGGAAATACGAATTTTCCACTATATATATATACCATTTCCTCAAATGATGTTTTAGTGATAGAACGAGGTAAGATCGCTTATTTACACTGACATTCAAGTTATCAAGCCCATCAAAATTCCAAGTGTAAATCCCATAAAATCACGCGAGAACTGTCAAGGCTGCTGAAAAAGACGACTGGTAAACATGCTGATGTGTTTTATCTGGTTTTGATTTATATACAGTTAGTTTGTTCAACATGAATTAAAAAATCATTTTATCTAAAGGAAATCAAACATAAAACCGATCTTTTCAGACTGAATCAGCCACATTAAAAAAATAATTTTGCACCATTACGGAGATCCTATGGAATTGTAGCCCTCTCCAGTAAACATCAGATGTAAAAAAATCGGAGAGGGCTACATTATTGCAGCTAGGACTTAATTATGTGACCTATTGGTATTCATGTTTTTTCTCATAAACTGTTAGGCATATTTCGACCATGTGTGTTTAACATTTGTAGGGGAAGAGGAACTTTGGGAGCCATTAAAGAATTTTGGGCCAATTGTGTAAAAATGATGTAAACTTTGAAATATTCTTCTAAATACCCGGGCATTTAGCAAACAAACCAAGTACATAGTCATAAAGTACAACGAAGACTCTACAAAAATTGTGAAATTTCTTGACCCATGTTCAGGTGTTCTTGTTTTAGCTTAGCACTCATTTGGACAAGAAATCAATGTTGTTATTAATTCATCTCTGTTTAATGGCGTCTAGTAGTCCAAAATCCTCTCAGATTCTAACGTTAGGCACAAATATGTGCATTTCTTGAACATTGTAAAATTGCCTTCAAACCCATTAGTAAGCATACAATTTGTTCATTACATTAAGTAACCATGTTTATTTATATACCTGTAATAAATATCGTGCATATTGCCTTATCTTCTACATATGAGATTGAATACGCCTGGATTATTTTCTGATTGATCAAAACTTGGATACTGTAAGAACGCTGTGTTCAGGTAGCGATGATTGCAGAAAAAAATGTACATTACCAGCGGAATATTTTTCTACAATTTTCGCTACCTTCGTAATCTCATGAACCATCAATAAAGGATTTTACCTGTGTTAATATAACCTGCGTTTTGCGTCACAATAGGTATTTGGGGGGGGGGGGGGTTGTTAAAAAAAGAATCAATCCTAAATTAAATTTTAGTAAATCAAATTTGGCAGACAAATTGTCTCGCGTCATTCATTGATTTATTCATATGTATCAGAAAAAAAATATTGCTTCTGCTGTCATTCTGCATTCTTTCGGACTACAAACCCGGCACAATGCTGATCAAGCTAAAGACCCAATAAATTTAAGCCAGAGCTAGTAGAAATAGTGAAATACCGATATCTGACTCTATTACTCATATCCTTAGTAATACATTAATGATGCTGGTAGAAAGGTTTTTAACTAATTACCATGGGGGAAATGGATAATGATCTTTATAATTTTGATTCTCGCAAATATTATGAACTACACAACACCTCAACACCACCAATATTTATCAGTACTTTTAGTACTTTGATTATTTTCCACAACACCTCAACAACACCAATGTTTATCAGTACTTTTAGTACTTTGATTTTTTTTGTCCAGTTGAAAAAGAACAATATGATTTTTAGTAGCAAGAGTAAAAAAAAGTAAAAGTATCGAATTATCACGTAAAACATAATGTAACACGGAAAACGTAACCCGAAGACAAGTTATACATTTTGATATTCCAATGATATAACTACTACTAATACTGAGTATAAAATTCATCTTGGTTCCAAAATTTCAAATTACAATACAGCTAAATATATCATCGATTTTCATTAAAAAAAAATTGGCAGTATCATCTGTTTTCCCCTGTATATATGTTTTGTACATGTAAGACTTTTATGTCATTGAGTAAAAGTGGTGCAAAGATTGATCAAAAAGTGAAGTCTCACATTTGCGATTAAAATCTTGAAAAGTCAACGTAAAACCATTTATAAAAAACGTATATTAGAATTTCTTTAGTATTTTAATTTTTTTTCTTCTTATTTGAATCTCAACAACATTTTACAATGGTATACAGAAATTATAATAAAAAGAAGATAATTAATATTTATAAATATAACCTGTGTGAATAAGAATATATTTAGATTCAGTGTATATTTCCCCTTATGTTTGCATTGAAAATCTGCAAAGTTCAATTTTCTGTGAATACACTTAGCCTATTCATGCGCCATGAGCACAATAATAAACGTCATCACGCGTTTTGAGTATATTTATTATTGTAAGATTAAATGAAACGTTCAGACTTATATAATCAATTTGATATGTACTTATAAAAAAATAATCATTAAATCAAAGATTTTTTCTACAATGTTTCTGGCAGTATATTTTTAGTCGCGGAAGCGAACTAAATAACATGTTAATACGGCTGTTCCATGTATGTTTCATATCCCTGAGTAAGAGCGTATATAAAGGCTTTTAAGCGACGATGCACAAATACTTCATGCAAATATACAAAAAATTGAATATAAATATAAGCATTGAATGCTTATTTTTGGATGTCGTCGGTCCTATAACACACCAAGGCTGTGCAGACAAATTATTATACCGCGCTAACCCGCGGTATTCAATTTGTCTGCACGGCTTGTTGTGTTATAAGACCGACGACATCCAAAAGTAAGCATTTATTGCTTAAATACATGTAACAGATAAGCTTAAATTAAATCAAAACAAATGTGAAGTATGGGAATATTCTAGACCGGGGAGCACTTTTTATGGCACGACAAATTCACAAAAATATGAGCTAAACATAGTTATATAGTTGATAAACTAGGTTTATCGACTGGTTAACTATAAAAGTTTACGAACCGTAAACTATAGTTTACGATTCGTTAACAGGAAGATATCCATTACTCCAATTTCATTCGAAAAGAAAACTTGTTTCTTATCCTTTTGTGTATGTTGTATACAACACAATGTGTTCAAATCATTCGAAAATAAATTCAATCGTTTGTTAAGAATAGAATTCGAAGTTATGTTGTATACTCGTAATTATCAGGTTTCTAAAGCATGTTTGGTTTTGATCAATTGTTTTAATCGGTTTCTATAGCTCGCACTTTCTTTAGTTTGTTTCCTAGGCTGCAAAAATAAAACACCTGTTCTGACTCCAACTTATGATCACAGCAGTGAACAGTTTTTCAATACAACTAAAAAAAAATATTTCTTTCAAAAAACTGCGCAACATACCAGCATTTAAACTTCTGTGCATCTTTAATTAATATGCTTAATCCATATTCACTTTATACTTATATGTATATTTTGAATAAAATATTTCTTAAACTAATTAATATGCTCGTTTCTTTTTAATTCAGATTCAGATCTAAAATAATAAGTACTTAAATTTTAAAGATATCAAATCATAAAAGAATGTAATATGGCACGCCAAGTGCTTGAGGACAGGACCGTCCGCCCTCCGGTCCTGCCCTCAAGCCAAATTCACAAAAATGAGCTAAACATAGCTTCGCAGTTGATAAACATACTTAACCGACGTTTGTAAACTTTTAGTTTACGCATGCTAATCTAAGTTAATTTGTCTGTAATTAAACATTAACAATATATTTTGCTCATATATAAAGATTCACATCTGTAAACTATATAATTTACATTCGTTAAGTTTACTATAATGGCACGACAAATTCACAAACGAATCGTTAATTATAGTTTACGGTTCGTAAACTATAGTTAAGAGTTAACTATAATTTATGGTTCGTTAACTTTAGTTAACACTTAACTATAATTTATGGTTCGTAAACTATAGTTAACAGTCGATAAACCTAATTTATCAGCTGTGAGGCTATTGTTTACGTCGTTAATCTATATATTTCACATCAGTAATTCATAGTTAATTAACGCAATCATCTATGTTTCAGAATTGTTAGCTATAATTAACAATAAAAACAACCATTTGCGACTGCAAAACATAGTTTATCTGATAATATAATTTATCTCACAATATAGTTTCACTGTTTGTGAAACTCAGTGTGATTAACAATTCATAATTAATTATAGTTAACGAATGCAAATTATAGTTAACGAATGCAAATTATAGTTTACAGATGTGAATCTATACATATCAGCAAAATCTGTTGTTTTATGGTTTCGATCGTTACAACCGTTAACTATGGTTTTACAGATTAAAACCTTTAGTTAACGAATGGTTACTTAACTATAATTAGAAGTTCGTAAACTATGGTAAACACAAAAATACAACCTCTATGGAATGCACTTAGTATACTTATATATGAGAAATGCTACAAAAATGTTAGTTTTGATGTTTGTAATATATTATTTGGTGCCTACCCACTTAACGGGGAGAACAGAATTTTAAACTTTGTAATCTTATATACAAAGCAATATATGTTTTCATGTTTAAAAAAAATAAGATGCCAATTTTTTTTAGGCCTCTTACACTATTTATATCAAAGATACAAGATTGAACACTCAAACTCAATAAATGAGTGCAAATGAAAGTGGGTATTGGAAGAAAAATGAAACAGTGTCCTCATTGGTGGAATGTTGTTTTTTCAAAAGATTAATATGTGAGGTTTATTTTTCTAATTTTTTTAACATCAAAGAAAGCGTTTTTTTGTGAGCTCATTTCAAACATTGACCAATTTTCTGTGACTAAAGTGCTAGGAAATATCCGTTACTAATCCACCTGTGACTTGTAAATGCTTCAAAAATACATAAAAAGGAAAGGATCCTAATAAATAATAATAAACATCTAGAGTTTTTGGCCACGCAAACATCTTTTTCTTCTTCTCCATAAAAGAAATCTGATATGGAAATTCGTCATCTTCATCTTTGTCGGTAATTTTGGCAATATACCACCTTCCGTCATAAAGAGCAACAACGTAGTGGTCAATTTCATACGAGCAATCAGCTTGTATTACTGAATCTGTTGCTGCTACGGTCACAGCAGGCTCTTCAATTTCAGGTTCAACTGGTTGTCTACCTTCAGTGACATCATTCTGATTAATATCGAATTGAGGATTCTTGTCAAAGAGTGGTGCAGGTATAGCTTCTTTGGGCTTTGTTGATTCTTTTCTCCACAATAAACAGTTACTTCCAGCCATGCAATCACTGCAGTAGCAGCTTACGTTTCCGACTAGAATGGAGTTTGATCCTTGTCCAGCAACCGCATGGACTTTCATTGTGCCTTTTACAGGTTTTGCATTCCATAATGCAATCTCTTTCTCTGTTTGTTGACAATGTTCTTTTGGAACAAATCTAAATTTCACCTGTTTCATAGAACATTGTGCTGACTGTGTCCAACAAAAAAAATCATTTGCGTCCTGGATGATGACTTTTCCCGATTTTACTGCCTCATCAGCTAAACGTGTAGTTGCTCCACCAAGCCCATCACACGGACCTTTACCGTGTCCTGCTTCAAAAAAATTCCATCTAGCTGCTATTCCAAACGTTTCTTGGTGATTTGCTACTAGGTGAAATATTGTCTTATTCCTGTAATGTGATGTCGGACTGTCAGTCCAGTAATGGATACATTTAATGTCCGGATCTAGACTTTTAACGTCCTTTACAATTTCTTTAATGAAAGTAACTACAGACGTGGAGTTGTGATTCTGGTCATCAGATATAAATACAAAACTTTGATGTTGCAATTCTGATTCCTCTGTTGGGCGTGTGTAAATCACTGTGGGGTGCAAGGTAACGCCTGTCTGATTCCAGTACGCTGACTGGATTTCTTCTACACTCTTGCAGTTGTAATTTTCTGCAAAATCCATGTGGATTACTGCATGATTCACAGGAAGTTTCTCCTTTAGTAAACGTATCTGTTGATATTGGACTTTCATTCTAGAAACATGATCTGAAAATTCCGCTGTTTGCTTTTCGAGGTGAGCAAGAAACTCTTCTTTTGTTTTGGTCACATTGACAACCTGCATCACCATCTTTGTCTTTCCCTTGTCTTCCACACTTACTCGTTTCCACTCGTCAAAAGTAAATTCGTTAGTGTCAATTCCTTCTCTTACTAGATCAATCGGAGGGTCTTCAACATAGGTCTCGGGGTTTAGGGGTACAACAATGCCAATCTGACGAATTGCTTTCAGAACAAGAGCCATATTCTGATGCTTGGTACATAGACAGCAATCCCGAGTGATAAAGGAAGTGGTTAAGATATGTTTAGGTCGTATCCTCTGAAATGACGCCAGTGAAAGTTTTATGGTTGGATTTTCACTCAGATACTTTGTGTGAAGGTTAGACATATAATCAGTCAGGACACGCTTTTGGGCGCTTTGTCTTAGACCTGTCTTGACCTTGTCTGCTTTTCCAGGCATGTTACGACTGTTATCATCTCTTGATAGGAAGTTGATTTCACTATTTTTGAATCTCATAACCTCTCTCATTCGCTGCTGTTTACTACATAGTAGTGTCTTTGACTTTGATTTTCCTGCAGCATTAAGTTTATTTCTACTCAGCTCAGACCTGTCCATTTACTAAGCAAATTTGCGCATCTGTATTTCCTAACTATCGCGCCCGCAACAACGTTGTGAAGAATCTTTGCTCTTTTAGGATTATTTTGCTTCTTTGCAGACCTTACTTCATCCATGACAACGTTGCTCAATAAAAGATGTTTCCTGACCTTGTTTGCCTGATGTTGATCTAATCTAGCAGCATTTATTTGTGCCTCTGTCTTACTCCTTGGGGTTGATGGTTCTTGTTGACTCAAAGAAATTTTTCTACGTAGCCGCAGAAGTCGCCTCTGTCTGGTCTTGTGTTTAGTTTTCAGCTTTTCTAACTCTTGTTTCAATGTAGATTCTTCTCTTGATTTTTTTGCAAGTGCCTTGGCAACCCTTTTTCGTGGTCCATTTCTCCTATTTGGAAATGCCATCTGAACGACAAGTCTGGGGCTAGGATGGTCAGGTGATCGAAGATCAGCAGTCTGTGTGTCTAGACTGTCATAGCCACTTGTACTTTCAATTTCTGGTACATTCTGTTGTAATAGTTCTGCCATTGCTTCCTTTTTCTTCTGCGATGACATTTTACAGCTTCGTTTGGTTTTACATTGCGCCGTATACGTTCTCTACGTGTAAGTTGACTGGACGGCACGTAATTTTTTCTTCTTCTTTCCCTTTCCTTTTTAAGATATTCTTCATTAATTTTTGTCTTTAATCTCTCCCTGTAGCCTTTTTGAATCTCGGCTCTTGATTTGGCCATATTTTCTGTTAACAAATTAAATAATTTCGCTGTTCATCATTTCTTTGAGTGTGAAAATGTCAATGAAATGTTCGTTACTTTCGTATGAAATGTACGTTATTCTAGTTCACAAGGATATAATTTGAAGATACTCCAGTATGCTCACCTATTTGCTATTGATAAGCATAACATAATTTCAAAAATATATAAATATGTGTTTATACGAGTTTTTTTTACAGCCTTTATTTATGTTTGGTATTGTGTGTTTTAAATGCTGAATTATATTATGTAATTATATATGTGCCTTTCCTACCTTGATCTACGATACGATTTATGAGATAAATCCCACTTAAGTAGCAAGAAATTCATCAAATATGATACTAAAATAAAAAATGTTGGTATGATTTCAATTTAAAGTTATTTATAATTTCAATTCTTGTTAAAAATTACAATGCGTGTCTCATGAAATGTTCGTTACAATGGGTAACGGACATTTCATTCTTTTTTGAGATATACTACAACGATATAAATAAACATGTGGATCGTTTATAATATTAGAACTGATCTACATGAATTTCATTTTATGTACCCATTTAAAATTGTTCGATACACATAATATAAACTAATTAATCCTTACGAAGGTGTATGCATACTCATGAGGTCAGACGTTTAGATGGTTTTAGCAGGAATCATGTTGTTTAATTGTCCTTGGCACTAATAGCGGGTGTTGATGTACCAAAATTACAAAGAGTTTCGTAAAATACGGTAACAAACATTTCGGTAACGAACATTTAGTAACCAACATTTATGCGCCTAGGCGGCTTCAAAATAAGACTGTAGTGTTTATCAAAGACAATTTTTGATGGCAACAAATACTATCGTATGTTTCAATATTCACTTTGAACAGTTGTTGCATTTACTTTCTCAGTTTCGGCAGTAACGAACATTACAGTCTTAAATCTACGCTCAGACTTTTTTTGATTTTCGTAGTGATATGATTAGACAAAATGAATTATATTAAATGTTTTAACATTTATGTGGAAAAAAAGACCTCACAATGTTCTTAATAAGATTTTTGTATTTTTTAATAGAATGTGCAACTCTTGCGGTGGTTATATATCTAAAGTAACTGAGATTACACCGAAACTGGAGACAATGTTCAAATTAATTTGAGTAATTCTTGGACTAGTGAACTAAACTTATTGTCTTCTAAATCATTAAATTTTTTAACTGAAAAATAATATGTAGGAATTTATTCCGCACATTGTCCAGTTAATATGGCAAAACATCCTCTTCAAAATGTAATATCAAAATGGCGACAGTAACGAACATGTCAATTTTAGCATTTTATATAGATTTCTCGCTGGAAATAAACGCATTCCGTTGATCTTTTTATCTGTTTTTGAAACACTTATGGACTAACTTTCTATTACAAAATCAATTACAATTCTGCTTATTTTAATTTTTTGGTAATTTCATGGCGACATTAATTGCACCCATTTATTGAGTTTGAGTGGAAAAGTCTATTTATATAAAGAAATTAGAAATTGAAAAATTTGAAAAAGCATGGTATCCATGGAATGATTTTATTAATCATTCTGTTATGTTATTGCGTCATTCCATGGAATGATTTTATTAATCATTCTGTTATGTTATTGCGGATATTGTGTGGGGAGGGGGAGGGGGTCTGTTTGGAGGTCAACGTTGCTCAAGGTAAACTCGATCTTGAGCGATCCTTGACTTATATGTAATGACCAATGAAATCACGAGAAAACGAAATTCAGCCAATCAAAAAACTCGAATGCGGCGTTATGGTTCGCCTTGGGGGCGGCCATCTTTGCAGAGAGCGAACAAAGGGAAAGAGTGGAAGTCCATATACCACCGGACGATAAATAACATCTTTTTACCATCAGAGGCCATGTCCGACTCCGAAAACCAACCGGAGAAAGAGGCCGAGGTTGAAAAGAAGGTCATAGGTAGTGCTCTTTTTAATATAAAGGCTAAAATATATTTTTAAAATATATTTTGGGGAAACGACGCTCTCGTCTGATTTTTCAGGTCACCTCGTGTACCACTCATAAACGAACTTTGCTTATAATTATATTATTCTAAGATATTCCGGTACTTTATAGTATTTGCAGAAATATATTTATAAATATATCTATGAATACTTGTGTACTTGGTTTGTTTTAATGATAAACGCCTCTTTTTCCCGGAACAACGAACGCACTACACGTGGTGCGCCCGACTTCCTTTTCATATTAATTGAATTTAAATTAATTTTTAGCACAGAAAATAACCGGGACGGTGAAGTGGTTCAACGTTAAAAGCGGATATGGCTTCATAAACAGGTATGCTAGTCTTATTCTGATTAAATCATAAGATCAATTTGCAACACGTGCGCCCGGTGCAAGCAATGACTTGCAGGCATGCCACAGCAAAGGTTGTGCATGCTCTGATTTTCCACTGCACAGTAATAATGTCCACGATGAATGATGACTCCATTACACATTTCACAATAAAAACAACATTCCAATAATACAAATAAAAACAAAATATAAAGAATTTTTTTCATATGATTTTTTTTAAACCTTGGCTAGAATATACCTTCTCTGAATTTACTCAGGGTATGGACACAAGTTTTGTTATAAGTTATAATAGCCAGGGGGTGTGTGGCTTCAAAACACTATCATTCAGCAGAATTTCATGTGCTCTTCTTTATCATTTACACATGACCTAAATCAAGCTTTCATTTATCTGAGAAAATTACAACACGAAATATGTCCATAAAAGTATTAATCTATGGTTTGAGTGATATTTTTACACCATGATCTTTCTCAGATTTTTCAACTATTTAAACCTCCCCATACCAACAATTGCAGAGAAATGACCATCTATACCACATGCATGTTGCAGTTCTACATATCGGATACTTGCCATTGAAGACAAATGCCCTTTCTTCATATCTCTACCCATTGAAAAATTGAAAGATTTAAAAAAAAATCTTACAACTTTTTATTGTGTAAGGCTCCTAATATCTAACAAAAAAGAATAAAGTTTCAAATTGTTGATTTTTTATTCATCCTTATATGATCTTTTATAAATTAATAAGACATATTTAGTATGCAAGACATATTAAGTGAATTTTGAACTACCAAAATAATTGTGAATTTTGCAAAAATTTCAAAGAATTACTTACTACACATAGTTTAAATGTTTTAAAGCAATGAATATATATATGAAACATGACTCTCACTAACAAATATTATGAACACATTATGCCAAACTTTCTGCCTTAAAAGCTGATTAATTGACATTTTGTTCTTGTAAACACCTTGCATCCTTAATTTATGCCCAAAATTTACTCTCATAAATTTTAAGAGCACAAGAAATTTTGCCAAGGGAAGAAAGTGGTTGCAAGAATGTCTCAGAGTTGGATGTAAAAACAATACACCATACTATTCACTTCTCACCCTAACAGACAACTATCATACTAGATACATGTAATTTTCGCCCCATGTTATTTTTGCCCTTCTTCACTTGCAAACGTTTTCGCCCCCATTTGAATTCGCCCATACAAAGTTGTGTTTAAAGAGGGATAATTTGAGACATTGGAATTCACCCAGTCTTAAATTCGTCCGCTGACAACAAGATCGAAAGGGGCTAAAATTTCCCTATATACAGTAGTAGTTCAGCTTTTGTGTTGCTTTGATATACAGTTCTTCAGTGTCATAATCTTTTAAATTTGAAAACATTTTTGATTTTTGCTTTCAACAAGTTCATGTACAAAATTTTGAATGAAGATTTTTATCCTCTCAATTGTAGAGATGACACAAAGGAAGATGTCTTTGTCCATCAGGTATGATTAATGGATGTTCTTGTATTAAAAACAGAAAGAGTGACTAGTTCTTAGTTGTAAAGCCAAATTCAGAAATGGTTATGGGAGTTTGTATGTGGAATTCAGATGCTAGCTGTGCAATCAGTAAACCAAAAGGTCATTAAAGAGTGAAATCTGCTTACTCCGCTGCTTAGTACTGTTTTTAATTATATTAATTAGGTTTTGGTTTTTTCCAGACTGCCATCATCAAGAACAATCCTAAAAAGTACTTGAGAAGTGTTGGGGATGGAGAAGCCGTAGAATTTGATGTAGTTGAGGGAGAAAAGGTTGGTCAAGGACAAAAAGATTTCATAGAGAAGCTGTGTTTTTAAATAAGTTTGAGCTGCTTGTAACTTCTTGATTTTAAATATTAGGGTAATGAAGCAGCCAATGTCACTGGACCTGAAGGGGCTCATGTCCAAGGCAGTAAGTACGCCGCTGACCGCAGGCGCTACCGTCGGTACTTCCCCAGGAGGCGTGGGGGTGGACCAGGTCGTCCAAGAAGCGAGGTGAGACTTATTAGTACAAGTATTTCAATTGCCATCAACAGCTCTATAAGGTCTACATAAAGTAGCCAAGAATATTTTATTACCTCACTTAGATCAGCGAAATGTGTGCATGGTTTTTGTTCATTTGAATAATTAAAATGATAATCTATTTTTCACTGCCAAAAACTACTGCCAAGCATTATGAATATATATACAACATCTTTGGAAGGTTGTTGAATGCGAAATAAAGCAAAATATAATTCATCTCACAACATTGATCGAATATTTGATCTCATAACTTAATGATAATTTTTTTTTTATTTTAAAAATGTTGAAATGTCAATGAATAAAAGATTATAATGTTCATTTAATTTCAAGACATTGAATTGATTATCTTTTGTTAAAACGAGAATTTAACAAATCATGTTTTTTTTATTAAAGGGAGAGGAAATAGATGAAGGAGAGGAAACAGATGAAGGAAAGAGACCCCCTCCCCGTCGCCCATACTACAGGGGAGGCGGAGGCGGAGGCGGAGGAAGAGGCTTCTACAGGGGCTTCTACCAGGGTGGGCCCCGTAGACCCCCTCGCTACCAGAACGCCATCATGGATGGACCGGGACGTCAACCTCAGTTCCGTAGGCCATACTGGAGGAGAGGCTACCGAAGATATTATGCCCAGGTAGGGAATAACTTTATTGTTATCACCTTATGCAATTAATTGCCAGGTATGGGATATTGTGTGGGAATGTATTGCTGTAGAACTGTTTATAGTGAAAAGATGAAGAGAATCCTATTGCAATTCCGATCATCAAAACTTTGCATATTTTTGCACAATTACTCTGCAATATGATTAACTGATGTTATAAATGGCCACAACATATTTAATTTTCATCATAACAATGCAAAACTTTTAAATGTGTGCTGATGCAAACTTTTAAAGTGGGAACCCCAGGAGGGTTCTCAGGTGTCCCTTAATCACAAGGCTAGTGATAGAATTTCTTCTTTCAAAATTGGGATTATGAACCATCAACATCTATATCTTTATTTGTTTGCACCATTCAGTAAACCAACCTATATTTTAGAATCATTTTAACAAGACCTTGGACTTTCGTTAGGATGTAAATATCTTTTTCTTGCATCAAAACAAGTTTGAAATGATGCTGGTTTCAAGTGAAATATACACAGATTGCGTAGTCTTAGCTCAAAAGCCAGACAAATCTTGTTGATTTCGAAGAGCCATGGCTGAGTGGCCTACAATGAAATATACAGGCACATTGCTGTTTGACACAACTATCCAAATTTCAAGCTCCTGTTAAAATGGTTCTAAGAGTCTTGTACGTCAGTATGAGAAAGATTCAAATATGAAAAAAATATTTCTTAATTGTGTGTATATACAAGTAAGTGATTTTTGTACATGTAAGTTAATGTAAGATAAATTGAATAGTTTACAGGCCAATTAGTAATATTGTTTTGCCTCGGACTAGAATGTCGCGACGTCATTGGATGAAACGCGTCACGTGATTGCCTTACAAATTTCTTTAAACGGCGAGCGTCAAAATTTATACGACAACATGGTGGACGTAACGTTATTTGAACTGATTTTTTTACACAAACGTTTGTTTACATATCAAACTAGGTCCTCGACAAAACAAAACACCTATTAGGTTTGTTACTGACTGTTTACAGAAATTTGTGGGGTCGGTAATGTCCATAGAAGGCTCAGCTTCGCCTCGCCTTCTATGGACTTTACCGACCCCACAAATTTCTGTAAACAGTCAGTGAAGCCGAGCCTTCTATGGACATTACCGACCCCACAAATTTCTGTAAACAGTCAGTAACAAACCTAATAAGTAATAATGTTGTGTTTCAGGGTGAAGGCTATGAAGGTCCTCCACAATATGGATACCGTGGCGGGCGTGGGCGAGGCCGAGGGAGGGGCAGAGGTCGCGGACGTGGCAGGGGATACTTCAGAAGGAGGGTAAGCAGCTCTAGTCACACACAGAAAACTGGATCAGTTTTCAGTTTAGGGACCAAACCTTGCTTTCTCCTACATAAATGTGTTGAAGAAAACGTGAGATGTTTTAAGAATTGATATATTGAGGTTAAACCAGAAGGAAAGTTTGTTGAAACTTCCAACATGGTTAGATTCATCCTTGGGTATTTGAAGTATAAATTTTGTAGATGTCAAAGGTCAAATGATATTTTTATTTACTGTTTTTAGGAGGATGGAGAGAGAGGCAGAGAAAATGACGGTGGTGAATCTCCTGAACCAACACAGGAAGGCAATGAGGACAGAAACGAGCAACAGGAATAGTCGTAACGCGTGTCAACACCTGGTTTGTTGTAACAACAGCCAACTTTTGTGTATTACCAACCAGTTATTAATGCATTTATGTAGTCCTTTTCTTTCTTGATAAGAGCTTTAGATTGTACCAGCACATGCTATTGAAAAAGTTGTGGTCCTACTACCAGTTGAAGTGAAGATTTTTCCCGACAAATGACGGACAATAGACAAACACTTGAAAAAAAATGAAAAAGAGAAAAAAAAGAAAACCTCGGTAAAAGTAAATTGTTTGTATGAAAGCTTACAATTTTTTATACAAGATCTATGCAAAACCTGATTTGTTACAATTTTTTGTGAAACAAAGGTTTTAGTGCTACAATTAAAGTCTGAACAAATTTTTTCACATTTTGTACTTTATATTGAGATGTTTAGGCGGTGAAAGCTCTCTTTCTCTCCTAGAGTGGACTGAGGGTGTTTCCCTTTTTAAGAAATTGAAGAATTATTTAAACATCTTGATTACAACTTTTTGCTATGTAATTTTTACATTGTACCTTTTTTGTATATTTGAACTAGCATGAAATGAAACAAATGACATGTGACATCAATATTTGCATAAAATAAAACAGCAAGTGCATTCACCAAGTGTTCTAGGTTGTTTATCGTGCCATGTCACCACTTTATTTTATTTTATTTTACATGATTTTAAAGTATTCAGCTTCTACTGGGTTAACTCTTATTCAGTTTTCTGTTTCCGTCACCTTTTGCTATTATTTGATGCTTACAAATGCTTATAACCAGCTTTCCCTCATGAAATACATAGAGCTGCTTTGGAGACCTATGGCTTTATGTGTAGACACATGAAAGTCCTGGTGGAAGTTTTACATTTGCATGTAGTTTCAAATTGTTCAGGGAAAAAGAAATATAACACACTTTGTGACAATATAGCACTTGGCATAACACCTAACAATTTTCAATATTTTACAGTATAAATTGACTAAGGAATATTGTAGTATTCGGGCAATAAGCCTGTAACCAACACCTATGTACATGTACTTGCATACTTTACTTGGTTTGTTTTAAGATGAACGCAACTCAAAAGGCATTGTCCGCCATTTTTTTCTTTCCTTGCCGCTATCCCTTCAACCCTTATACATGTACAAGCTGCAGAACTCTTAACAGTTTAAAGTATTTTGCTGTACAGGTCTTGCCTTGCATTGAAATTATCAATTTTTAAGGATTTATTACAAGCAAGGAGAAAGTAACATCAAATATACAAGTCAATGCATTATATACAAACAGAATATGCACATTCACCTAAAATTTGAAGTGCAAAATCTAAGACAACATACAAAATATTACACATTTGCTGTGAGTTTCAGATGTGAAATCTAGTAACAAAATCAAAGAATTTTTTTTCACCTGTGTGTTGGTGCAAATTTATAAGTCGTAATCAGCTTTACAGCTTATTGAAAATGGATAATTAAGACTTTTATTTTTTAAACACTTAACCCATCTGGTACCTTTACCTATCTGGTACATCTACCAGTATTTTTTCAGCCTGGTGAGCTACAAACATTAACATTACTATGAAAATCGGTGATTCTACGAATTTAATCTATGATTATCAGCTTATTCAATGCTGATTATCTCGGACTTACAATGTACCCTCGGGGCAAAGAAATGTAATACCTAGAGTTATACCCTGTTTTCTGTGATCACGTGGTCACTCCTTCGAGCTGTTTGAAGATTACATCCAAGTAAACAGTCAATGCTTTTTAAAAATCTGCTTCAGAAACGTTACATCGAGGATAAAAATTTTGCCCTTTTCTCTGAATTACCATGACATTTTGGTCAAAAGTCTTGGTGCATATTATACACCCAAACTATGTTTTTTTCAGGAGTTTTCAGGACCAAAGTGGGGGGTGCATATTATACACAACTGCGTATTATATTCGGCAAATA
The DNA here is from genome assembly GCA_033439105.1 of Magallana nippona. NCBI lineage: Eukaryota > Metazoa > Mollusca > Bivalvia > Ostreida > Ostreidae > Magallana > Magallana nippona. The sequence goes on from CM065922.1 coordinate 10,278,661, forward strand.
ACGGTAATTGGAATGAAAATAATTGCAATATGGGCACTAAACCTCTTTGAAAATGAAGTCCCCATAGATATTAAGAGTCTAAATCATAAGCTTTTTTCCATTCCATTTTTTAAATCTGTTTAAAAATTTTGACATTCAACACCTTGTTTAGTTCATATTTCATTTAGCATCAAAATTTATTTGGTTAAAGAATAATTATACTTCAAAACACATTTTCATTTTTGTTAATTAATATTATTTATTATCGTAAACATGACAGTGTGTGTATATATATATATATATAAAAAGAATAAATCATGTTTTAATTAATGTACATAAAATATTTGTGCCTATATCTACTATCGATATTTGAAATATTAATCTTGTGGTATACATACTCCATCTATATAAAATTGTACATTTTTGTGCAAGATTTTCTTCAATGCCAGACCAGCTGGATCAAACAAAGGAAAGTATAAAATGGACAGAAATTATCACAGGGAATACAAAACTGGACAGAAATTATCACATTGTAAACTAAAATGGACGGAAATTAATTCAGTGAATACAAAAATGGGCAGAAATACCAGTAATCAAAGCATTAAATACATGTACACCTAAATTGAAAGATGAAAATTCCAATACATTGCGTATGTGTCATTCAATTAAGCATAGATGCCCAGAAGGGAATAATTAAAGGTGGAAAATATTAGTGATACATATATAACTGCAATTAAATTCTTGAAAAAAGTTTTTGTATAAATAAATGAGTTTACAAGGCGGGACTGGTATTTTTCTTGTTCACTTCCCGAATGTCTAAATGTGCCACATACATGAGCAGCACTTGACCGGTTCATAACACACCCCTTCTCTGGTCCGCATGTCCAGTACACTACCACGCTTCACAGCATTGATCAGCCAGAAAGGGACCATCAGGAAAATGAAAACTGAAACAAACAAATCAGATGTATGGTGAATAACAAGATAAAAAGAGTTTATATAAAATATCAAGAATGTAAAAGTAGTAAAATGAAAGTTTCACATGCAAAATTTGTGATGTCAGTCCCTTCAAAGTTTATATGCTCGACTTTATTTATGAATGCAATAAAATTGGATTCTTATCCCAAGTAATGAACCAAAATCTTGGTAAAAAAATTCTAAAAAGGTATGCAAGAAGTAATCCAAATGAACTAAATGCAATTTATAAACAAGAATAGATATGGGTTACTCCATATCCAAGATATTCGACTTCTAAATTACTTCGAATTTTCACTGTGCTCAGCCGAGCTCTAAGTTAAAATAACTGAACTTGTTAAGAAACTGGCTTATATAGTTCTTCATATCTGTAGCAAATACTGCCACCAGTCTTGCGTCACCAGCAAACAGTACACACATGTGCTTAAACAGAGTCTACACCAGTGAGATCAGAAATATGGTTCAGGTGTTGCATAACCATTCCGTCATTAAAAGAAAAGAAAAGAAAAACACGCACTCATGCACAATAAATAATTAAAAGAGATTGTGTGACACCTAATGAACAATAATCATGAAATTAATATATGGGATCATTGTAATAATTTAAGCAAATTCATTAGTGAAGAAATTGTCAATCGAAGAATGACCTACATGATCATGAAAAAGGCTGAGGAGGCAGCTAGCATAGGAATATGAATACTTCACATTTACATTTCTTGGGGAAAGATGATTTTTTAAAATAATTTCACGTTAATTTTGTTTTCTTTCACACATTACATATACATCGATATTCTAAACATTTGTTGTAATGTTGTATCTGCTGATCATAAATAGAACTATCTTTTTAAGCGCAATTGTGTGAAGAGTATCCTTTAGTAATATATCTTGAATAGATAGTAAGCACTGATCGAATATATTAAAAATGGAATGAAAGACTAACTTACCAAGACTAGCAGCTCCAATCCATGTGAATGCATAGGAAATGTAATAAAGTGCAGCAGTGGAAGATTTCTAGATAAATGAGAAGTAATGCAGTATTTAATTTTCAAAGAAACATAAAACGGGGACTTATGACTTAAATAGGTATACTCTTTAAAGACAGAAATAAAGACATTTCTAATCATTTTGCACAATTACTTTAAGTATTAATTGGTAGAGTAATGCAATGTGTTCAGTTAATCAGTTTAGCACTGATGTAACAGTGATAATAAAGCACTGCATCAAAGCATAGTCCAAAACTATGTGCATTGTATATCAACTTGTTTAGTGAAGTTTATATACCAAATATGATTTTGTATCGGAATGAAGAAAAATACATTTTAACCTTAGCTCATTTGGAGACATTGCATAAGTTTATTATAAATCCCTTACACAGTCTTCTTTTGCAGCATTGCTGGTGGCATATCCAATATGAACTAAAGTTTCCACAAAGCAAACGATACCAAAAATGTGAAATCCTATCTTGACCGGTCTTGGAACAGGATTCATAATCATAAACAGGAAACAAAATCCTAATCAAAAACCAAAATAAATACACCTTGTATATACTGCAGTTAGACAATCAAAACTTATATTTCATTGTTAAAAGCAGATTCAGATTCTATGCTTGAAGTTTTGAAAATTTACATGATTACATAGATCTGTAAGTGAAAGTTTGTACCTAGACAAATAAAGGTGAATATGATTGAAACAATGAGCAGTTCAAACAGATGTGCAGGACACCACCTAGTGGAGTGTTTGTGGGCCAAGATGATAAACTGCGGCACCAAAAGTCCAATGGTGAAAATGGCCAGCACAATGTTTCTGAAATAGAGCAGCAAATTCAAAAAGTCGTTCCCTGATTCATCCAATCTAATTAAAATTAGACTTGTAACTGCTCCTCTACAGTGAACTATAGCGTATTGTAAAGGAGTGATTTTACAAGTTTAAGTTTAATGGTAGATTGCTGATTCGTCACCCCTATAAACATGTAATATGAAAACATTTTTCATCAAATACATCTGGACAAGACATATTTATTGTGTATATGACTATATCTGTATATGTATGCAATTTTAATGGAATGGAAGAAATAATAAAGGACCAGACCAGAGTCTGATCTTCCTGGGCCCCCTGAATCTCTAGTCAGGTGCTCTACCAACTGAGCTATCTGGCACGATAATGCCCCTGTATTCATACTGGTCTGACCACTGTCACATTCTTCCCTCCCTTAAATTATCTTCACCCTCAAATATACATCCCCAATGGCCTAGTTCTTTCCCCTGGCAGGAATTAACCAGTCAATTGTTACATTATTTCTTCTATCCCATTACACATTTGTTCCTAAGAATTGTTAATTAACAGCTATCCGAGTATCACTAAAGTAAAATATATTCACAAGTAACATGAATCCACACATAGAGTTAACTGTTAAATATAAATAACAGAATAACATGTGTAACTTATCTATAGATTCATATTGCTAAACATACACCTGAAAATCCATTAAAAATCGGTTTGTATATATCCATGATATCTGTGAAGGTATATTTTATAAATACCAGCAGCTGACCAGTAAACCGTGAAACAAACATGACAAACACATGTTTTATAGATCTGAAGAGTTATATTTTATTTCAAAGACGACAGAGCTTTATTTTCGTAAATGAACGAGCATCAATCTTTATTACTATTTAAATTTTATCGTACTTTTTGGCTTCATATTATATACTGAACTCTTGAACAACGCTAACAATGCTAACCACATTTCACTAAAAATAATCATTCAAAGCTTAGCAGATATGGGAGATATTTACATTTTCTTCCTGTTGTCCCTTGGAAACCATCTTACAAGGTGATAGCTGAAATGTGCCCACCAGTAATGCCACATTATAAAATCGTTTTTATTTCAGGGTTTCAAGTAGACTGGTTGAATGAATCCATTTTGTTGACAAGTTGTTTGTTGATATGATAGGACTAATAACAGTACATGACATATATTGATCTGAGTTTATCGAATCCCAATCCCGATGTGATATTAATTTTACTAACAAGTCAAATAAATTCGATGGTTACAACTTCATATATGAAAATGAAATAGATGCAGAATAAGTATAGAATATCAAAACTAAAATAATCATTTTATAAAGATGTCAAAGAATGGTACAATATTTGATTAAATTCATTTATAGAATTCTTATATACTATATATGAACATGAAATAGATGTAGAATAAGTACATAATTTAAAAAATATAATAATTGTTTAAAGGTTTCAAAGAATTGTACAATGCATGTATATGACTATTAAATAAATTTATGATTTTTTTTTATATTTTTATAAATTAACATGATTAATTATAAGAAGTACAAGCAACTTCATTCACGTATGTGCTCTCATGGATACATAAATGTGTATTCATAAATTTCAAAGTCCATTTGCTTTTATATTCAATTTTATTTCTAAAATTAATCTTGGAATTTTTAAATTTAAGGTTGATTTTTCCAACATAAAGTTAGAATTTCCAACTCTTGGAATTTCTAGCATTAATCTTCTCCTGATACATGTATTACGATAAGTGTCTCAATTTCATACAAATGTCTATAGATAATTCTTCTGTATCAACTCAATGTAGATTATGGCACAATCAAAATATACACAATTGCACAGTTTTGTTTTGATTCAGTTAATTGTCTCTTCATGTAACTTATTCTAATACTACGTTTAATAAACGACACCCTCTTATTTGACTTATTAAGATAACTTTGATAGGATTCAAAGTTTTTTTTTCGATATTTGATATCTGATACTGTATAAATGTATATGGTTTAACCTTATTTATATGAAAATTTCTAGTTCAGACAGATATAACTATAAGTTTATAGCACAATTTGCATGTGATATAATGCATACTGTTAAAATTACATGAAAACTCAAATGTTGGAAATTCCAACTTCATCTTGGCTGGCGAAGATGATCCAACTTTAAAGCTGGACAAATCAACCTGAATGTTGGAAATTCCAAGATTAAAGTTTGAAATTCTAACTTTAAAATTTTGAAATTCCAACGTTAATGTTGGTTTTTCCAACTTTAATGTTGAAAATTCCAAGATTAACGTTGGAAATTCCAAGTTTAAAGTTGGAAAAATTAACTTTAATGTTGGAAATTCAAAGATTAAAGTTGGAAAAATTAACTTTAAAGTTGGATTCTTACCTCAGTGAGTTTTGTTTGGTGTGTGTTTGTATACTAGCTTGTAACATATACATCATATGATAATTGTGAACTGGTTTTGAGCGAACGGTATAATAACATACGAGGGTTGTTCAGAAATTATTGAGACAAGACAAATATTTCCCTTTCCTAGTGACGAATTTTAGTGAAAATTGGCATGAACATTGAAGAAACCTAAACAAATCATTGAGCAAAGTAATATTACAAAACAGTTAATAATTTGTTTACGACGGTACACAAACAAGTCGGTGGTCGGGGTACCCGGCGCAGGCCCAAACTTGGAGTTTAAAAAATTTAAACATCTACATTTTAAGTGTTCGTAGACTTACAATTAATGATAAAAGAAATTAAGTTATATATGTTCATTTTGCTATTTATTGTGAATGACTTTTGTGCAAGTTTCACTAGTGTTCGATTTGAAATACGGAGATAGTTCAAAAATATGTACCGAGCAATAGAAATCTGACTGCGACGGTTTATTGAGTTTTGACGTCAAGGCGGCGCAGCGAAAACACATCAAATTTGTGGGAATCTTGGAAGAAGATCTTTTCTGGTCAAGAAATAACTTAAACAAAAACTATACGGTGGAAGGGGGTCTAAAGCTTCAGTTAATCGGGGTTTATTTACCGATTGCTTAACTAGAATTAAAACAAAGGGGCTAAATATTAAGTATTTTTTACACACAAACTGATTTCAACAGGTCTAATATATATGCAGAATGAATGTAAGAGACGTTTCAGAGTAAATTCACTTTTGGGAAGAAATAATGTTTTACTTTTTGATTATGACATCGGAAATCAGAAGAAATATACTAAATTTTATCATACGGAATGTTTCACGCACCATAAGTCATCATTTATCAATTTACAAGTCAATAAAACTCATCCAGATAATGCACATGTAAACAAACCGAGTTGTTTTGAACATTGATTTTATTGTCACGTGATTGCGATTGCTGTCTAAAAATAGCAACAGTGGGATTGACACACTGAGAAAAGAATTCGAATGTGAAGCTATTCGATGTCTTTGGTAAGAAATATGCATTCATAGAGAGTGCACCTTAATAAATTTATAGTTCTCGAAGACACCAGGTTTCAATGAGAGTCCACTAGCTCATGATATATGATACATTACAATTTTTAATTCAATTCAATTCATTTATTCTCTCAAAACCATATAAATGGTACAAGAGGTACAATATATATATAAACATATTTACATATATACAAACAGTCTGAATGAGCAGAGCTGGCTCATTTTGCGTTTGGAGAACAAATCTCATTAATTTTGGTTATCAAAATACATAGTTTTTAAAAAAAAAATAAAAAATAAAGAGTTGTTGTTCGTCAATAGATTACAGAACTTAATAATATTTGGTTGGACAAAGTATTTTCTGCTAAAAATCTTTTCTAATTGAAGCTATTACGTTGCATTCTAACAGATAATGAAATTCGTCCCCAATTTGGGTATTATTACACAGGTTGCAGATTCTTTCGTGGCGTTGTAAATTATTCCAGCGACCAACCTCTATCGGAAGACGGTGATTACTTGTTCTAAATTTCACAAGAATGTTTCTAAATTTTCTAGGTATTGTATTTAAATATTTTTCACAAACAAACTTTGTTTTGAAAATCCTGTAACTGATTCCTTTCCAGGAGTTGTTGATATTACTGTACCATTTTTGTAAAAACTGATCTTCAAGCTTTTGATTAATTGAAGCACTTATCCACTTGACACTGTAGAAATTTTGATCCTTCCAAATATTACTCATTTCTGTTGTGTTAAAAATATTATGTACACATGATATCCATGGATTAGTGGATTGGTTTTTGGGTATATCTATTATACAGATGCTTATAAACCATTCTACACAATTTTATCATTTCCAGATATCAATGTTCCCCAAAACGATATCATTCTTGTAAAAATACTTATACAAAGGGAATAACGTCCAGTTTCTCCATATACCATAAAATTTGAAGTACTACATTTAAGGTTTAAAATATATTTCAAAAAACGTAAATGTAAACGTTCAATCATATCAACATTTTCAAAACCCCATATTTATTTGACATCCATATAACAGGACAGGAGTTACAACTTTGTCGAATAAATCAAGTTGACAGTCATAAGGTAAATTATACAATCGTATTTTTCTAATAATACCGTACATGGCTTTTTGTGCTTGGTCACAAAGATGTTTTTTTTTTGCCTTGCAGAATGAAACCGATCTTGAAAATAAAATATCCAGATAGTTAAATTCTTTGACAATTTATATAACCTCGCCATAAAGAAATATACCAATGCACGAAATGAACTGTTTTCAAACCTTTTAAATTTAAATCAAATTAACATTATTAATTGTCATTTACTTTTGTGGGGAGATGAATCTCTGACAACGTATTTTTTTTAAGCTGTTCAAAGATTTATAAGAGATTGTGGCAGATTCTCGTAATTTCAGTCTTGCTGCCTAGACCAAATTCAAACATAACTGTTTATAAATACATGTACGTTTGTTCAATAATTTAACCTTTTTAGTAATATCCATTTCTATGTACTTTCTATTCTGAACTACTATACACAGTTGTAAATTGTTATACATGTACTTGGTAAGAACCTTGTAAGTTGTTAGAACTTGTGTTCGAACCATTTGTATATGTTTATGCAATAAAATATGTTCAAACCAAACCTCGCCGTTAAATTTAAATGTATGTTTAAGAGCTGGTCCTTTCGAAAATATGACAATTTTAGTTTTTTTTAACATTAACATGGAGTTTCCATGTTTCACAATACTGTATATTGAAAATTCGTTAAGAGCGTGTTGAAGATCACTCGGGGTTTCAGATAATATTACAGTGTCATCTGCATAGAAAAAAATGAACAGTTTCATAAAAATACAAAGATCATCTTCAATATCTTTAGAAAAACTCTCTAAACCACTAATTCCCTTTTCAATAAGATACTTCTCTAGGTCGTTAATATAAAGTGAAAATAAAAAAGGGGATAGATTTCCCCCTTGACGGACCCCGGCATTACAATTAAAAAATCAGATGACACACCGTTCACAGTAATTTTTTATTTAATAACAGCATACATATTTTTATTAAAAATATAGATATACATACACGTATATATATTGCGTGGCTATGAAGCGGAAGGGAAACTCAATATTTTTGTGTTGGCCCAATATTTAATTCTATTTTTCTCTTTTTAATTTGATTTATTTACTTTTCAATACTGTAATTTTCACAGTGAACTGTAAAGTTCACCTTTTCATGATTAATAAAAATGTGGAAATCGTGTAAAAATTCGATATTTGCTAAATCATGGGTTTGTGCGTCACCAAGTCTCTTTAAAATGAAGCATTATTTAAAGGATTTTATATTTTCATTTTCGATCACTGACTATCTGTTTGCTAGGAGTTAATCATTTCTTTATTAAGCTTTACATGTACTCTTTAAATAGCGCGCGCGCTATTTAAAGAGTACATGTAAAGCTTAATAAAGAAATGACATTAAATAATCAAGCTTACTAAAATCTGTTGCGGCCACTAGGATATTTTTTAACTCAAGTCAAAAGGTTCCCGGCAAGAGTCGACAAAGAACCGTTGCGAGACATTCAAGGGCGGGCGATTAAGATTACCGCGGTGCAACAGTTGACATAGATTGCACATGGCGTCCTCATAAGTTCGTGAGTATGGTTGGGAAGTATACGCATCTTTTGCTCTCAACATCTTTGTATATTTCGTTTTATCATTTCCGATTTCCTTGAGGATATTGGCCAAGTCTTTCGGTGTCTTGAAATCTAGAGTATCGATGTAAGTCCCGTTAGGGATGTAAGCTTTACCCGTGAGGGTCCCTCTAACAACTGGTAAGATAGGAAGATCCAACTCATAAATTTGATACAATTTCTCTGAAGTGTAGTCAACACACAACGAGTTCTCAAACGAAAGGTAGAACTTATAGTTATGTGTTATTTTTTTATGACAGGAGTCGTTTCCAGGAAACCTGTATGGTTCACAAGCTTCACCACATTTCCCAAATATATCCACCTTGATATGTTTCTTTAACTCTTCCACATACTTTTCTCTCTTACTTCGTGTTCTACAGTTACTTACGATCCACGCCACATCTCCCCTTTTCTCAGAAAACACTAAATCATAATCTCTCACCAGGGGAGTTTTCCGGGGAATGATTAGGCCATATCCAAGGAACAGGTCTGAATCTCTCCTGTAAGACATGGACCAATCGAACACGTGTCTCCATTTAGGCATCAGGACCGTCCGTCTTGTGTAATATGGACTTTCCGATGAGGTAAATATCCAGACCTGTTCAAGGTTTTTCATCGGCGGTGCTACAGGCAGATAGTTATGCTGGAAGATGACGGCTTCGCAATCCGTCATCCGGGACCTGTCGGTCGTCACTGAACAATCCGTGTAAGGACACTTCTTGAAATTCACCACCTTGTTCCCATTCTTCCAATCCGCTGGATGGTTATAGTAAAGAATGGTGTAAGTAACGCTTCTGTTAAGATATTCCAAATCTCTTTTTCCATTTTGATTTTCTTTCAGGCTTTTCCCACTTGGTGGTTCACTCGCGTTTACATCTTGTTTCTGAACTGGACGGAAGTGAGAATAAAATGTTTTGTATGCAAGAAACATTGAAAGAAATAAACACGCGAAAAACAGACAACTTTTGATGCGACGAGTGGAAGATATAAACATCGTGAAATATCTATATTCCCAATTCCGTGTCTAAATTAAGAATAAACTGCTAAGAGGGAGGGGTTGTAAACACATACCGCTGTTAGGTTAAATGTTTATCAGTTGCCTTCCTTTGATGAAACAGTACAGTGCTCAATCAAGCTCTGATTTAAACAATGTGGAATTGATAGCAATTCTTTAAAAACTCAAATCAGTTGGTTCTTTGCACTGATCTGTGAAGTACCATTCTTTCAGGTCATACGCCTCTGAAGTAATATTATCAAAATGAAGTTTCTCACATAGATTACAAAGTGCTGATTGAAAAATATCAGACATACTCCTCGATACATATTCATCCTTTTTCTTCAGTAAACTAATGTAATCTTCACTACTGTCTCCCACTTCTTTGAGATATTTTGCAAGAAGCTGTGGCGACTTAAAGTCGTTGGTGTCAATAAATGTTCCTCGGGGTAGATTTATCTTACCATTTAAAGCTCCGCGTACAACCGGAATGACAGGCAAATCGTAGAGGTAAATGAAATAAAATTTTTCAGACGTGTAGTCTTCACACAAGGAATTTTCAAACGCTAGATAGAACTTGAAATTATGCGAGACAAGATGGAGACATGGATTACTCTCACCTTCCGTCTTTGGACCACAGTACCTGTTTCCACATTTGCCAAAAACAGTCACCGGAATGTACTTCATCAATTCTCTCACGTACACTTCTCGCTGGCTGTGAGATTTGCAATTGCTTACAGCCCAAGACACGTCTAATTTTTTATGAGAAAATATGTCGGAATAATTTTTGTCGAGGGATTGTTCCCGCTGCACGAGGTCTCCGTATCCGTCATAAAAATCTCCATCCTTGCGGTAGGACATAATCCAATCAAGTTTTTTGTTCCATTCACGTGACAAACTGGTGTTGTGCGTGTAAACTGGACTCTGTTTGGATGTGAAGATCCACTTTTGGTCTTTTTGTTTGGGAGGAGGGTAATCCGGCATCCGGGTATGGTGGAATAAGACCGCTATGCTAGTGTTCAGTTCTCCTCTATCGGTTGTAAATCGGCAATCAGGAATACGACATGTTGAAAAACTCCATTTTTGGGGATCAACATGAGAAGGGGGGTTAAAATACAAGATTGAGTGAACAATAGGGATTTCTAATTTACTTCGTGGTGTCCTGACGATTACAATCTTAAGAAGGAAACACTGAAACAAAATAACAACTAATCCAATACATATAAGACTTGCAAAGTATGTCCTTTGGTTTTTCACAGACACTGTGTGAATTTGAAACATATTTATAGCCTGGCTTCGCTTGTTAGGTTTGAATTGGTGATCAAGTCAACATGTTGCAATATACGTGGGTCTTTAAGAATAATAATTACCGACTGACGAAGATATCAGACAATATACCGGTAAATCATTTCAGAGCACAGATAACCCAAGTCCCTTCACACTCTGGGTATTTAAAGAAGGTATCATTAAATCAACAGAGAACTATGCTTGCATGATGTTCTGATCATTTGAATGTATGCACTAAAGTGCAGTGTCGCCCATTCCATAAGTTATAGGGAGCCTTGTAAACAATGATACACAAATAAAACAAAAACAAAACAAACAAAAAACAAACACAAAAAGACTTGAAGAAAACACTGCAGTCATTAAAAAGTCAAAGCAGATGATTTGAAATACAAAATGAAAGAAAATTTGACAGAAGGAACTTCAAGAATAAATACATTAATACATGTTTTTTTAATTAAAAAAATATTCAAATTATGTTGATCAATGTTGAGTTAGTGTATCCAAAAAAAAATCCATCAAGTGACATGGTTCACGGGTTTACTTAAGTCTTCATCGCTATATAAGTATATTTTATCAATTATGTTAAAATTATTTAATAACGTTTTCAGATTTTAATCAATATCCAAATAAGGCTGACGTTTTGGTATCACACAGTCATCATAGTGTGCTACATATATACAGTTGTCACACTTTGTTTAAGTACTTCTGAGCTTCCTTCAAGTCGATGCTCTTTCTGGTAACCGGTTTTTCTATTTGCTTAGGAGAACGACAGTGATCCTCGCCGAAGAACCAATCTGCTATATCCAGATCAGAACGTCCTGGCTTATCGAGACTCAAGTACTCGCACATCTTGCACATGGCAGTCTGAAAGGTCTGTGGTGATGTCAGTGCACTAAATCTATCCTTCCTTCGCAGAAGATCTGTATAAGCCTCTTTATCTTTTCCCAGTGAAAGCAAACGCCTAGTAAGGTGAAGAGGTGTGCGGTACTTGTTGACATCAATATAGACTGCTCCATGTGAGTAGTTTTCCAAAGTAAAGGATCCCAAAACTACGGGGATTATAGGATGATCAAAAGCGTACACGTTATAAAACTTTTCACTGGTGTAGTCTCTGCAAAGAGAGTTTTCAAACGCTAGGTAGAATTTGTAATTTTTGCCAACAAAATCGTGGCAGGAGTCATTTTCGGACCCTGTGTATTTTTCACACTTCAGGCTTCCACAACTTCCAAACACATCCACTTTCTCCATCTTCGACATCTCATGGACGTATTGCTCTCGCTTACTTTGCGTGTCACAATGACTTGCTATCCAAGCTATGAGTTTCTTTTTCTGTTCAAAGATTTTCTCATAATTTTTCTCCATGAAACGAGTTTTCGGGACGATATCTCCATAACCAAAGAAGAATTCCGAATCACGCCTGAACGACATGACCCAGTCAAACTTGTGGCGCCATTGAGGTTCAGAACTTGTTTTCTTTCCGTAATAGGGACTCTCCGAACACGTGAATATCCATTTCTGGTTCGGGGTCTTAATTGGTGGGACCGATGTTAGTTGATAATGATTGAATATAACAGCATCACTTTCTGGGAGATAACTCATGTTCGTGGACACAACACAGCTCGAATATCTACAATGGCTGAAATCGAAAACTTTGAACCAGGACGGTGGGTTGTAGTAAAGTATTCGTTTTGTCCGGTTATTGTCAAGAGATAGCTGTTCTTCTTCGTTAGATTGCTGAGTAGCTGTCCAGAAATTGTGGAAAAACTCCAAGACAACGTACAAAACTGCAATACCTACGATAATGAGAACCAGATTCTTGTTGAGTTTCCTTGTAAGGAGGAACATTCTGAAGTTTAGAGATCTGGAGAGAACAAAAATTATATGCAAGTACTAAGTTGCCCGGTTTTTTAAAGTATATAATATGAAAGCTAACAAATTAATTCGGAAAATGATTCAGACGTGTAGAAAATTTACTTAAATGTTTGATTAACAGAATTTTAAAGAAAATATTTGAACAAGAAAGGTATCTTAATAAACTTCCAAACGATCTAATGGTTATTTTTACAAAATTTAGAACCTACAATCACAATTATCAATTGAAACTGCATGGTAAATATTTTAGAATTTGTTCATTGTGTAATACAAAATTGCTTCTACTCCTCCTCACTTGATCTTCCATTTGTACATGTTTTGTACCTCGTGTACCATTGGCATGGTTTGAGAGAAAAATACATTCATTCACAAAAATAACCATATCATTAACTTAATCACCTTTTAACCAATTACCTTAATTTACGTACATGTATACATTTAAAAGAAATAAATTGAAAATTTTTTATACCACTTTCAGCTACACGAATCTTCAGTACTCAATATAAAGATTTAATTTAGTCATAATATTTTACTAAGAGAAATACTACAAAAGTTACAAATGAAATATACACAATTTTGATCCGCACATCTTACAGGATTGCAACAAAAGACTCACAATAGTAACGCAGTAACTGCAAATTTACGGTTTTCGGAAAAAAATGGCATATATATTAAATTAACCTTAAAATGAAATTAATCAAGTACTAGTTGTAAAATGTTTCGACGATCGGAAATTCAATTAAAATTTATCTTGTTCAGATTCCTAGAGATGTATGTTTGTAAAAGTGTTTTATTACCAGAAAAGGACAAAAGAAATAATTTACACCGGGTGAAGCTGTACGAAGAGTCGGATTTAGAAAACTGTTACATTAGATGCAGAAAATTTTCCCACCGGGAGGGGGGGGGGGGGTCCGAGGGATGATTTCGTTTCTGTAGGGGTGGAGAGGGTGGTTACACTATTTTTGGTAATTTTAGTATGTAAATTTAATAAGTTTGAACCACCTTTCCCCTAGATCCGCGCATGTGTTTAAACTGTATAAATAAAAACAAAAACATCAATCAAACCATGGCTGTCCAGTTGATATGAAGACTATTTCCCATTTCCCAAATTGCATTTCCTTTGGGAATTTGTTTTTATTTTCAATGGCAAAAAATCATCACATTTCCATTACCATCATGCAGCAATGATATCAAAGAGTGTGCCCCCTCCCGGTTTATTTTAAACATATATGTTTCATACATGCATTTTCACGCCGATTGCTACTTGGTTAAAAGAGAGAAATGAAACTTAAGATAGATACTAGAGTGCATACAGCTACACAAGTTTCCATTAACACGTAACTTTTATCAACTAGTTGAATAATATGAAAATAGTTACCTCATAGTCGGGCGTTATTTTGAAGCAATGCTGATGAGAAAAGCGGACAATGAACAGCTGTACAGATCAATCGATGCGGCCGTTCATGAATTTCAATGTCAACAAAGGCGGACTGCTGACTCAACCTATTGTTCAATGTACCCACGCTCAATAAGTGTATACACACGTGGAAAGTACCGTTTACAAAACGAAAGTTAACTTTCAGGAACAAGTGGATTTTAAATTCAGTGCCTCTTCTTAAGGTGGAATTACTCACCTCAAAAAAGTCACTCAAATGATAAATAATCTGTACATTTGTCAAATAAGTGAAAAATTTGTAGTTTGGGGATGAAAAATGAATATCTAAAAAATTCAATTCAATAAGTAACAACAAAAACCGCTTCGGGATTCGAACTCGGGATGTACGGATCACAAGCCCAACACTTTATCCACTCGGCTATGAAGTAAGTTACACGAAATTTCGTTTCGATCAAAGGTGACGATGTGTTATTCCACCTTAATAGTCTTTATGATAGATATTACGCATTGTACCATAGCTTGGCGTGTTTCCTATTGTTAAATGTGTGGGTTATCTGTACATACCCCACACCTTTTTTTTTAAACTCCGCCCACTATCTCAGGTAAAAACAACGTCAACAAAGTTGTGTTTTAACACGTCCGTGATACTATTCACAGTAAAAGATTCCTCCAGATCAAAATTGCTAATAACTCAACACGGATAACTGATTCAAACTAAGTTCGTCGAATAAATCTCATTTGTAGCTTGAGACAAAACTATATCGGCAATGGCTCTGTCAGAATGACTCTATTTTGATATTCTCCTCCATGTGTGCGAACAAGTAACGCGTGTAAGATGAAATAAGGGTATCCTGTAGAAAGGTTTTATAGAAAGTCAATCACATGATGGGAACGTTGTTGAATAGTAAACTTGTTTTGTGGACAGAGTGAATAGCGGTAGCCAATCGGATTTGACATTTATCATTCACGGTTTTGCGACATACATTTCTCAATAATTTTTTTTTTTTTTTGCTTATTGATTGATTTTTTAAATTTATATATGTGTATGTTTATTCAGCCATTTTTAAAATCATACATGTATATTATTGATACAGAGTATCAAATAGTATTTCAAAAAGAGTAATTATAACATCATCAATTTAATCTAATTTCAACAGGAGCATTGCACAACTTAGGTTCGTAAACTCAAAATTGTTTTAATAAGTTTAATTATTTGAAGCCAGTATCGATACTAGAAGTCGGAAAATGAATAAATATGAAATAAAAATATGACATTGAACAGTCGATTTATTCCTAAGCTATGAATTTTTAAACAATTACAGATAATTAATGTTCGTCGCCGATAGAAAATCATTTTAGAAATTCACGGAGTACAATCTACATACAGTATATAAGACCAACACATTGGCGCCGTATTGATTAGAGGCAAGTGCACGCTCGAAAACTGTAATGATTGTAAACTATGGTACAAGTAACTTATCCCATGTAATATTGTTGATTATGTGCAGATACCCGATGGACGTGGCCATAATGACACTCGGGAGCTACGCTCCCTTGTGTCATTATGACCACGCCCATCGGGTATCTGCACATAACCAACAATATTATATGGGGTAACTACTACTCATTAAGTTGGTAGTCTTGCTAACCATGGATGATGGCATTCTCCTCTGAAGAGTATCGTGTAAACTTGTACAAGACAACTCTAGATTCTGAAACAGTTTTCAGCAAACATTACCTCTTTTTCCTCAATCTAATTAAAATAAGACTTAAAAGATACACCTCTGCGATACGCTATATAATTTTAATATTATTGCCCTTTTCTTTGTCTATTTAAAAACTGTTTGTTAGCATTTCTGATATTTGTAGTAGTTACCCCATATAATATTGTTGGTTATGTGCAGATACCCGATGGGCGTGGTCATAATGACACAAGGGAGCGTAGCTCCCGAGTGTCATTATGGCCACGTCCATCGGGTATCTGCACATAATCAACAATATTATATGGGGTAAGTTACTTGTACCATAGTTTACAATTATTACAGTTTTCGAGCGTGCACTTGCCTCTAATCAATACGGCGCCAATGTGTTGGTCTTATATACTGTATGTAGATTGTACTCCGTGAATTTCTAAAATGATTTTCTATCGGCGACGAACATTAATTATCTGTAATTGTTTAAAAATTCATAGCTTAGGAATAAATCGACTGTTCAATGTCATATTTTTATTTCATATTTATTCATTTTCCGACTTCTAGTATCGATACTGGCTTCAAATAATTAAACTTATTAAAACAATTTTGAGTTTACGAACCTAAGTTGTGCAATGCTCCTGTTGAAATTAGATTAAATTGATGATGATATAATTACTCTTTTTGAAATACTATTTGATACTCTGTAACAATAATATACATGTATGATTTTAAAAATGGCTGAATAAACATACACATATATATACTTTAAAAAAGCAATCAATAAGCAGAAAAAAAAATTGAGAAATGTATGTCGCAAAACCGTGAATGATAAATGTCAAATCCGACTGGCCGCCGCTATTCACTCTGTCCACAAAACAAGTTTACTATTCAAACACGTTCCTATCACGTGATTGACTTTCTATAAAACCTTTCTACAGGATACCCTTATTTCATCTTACACGCGTTACTTGTTCGCACACATGGAGGAGAATATTAAAATAGAGTCATTCTGACAGAGCCATTGCCGATATTGTTTTGTCTCAAGCTTCAAATGAGATTTATTCGACGAACGTAGTTTGAATCAGTTATCCGTGTTGAGTTAATAGCAATTTTGATCTGGAGGAATCTTTTACTGTGAACAGTATCATGGACGTGTTAAAACACAACTTTGTTGACGTTGTTTTTACCTGAGATAGTGGGCGGAGTTTTAAAAAAAAGTGTGGGGTATGTACAGATAACCCACACTTTTAACAATAGAAAACACGCCAAGCTATGGTACAACTGTGTATACATTCATGAAAGCGATATCAATGCGACGGATATATTTTAATTGTACAACAGTATCTTTAAAGAAAAACTTTAATGCATGTACATGTAGCTATTGTTTCTTTTTTTTCAAACATAGTTGTTATGGAACATAATTTTCGTGTATTCCATAAAAAAAATGAATCTCTAAACGTCCAAAATTGACCCCCTATAATTTGCAAAGGAATCAAATAAAATGTTTTCTACATGTTACTGTCTCATCCATTTCTTCAAACACTGAGGTTCTTTAATTTCAATTTCACTTTTTGCCTCCTTACACTGTAATTAGGCATTGCCTCGATTAATATAGCAGGGGTATTTGTTTACATCGATTTCTAATAGGTTTTAGGCTACATCCCCATTTTGAAAGCTTGTTTTCTATAAGAGCGCATTAATGTTTTAAGTTGTCGTAAATAATACGGTCAATGAAAACAGTTATATTAATCATTCACATCCAATTGGAACAGTCGTGCGCCCATATTTGGTTTTTTTTTAGAAAGTGCAAAATCTTGTATGTTGTCTCTATGGTAAAGGTAGGTTGTTTATGATTTTCAACCCGTATTGACCTCATGAATAACAAAGCCCTGAAAACATGACTCAAATTTATTCACATTTACGCTTTGAGCACATCTATGCGACATCTTGATCAAAAATTTAAAAAAAAAAAAAAAGATAAAAAAAAAAATCGCCAAAATCCAAACTTGAATTAATGTATTTTGTCGGTCTCAGGTCCAAAAGAGTGTTTTTAGATTGCTTTCTTTGGTATCACTTTAAAAAGCTTAATAAACACTTCAAACACACTTTAAATGCCAGTACTCATTCTCACTATTCGGACGCTTGATTGACGTTCCGCCTTATTCAAATGATATAACACCTAAACAAAGCCGTAACAGTGACGTCAGATTTCGCACTGAAGTATACAATTTTATTTCATGATATCATGTTTATAATGAAAGTCTCTCTGACAAAAATGTTTTAAATGTTTTGATACAGACCATTCTTGTAAATATGCCTTAATCTTTAAATTTTACCAATAGATGGCAGTTGCTACGTGAAATTAATAGATCAAATAAATCAACAAGGAATCCTCCCTGATGCAATGCTTGAAAACACCATGGCATCGACCATTCTGTTTGGTAACATTTAGTTTAAATAAAAGGGTTTTTTTTATATTTATTTATTTATCATTTATTTTCTATATTTATTTATTTTTTATATTTAGTTTTTATACAATTATTGCTATTATTAAGGTCAATACGTTGATTTAGCTACCTAGAAGTACAATATTCACCGAGCCGATATTTTATCTATTTTTTTCCCCGATCATGGTTTGAACATATTTTATTGCATTAACATATACAAATGGTTCGAACACAAGTTCTAACAACTTACAAGGTTCTTACAAAGTATAACAATTTACAACTGTGTAGTAGTTTAGAATGGAAAGTACATAGAAATGGATATTACTAAAATGGTTAAATTATTGAACAAACGTACATGTATTTATAAACAGTTCTGTTTGAATTTAGTCTAGGCAGTAAGACTGAAATTACGAGAATCTGCCACAATCTCTGATAAATCTTTGAACAGCTTAAAAAAATACGTTGGTTTAAATTGACAGTCAGAGATTCGTCTCCCCACAAAAGTAAATGACAATTAATAATGTTGATTTAAATTTAAAAGGCTTGAAAACAGTTCATTTTGTGCATTGGTATATTTCTTGCATCCAAAAAACAAATGAAAAGAATCTTCTGGTAATCCACATTGGCAATTAGGCCAATTTTATTATTAATTTCAATAAATATTTTAAAATAAAATAAATAAGTTTAAGATACAGTTATATCTGTGTGTATAATGTTGAGTCGTCTCTTGCCGAAGCAAAAATAGGACGGAGGTTTAATTTGGTTTAATTGAATACTGCCTTTAAAACTTGTAAACGGGGAATTATTTCTGGTGATTAAACTTAAACTATTCCATTTATTGATCGTGTCAGGAACAAACGATTTCTTGAATATTTCTAGTCTACATTTTGGAATAGTATAGTCTTCTCGATTGCGTGTATTGTAATTCGATTCTAAAGTCCTGGTAGAAGGAAAAATATTTTTTAAATAGTCCGGTATCAAATTATTATGAATTTTATACATTTTGCTCAATTTTGCTAATTTTTGTCTCTCTGTGACAGGCATCCAACCTGTTTCTAAATACAGGGACTCTCTTAAAGAAAATATGGGTAAGCCAGTGATGATTCTTGCTGCATAGAGTTGAACTTTTTCTAACGTTTCGGCATCTTGATACGAACAACCATCCCAGACGACAGAGCAGTATTCAATTAAAGGTCGAATAAAAGTCATGTACATTTTTGATAAAGTATTTCTACCAATGCTAAATTTGAGCTTCTTCAACAGGCCTAATCTTTGGTATGCATTTTTAACAATATTATCGATATACTCAGACCAGCAAAGGTTCTGACCTTTGTATCATGTAAAAACTATTTATTTCTTCTAATCCCATTTCTAAAGATTACAACACTATTCACATATAATTTAATAAGAAAAGAAAATTTGAGACCAAATTCTTATGAACATATCGTAGTTAAGACGAATTATTACATTTAAGGCGAAAAAAGTACCACAATTTGATATTCTCTGCAAAAGGAGAGCGGTCAAATTTCTTTGCTGGTGACAAAACAGCTACATGCCAATACCTAGGGAAAATCCTCGTGTTGTATCGGTGCGAGTTTTATCAATAATCTTATATATGGCGGCGTCTTAGGAGTTTCGTCAGGTGATTCATTAATGCCAAATGAATAATTTGTCTCTATATCAATAAATATTACGCAATGTTTTATCAAATTAAAAACTATAAAATGACCACAGACATCAGGGAAAGTTAATAGTGAGGATGCAGTGAAGGATCGCAGGGTAAAAGAGGACGTAGGTCTTCGCTAGAGAAATGGTGAGTATACCGATATTACTCGTATATCTCAGCCCTTGTGCATTGTTTTCGGTATCTTTTTCCAATTAACAAAATTAAACTTCGTGAAAGCGTGACAAAATAACAAAATTCATGTTCAATTAACTATTAAAACTTTCATTTGGTAAACGTTTTGTCCATAGGGAAAAGTGATTCATCATGCCAACCATTAACTCCTGTTGCCATAATTTATTTGTAACTAAAGAACCACTTGGTGAAGAAAAATGACGCAATGAAAACTTTTAACAATATAGATATTCCTTTTTCAGTATAAATATATATTCCGTTAAAAATGAAAGACAACTTGTTAGTTAAATTGATGATAAAGGTTATAGTAAAGAGTTATTGACTGGGTATGGGCAACACATGATTAGTTGGACCTGAATTTAGCCCAAGACCGAGGGCAATATTCTGTCTGAAGATCCAATAAATCATATACCGTCCTAATTCCAGTCAACATCTGTTTAGCTATACCATTAAATATACACATACAAGAATAATTTCATGCAGCAACCAGCCATTCTTGTCGCAGTTTTTAATTTTTAAATTGTATTGATCCCCTTAAGCAGAAGACATCTGTATAAAGATATATGAAAATATTCAAATCTTAAAGCTAAATTATATATTTTCTTTACTAAATGATAATTTATAGCCCCCAAAAATATTATGCACATCAAAACATTTAAGGTAGATGTTATATGGTCATCATCGAATTTTTTTAGAGCAACATTAAATTGAAACTACGCTTTGTTGGACATTTTGTTGGTTAGAAAAAAAATATCATTATATATTTATAGGAGTACAACAATATCATAGATGAATTTGTACAATATTAATATACAACAATATATTTCATGAAAGCTTACGATCATATCGGATTAAAACTTCAAAGTCAATGAGTCAGTTTCACTGTGATGAAGTAAGTAATAAAAAGACTTACTCGTCTGATTCGGGTGAAAAAGTACATATAGTGCTGAAATAAATACGATTTTTAAAAGTTATACTTAAGATAATTTTTAATTGAGTTGTTGTATAAATGAACTATGTTACCTGTTTTTTGTCAGATTTCTAACGGCTGGGTTTCGGTATTGCTGATATATTTCCAATTAATAAATGTGCGCTGTACAACAAAACCATCTGAAGTTGAGCATGCTTTTGTGAACAATATGACGCGCTGGATTCAGAACGACAACGTCAGAATGCAAGTCTCCGCGTACATGCTCTTCTGTCCCGACCAGGATCTGTGTTTTGGAGACCAATTCCGACGGAACTATAGCTATATACAGGAAGAGTCAGATCGGAGCTGTTCGTACTGTAGCTGCAGTGAAGGTTGTGAACGGAAGAAGAATTGTTGTCCGTGGAGATCGTATGTGCAAAGTCTAAACAGCACTCCCAGATTTGTGAGCTACACTGATCAAGGAATCTCGAAGCCCTCACGTTTTGATAACGTAACGCTTGATTGCAGAAAGCCGATTACTCCCCCTTTTGAAAGATTCATACAACGATACTTCATGGTGACTTCATGTCCAGAATATTTCAACAATGCAGACATCATTGAAAAGTGTGAGAGGCCTGAATATTTGAATGACTTCAAGGGATACCAGCCCGTGACCTCTTCAAGCACCAATGAAACCTACAAAAATATAGACTGTGCTCTCTGTAATGCTGAACCAATGAATTCACTAATACCATGGGGCATCATCTTTCATTGTAACACATTAGAGGAAGTTTTCCAAATAGATTCCACGAATAAATTGCAACAGCGGCTCTTTGGTCCATCGCGCACCTGTGAAGTCCTGTTTGTACCCCCCTCAGACATATTTCATAAGAGCATGAAGTGTTACCTGGAAAAAGAAACGATACGACAATGCAACACCACCGGTATGTGGAAGAAATACGACGCAGACATAGAAAACGGGTGCAATTCGGATTTCCTTGATATATACATATTGTGTGAAACGAGGTATAGAATGTTGTACAAAAACATATTTTGCGCCATGTGTAATGTAGGGAACTGGACAATAGATCTGGTGCTGGAATGTGAAAAAAACCGTTACGTAGAAGGTGACCAGGTATCATTCTCCGCTTTGCTGGATTTTAGAGGCAAATACTTGAAAGAAAGAAACCAACCAAAAAAGTGTCCAGAACAACAAGTTTACGACGTGTTAATGGTAAGTAGATAGGTGTGTTATAGATACGATGCGTAGCCGAAGTCTTTGTAAAAATAATGGTTAAAAGTTTCTAGCATTTCAAATGGGACAATTTGCGTATTCCATCTCAGAATTTGAATGCATTCACTAAGAAGTATATAACTGTTTGCTAAAATAATATTCCTCAATTATGAATTGTTTTATGTTTCTACGCAGTGGTGTTCTACATTTCTTTGATGCCAGGTGTGGTATTAAATATTCAGGTGTATAATCTATTCAGTATCATCAGAACATAAATGAGTATAATGATGTACTTAATGTGTGTATTTTATTTTTAACAGAATAAGTGCCATCAGATAGTTTGTGAGTCGGGCATGAGATATGAAAATTCAGAATGCGTTCCAATCCACGAAATAGTCGGACAGTATATCTACGAAGTCAACATTTTAATTAAACCTTTGACTGAAATTGATAATGCGGTTGGTAGTATCTATGAAATTATTAATGCATTAAAGACAGATCCATTAATTTCGAAGCACCTGTGCTTTTTTAAAGCAATGGCGACCGATGATCTCCATTCCTCACCAGAGCATTCATCAAGACATCACATAGATCATATAGCCCTCTACGCCCTACTGTCCATCAGCGAGCTACACAGTCGGGTAGAAGTTACCGAACAACTGATAGATCTTTTCAAACTCGAGATTTCCAACTTATCCATGAGTTATGAAGTAGTGTTCAGCGGAGAATCGTTTCGATCGCTGTATTATCCGAGTTTAAAACAAAAACCGGAAATTATGTATCAGAACCCAATGTATGACGAAGACTGGTTCCTAGTTCTGCATCATACAGCTCTGGCCAATATTGACAAATGCATGGAATTCACCTTGGCTACTTATCCTTATTCGATTGTTGCCCCCGTTACGATATGTACTAAAGTCGTCATTCATAAAACTGAGACTCGGATTGTTGTTTCTAACTATACTCTATGCTTTGTCGAATTCGACTTTTGTGTCGAGTCTGAATATTTCAGAGAATCTCGAGACAAAAAAAGAGTGGAAGTTTGTTTGGATCAGTATATGGGCGGGATAAGTGCTGCTTACTCTGGTCTACTCGTGTCCTTTACTGATGAGAAAATTCTGTCAGCAGTCTCCTTGTCCCTTTCATCCCTCGGATGTATCGGTTCTGTGGTTATCTTCCTTATTTTTGATGAGGGCAAGTATCTCCGTGGACGAAATATCATAGCTTCGACAATAACATTGCTCATAGCAAATATCTTGTACTTCCTCTCGGGGTTGTCCTCTTTCATGCCATTGTTCTGTCGCACAGTTGGGGTTCTTTCTCACTTTTTCTGGTTGGCAGTGGTCATGTGGTTAACAGTTACCTGTTTTTCCATCTTTCGCACTTTTACTTCTATGCGGTTCACCAAAGAAGACAGTCTCAATACCAGACAGCGGTTCCTGTGGAACTCGTTCCACAGTTTCCTGGTCCCATGTCTCCTAGTGCTCACGAATACATTGATCAGCACTTTTGTGTTCCAAGACGATCAGTACGGTTATTCGGCGCTCACATGCTACATCTCCGAGCCTCAGATGATTCTATATACCTTTGTCATTCCTCTAGCGGTGATGGTGGTCCTCAACGTTTTCATGGTGATCATCACAGCTCGGGAAATCAACATGAAAAACTATCTCAAGAACTCGGACAACGGTGCCCACATGGTCCCCATGGTCTGTAAGCTGGCAACACTGACCGGAGCAGGCTGGTTCTTCGGATTTTTCCATCAGATTTTTCAGATTCAGCTGTTTTCCTATCTGCAGATACTCATCACAGGCTCTCAGGGTTTATTCATTTTCTTTGCCTTTGCACTCCAGTTGATCTCCAAGAAGCTGGGAAAGAGAGAATCTGGGCGGGACAGGGGAACCAAGCCAACATCATTCTGAGGTCTGTATCGGAATAAGGTTCAGGATGTTCCTATCACATATATACACATGTATTTCTTAAAAGTTGGTCTATTGGTTGTGCTAGACTGCACGTGTATGTATTGACATTATCGTGAACACTGCAGTATCAGGATATAAAATTGTAAACAAAACATCTTTTTAATACATCTAAAGTATTTTTATATTTATATTTCTCTCTCTCTCTCTCTCTCTATATATATATATATGTGTGTGTGTGTGTGTGTGTGTGTGTGTGTGTGTGTGTGTGTGTGTGTGTGTGTGAAGAACTACTTTGTCTTTAATTTGGACCGATCGTTGTAATTGCATGTTACTGTTGTTATTTCGTATCGTTTTTAAAGTTTCAGTTATGTACAGTTGTGCAAGTCATGTAAGTTGAAGCAAGATGCACTTCTTTCCATGTTTTCGATAAAATAAATGGCTAAAATAAGTGTATAGGTCTTGTTTATGTTTTAGTACGTGTATTTACATTTTCCAGTGTCTTTGTCTGTGATAACACTACGAAGCAAACTTGTAACTTATAATCCTATACATTTCATCAATGACACAAATGACGTAGTGTGGGTCGCAAAGCGGGGTTTGCAAAATTGTACGAAATGAAAATAACGTATTAATGCCGATAATTTAATATTAAATCGTACCATTCCTGAAAATTTATACAAATAAAACCAATAAGGAATCATTTTTTAAATATTATGAGGTGATAATTACGGTTAGGGCGTGATCAAAATTATCATAAAGCCCCTCGGGTTTGATTGGATTTGATCACGTCCCGACCAAAAATATTACCTCATAATACTCGAAGAATGAATCCTTATTCCTTAAATCAGTTGCATTTATAAGGAACATAACATCCCGACGACATGAAAGTAGCTGATGATATCTTCAAAATATCAAGTGTCCCCGACTCTCATTTGTTAACAGATTTGAATCTATAAATATTAGTACAATTTGTTCAAGCCACAAATCATCATTAGCATGTGCATGATACATCTACCTTTGGACGGTAATTTAAAGACAAGAATTGTGAAATTTCGTGATAACAATTATTTAAAATACAACTTCCCCAATAATGTGCCAAATTTATATTTAAAGCACTCAGACCAAGACAAACAATCTAACATTATGTATTTTAAAGTGGCTGCCATCACTCTTGCCGAGTAACTGGTTAGAAATTGGCATCCCTAATTTATACACATAATATGGACTGGGTGAAATAATTAAACAGCATTATAATCTGTATTAATGCATCAGATACACTTGTCGCTCTAATGAATGATTCACTTAATGCCCGTTACTGCACCCAATGCATTTTCTTTAATATATTCATTTTTTAAAGGTCCAACACGACCTAACTTCCATTATTTCTATTTTTTACCTATATCCGCAATTTGAAGATTTCCACTACGTAATTCCAAAGTTATATTTTCATGTTATATGATATTTTTTCTATTTAGATATATAGATTCAATTGAAAATATATACTATGACTTTATTAATTAATAATTATTCAATTGCGTTTTGTAAGCAATTAGAAGAAAAACTAGACGCGATCTCGTTGCGAGCAACGAGAGGTCTTCCGTTTGAATACGACTTACGCTATCGGGGTACTTGTTCTTTTCTATCTATAAGACCGCGGAAATATACAGCTTACGTCAATTTCACCTGTTACAGTAAAAACATTTGATATGGGCGGGAACAAATTGACACGGACGTCTGAGAAAAGACAAAAAGTCATTTTTGAGTACTTTCTGTGACGACTGGAAATTACATGTACGCCGGATCTAAAAGAATATGGAAAACATATCTTCATACATTGTTCTGTCTTTCCTCAAAGTTTTGATGTTCAATTTTTTTTCAGTTATGAGATCTTGTTGAGAAAAGGTTTTTTGTTTCAAGACCGGAAACAGACAAACGGAAGTAATTAAAGAAATTAAAAGTAAGCATTTTAGTTCAATTACTTACAATACATAACTGTTAATTGGACTAAATGAAATAATCAAAGAGAAAAGTCTAAAGTTGTTAAAAACGTCATTTGCTTGTACACTTCCGAAGAGAACCGAAAGTGACGGAAAACAAAATGAAACCTGTTAAACACACCTTCAATCAAATGTCTATCATTCATAAAAGTTTTGTATCTTGATCTCTTACAGTTTCTGAGATCTCCCCTGTACAAAATTTGTATGAAAAAACTTACCTGAGATATTTCAGATGTCTCACCGGAAGTAGTTTTTTTTTTAGTTTATTTAACTACGTGTAGGTGACCCATTGTATTTGTATTACTAAAATGTTACTTCCATGGTAAATAACAAAAAAAAATATAAAATAAAATTTGGGATTACATCTGTGACGACCGGAAGTTAGGCCGGATGAAACAAGATAATGTAAACACATGTAAATATATAGGTCTATCATTCAACAAAGTTTGGTTGTTTAAGTCTATACCGTTTTTGAGATCTCATGGAGACAAGGATTTTTGTCTCGGGACAGGAAGCGGACAAACGGTAGTGCTCAATGAAAATTAAAGTTAGTATTTATTAAACACTTTTCCATCATACATTATTATTTATAAAGTTAACTAAAACTGTCAAAGAAAATCATTTAAACTTATAAACAGCTTGATTTGTTTGAACCCTTTCGTTGAGGACTGGAAGTGACGTTCGATAAAATAGAACCCGTTAAACACATCTTCAATCGAATGTCTATCATCCTTGTAAGTTTAGTGTCTTGATCAGTTGCAGTTTCTGAGATCTCGATGGTACAAAATTTGTTTAAAAACAGCTACCTGAGATATTCGAGACATCTTACCGGAAGTAGAATTTTTTTCTCTATTTAACATTGCATAAATAAAATGTGAAAAGATTTATCTTAATATATTAATTCTATGAAAAATATTAAATACGAAAAAATAATTTTTAAAGTACTTCCGGTGACGACCGGAAGTTACGACGAATCAAACAAAATAGAGTAAACAAATGAATATACATATGTCTATCATCCCACAAAGTTTTGTTGTTCAAGTATTACTATTTTTGAGATATCGTTGAGACAAGGTTTTTTGTCTCGGGAGAGGAAACGGACCAACGGAAGTGTTCAATCAAAATTAAAGTTAATATTTTTTTTAACGTTTTCATATTGTACATTATTGTTTATCAAGCAAACTAAAACTGTGAAAGAAAAACAGTTAAAATTATTAAAAACTTCAATTGTTGAACCCTTCCGGTGACGATTATTTAGTATCAGCAAAGGATAGAAAAACAATTTATTTCATCAATAAGTATATAATGAGTAAATATAAGAAGATCCCAATTCGGGAGAGATTATACGCAAGGCAAAGCATTGTCCGATGACTTCAGAGAATCAGTCGCCACTGATACACTTCCTGTAGCTACAGTTTCAATCCAATGTTTTCTCAGACGTCCGCGTCAATTTGTTCCCGCCCATCTCAAATTGACTGTAACAGGTGAAATCGACGTAAGCTGAATATTTCCAATTTTGCAGTTAATGTTCCGCGGTTTTAATAATACATTGTAAATTGTCGGGTTTCAATTTTTCATAATAACACCTACGCCAGTATACATTATGAATTTTGAACACAATCAGTGACATATTAAGCGGCGTAATCAATTTCAGCAAAAAATAAAAGGATCGAAATCAAGGAAGGTTTAATAGGCGTAAGTAGCTGTTTTCTTAAAACATCGTTAATTCATGGATTTACTTTTTACTTAAATGTTTTAGAAATAAGATATATAAAATGCCATACGCTATAAACTACATTTGGAGAGAGAGAGAGAGAGAGAGAGAGAGAGAGAGAGAGAGAGAGAGAGAGAGAGAGAGAGATATGAATTAATCAGAAATCGATTTGATAAAGAAATTGATTATTTTTTATCTGCTTCTTTTGCATATCGGTTAATTTTCTTCTTGTCTTAAGTTTATCTTTACCGACTAACACTGTATGATAAAAATTGCTAAGTCGGCAAATAAAATAACATACACATCTTACAAATGAAGTATGGTTAATAATCCCCCTTTTCCCGAATCCACTCGATACCCCAGTGTTATGTCTAAACGACCAGTGTTAAGCAATCG
Organism: Magallana nippona; assembly: GCA_033439105.1. Lineage (NCBI taxonomy): Eukaryota > Metazoa > Mollusca > Bivalvia > Ostreida > Ostreidae > Magallana > Magallana nippona. Next base: position 10,307,274 of record CM065922.1, read on the forward strand.
GTTAATAAAATAAAAAATTAATGAATTTTGACCTCGATGACTAATCACTAAACAGATATAATAAATCCCGCTTTTGTGCGAACATTACATGTATGTAGTATTTTGTAAATCATTATTAACTTTAGACAGATTTTAAATTATTATAATCCCGATGCACCTTGCCGTAATGACTTTTTTTTTTTATCAAAAGTGAAAAAGTGTGTAGACTTCGGGGGTGTTTCTTAATCCCAGACAGACAACAGATATATCTGTAAACATACACAAAGAAGGAAAAAGTACACCGTCTATAATAAAAATGACTTTTTAGCATTGACTTCCAATCAGTAAGAGGACAATTATTAAAAAAATTAATTTCAAATCATTTAAATCCATAGACAATATCCCGTAACTAGAAATAAATACATATATAATTTTTGGACGCCAAATGTACATTTAGGCTTCAGCCACATTACTGCATGTTACCAGTAGTAGTTCTTATTCAAATACTAAAAGATTCGTACGTTGGAGAGAGAGAGAGAGAGAGAGAGAGAGAGAGAGAGATTTTTTGATTTTATAGTGTTTTATAGTGTTCAGGAAATCAATATATAAACAACATATGTCAATAAACGCATATATACATGCATGCATGTATCTATATATCTGAAAAAAAAATACTAAACAGTCCTCCTTTTAAAGTCCAGTAGAATACTTGAAATGTGGGCGCATTGCTAAATGTTTTGTGCATACAGTCAATGAGATGGCGGCATTTCTTTGATGCCGGCAAAGCGACCTGGCGAGCTCTAATGCGGTCGTACTGCAAGGGTGCTTCGGCGGCATGTCTTTGATGCCGGCGATGCGACGGGCGCCTGAATTTAGCGAGCTGCTGACAGAAACAAGACTGTCACAATGCGGGAAATTGACAGTATTTAGAAACGGGCTCTATATTTGTACTGAAAAAAAGCCGGTATTATTTTGATTTATGATAAAATTAAAACGGAAAACATTAAAATCCATCATTTTAAAGATAAAATCGTTAAACAAAACACAATTAAGAAAGAAAAAAACATTCAGCACTCGGGGACTGAACCCGTGTCGCCTGGGCCAAAGTCCACCACTCTAACGACTGAGCTACGCGAAGTCTCGCTTCAGGACTTTGGAGCCAAAAATCTCGAAAATGCGTTGATCGATTTGAAAACAAATTTCATATTCTGACGTTATTAAAGGTTTCTATCGAATAGTAATATTAAAAAAATTCAAAACAAAAAAGTTGAAAAATGACTTGTTTGTTTCCTTCCTATGACGACCGGAAGTGACGGCGGACGTTCGGATATGCGAAGGGCACTGCGGCAGGACACTTTCTACCATCCCATAAAATTTGAAAGTTCTATCTTAAATACTTTTGGAGAAAAATCGTGAACAAGCAAACATATAAAATCTTTAATATCTCGGGACCGGAAGTGACGACCAAAAAAGTCTCGTGTAATTTCCTTACAAATTTTGTCATAAATAAGATCTGAAAATTTCATTAAAATCGGCTGAAGCGTTTTTTGATAAAACGTGGGAGAAAAAAAATAATAATAGTGAAAAAGAAACAAAGCAATAACAATAAGGTCTTCCGTTGGAAACGGAAGACCTTACCTAGATCGTTCTCGTTGCGAGCAACGAGTGGGTCTTCCGTCCGATTTTTGAATAGAAGTGATAAAACCCATCATTTTAAAGATAAAAATCGTAAATCTAAGCAAAAGATGACGGAAATTTTTTTTCGTCACTCGGGGCTTGAACCCGGATCGCTTAATCATATGTTCACGACTCTAACGACTGAACTACTACGACTCTCGCTTCAGGACTTTGGTGCTTAATATCTCGAGAATGTGTTGATCGATTTTAAAACAAATTACATATTCTGAATCAGTAAAAGGGTCACTATCGAATAAAACCAGAAAAAATATTCAAAGCAAAAAAGTTAAAAAATGACTGTTTTTTGTTTCCTTCCAGTGACGACCGGTAGTGACGGCGGATGTTCGGACATGCAAAGGGCACTGCGGGTGAAGACTTTCTACAATCCATGAAAATTTGAAAGTTCTATCTTTAATACTTTTGGAGAAAAATCGTGAACAAGCAAAACATAAAATCTTTAATATTTCGTGACCAGAAGTGACGACCAAAAAAATGGCGTGTAATTTTCTTACACAGTTTGTCATAAATAAGATCTGATAGTTTCATCAAAATCGGCTGAAGCGTTTTAGAGAAAACGTGACCAAAAAAAACAATAATAATAATAGTGAAAAAGAAACAAAGCAATAACAATAAGGTCTTCCGTTGGAAACGGAAGACCCTAATAATAATATGTAAAAAGAAACCGAAGAATAACAAGAGGGTCTTCAGTTGGAAACGGAAGACCCTAATAATAGAAAGAAACCGAAGAATAACAAGAGGGTCTTCCGTTGGAAACGGAAGACCCTAATAATGAAGAATTACCATCAGAATCAGTAAAAGGTCTTCCGTTGGAAACGGAAGACCTTAAAAATTCTCCATGTTGGATCTTGTTCAATTAATGCATCAAATTCTATTTTGCTCTCTCTCTCTCTCTCTCTCTCTCTCTCTCTCTCTCATTTTTGTACAACTTATAAGAATACTTGTAACATTTTATACACCAATACACTAATTTGTGTTCGCCAAATATTAATTCATATAAGACATGTTGATCTGGCAGAGTGTGAATGTCGTCTAAAAAGTGTTGAAGTCGGTCCTGTGAATGCATTAAAATCTCAGCAGTAATTAACGGAGATAATTAAGGGTAAATATATTAATCTTTAAGTTGTAACGCTTGTCGATTTTACATGAACCGGCCAAAATTTCGGCGTTGTATTATATTTAATCAATAAACATGCACATGTGTGATAGAGTAGAAGCACACGAAGCCTGTTGTGTATTAGACTACCGCAGATCGCTTGTCCACTCGCGTGGGATTTACAAGGGATGGAATATATATAAAGGTATACACAAATTAAAGTGGCCGTGTTGGGTTTAAAATGTTTGCAGTTTTATTAAATGTTTTATTTTAAACAATATAAATATTTCATGACATCGACAATATCTCAAAGAACACCTTTTATTAAAAGAGTTGAAACTAAAACAGATTTCATCATTAACAGGTTTATCTTTTTTGTTGTTGATCTCGAACATTATTTCTACAGTTTTTAGAACATTTTAGACTTACAAACCCACCACTGATAGATATGTCTGACTATGCTTAACATGGAATTAATAATGCTTTTACTAATTCTTAATTTACACTCTATCGTTTTAAATCAATTTCAATGATAAATAAACTTTTATATGTAATCGACATTCAAACAATTCTTTGTGTTTGCAATTAAATAAAACCATGTATGTAAGACGCGAGTCTTGTGTATTAGATCACCACCGACCGCTAGGTAGTCCAGCCGCGACCGATCTCCTCGGCCGCGGGCAAGGGGTGAGTTGCGTAATGACACACACAATTAAGAGTTCAGTTCATGATAGGGTATGGCGATCGCCCGCTTGAAAACATGGGTTCTCTCCGGGTACTCCGGCTTCTCCCCACATTAATGACCCCCTCGCGCTAACATCCGTGCCAACGAGAGATATTAATATAAGTTGTAGAACTTGTTTATCAATCGTTATGAAATAAATAAAGTTCAGTTCAGTTTTTTCAGTTAAGAACCCAGATATAGATTTTAAATGCTTGCAGTATAATGATTAAAATGCATTACATATGTATTATTTTATGTCTGACGATGTTTCAGATTGGGAATTATATTGCTTTAAAATTATATTTCTTAAACACTCTATCGGTTTAATCAATTTAACGATGATTAAACTTTTATATGAAATCAAAATTGAAACAATTCTGTGTTTACGGCTAAACAAACCCATACAAGTAAGATGCAGATCTTGTGTATTAGATAACCGCTGACAGCTAGGTAGGCCGGCCGCGACCGATTTCCTCTGCCGCGGGCGAGCGATGTGTTACGTAATGACACTCACAACTAAGAATACAGGTAGATTTGAAATGCTTGCAGTAAAATGACTCAAATATATTTCATAGAAGTTATTTTTTAAAATCCAGTTAATGTATTTCGCTAGAAAAGAAAAAGATTGTTTATTTTTTTTATATTTTCTCATTCTCGTTTTTCTTAAGGATTCTCCACTAGAAGACCTAAATAGAAATGGCCAAATATAAAACCAAGAAAAATATGTATACTTTTAAAACAAGAGGCCCATGGGGCCACATCGCTCCCCTGAGCAACAATGGCTTTATACATGTATGGGCGTTCAAAGGATATTGTGCCATATGGCCCCTCGGTAGAATAACAAAAAATAAATACCGTAAAGTATCCGAATTTTACACTTATTTTTGCATACACTTAATTTTTGACATTGTACCTTTATGAAATACCATTTTTACCGCAAGAAGATCCTATGCAAGATATTAAAATAAATTTTTGGTAGGGGTACACTGTGAATTTCCAATTCCCTTCATTTTAGTTACTCACTTGATCGATGAATACACTCGAATGAAAAATGTTGTCACGTTATATTTAAAGAGCTATTATAATCAATGTATTGACAGACATATCACTTTATTTTTTTTGGGCCCACCCATTATTTTCATCTTTATTCAAAAACAACAAATGGCTACAAACCAAGATGATTTTCCGGTGTAATATTTTCTTAAGAATAACGATAATTATCCCCATAACATAGACTGGCAATGCCTGTCTGATATGCGGTCTTTCGTACGATAGAGACAGAGAACCAGTCTACCCCATAACAGTAATGTGTCAGAACTATGGAAACTGTTTTAAAAATGTCGGTTTTATTTACTTGTGTCTGAAAAACTATCAAAATTGGTGTAGATTCCATATAATTAATCGAATAAGGAGGGGGCCCCAGAAAGTAGTTACAGCATATCATCATTTCTAATGATCAACCAAAATTTCAGCGTCAATCGTAGAATTATAAACAAGATACATAGCTTGGTTTGAGTCATGTTTTTGTTCACATGAGTTTATTACCATCAACTTAAGATTTTTAAACTTGGTATTTCCTACTCAGCATAGCTGCATTTAAAATATATAAAATATAAACAAACTAAAGCATGACCTCAGCTCTGTGTACAAACATAGCATTGTGCGCAAAGCTCTGTATTTTGCTTATAACTCGAAGCTTGACTCTCAGATACGGTTAGTAAATAATTAAAACAAAAGAAAAATGCACTAAAACAAAGAAAGAACACTATTTATTTTTCATCATATATATACTTATATATTTCTAGCAGCGAAAATAATCTCCGTTTAGACTGAAAATGATGAGCGTTTTAACAAAACATGTTGCATTAATCAACCATTACGTAGAGATCGTGCCGAATTAAATGTACCAATAGTAGTGCATCAGATTTTGCTCATTTTGCACAGGTACATGTAAACAATTAGCTGTCTGATTTACCGAAGTCTATATTTGATTCGATACGTAAAAATTCCAAAATACAGGCGATAGTTCCCCCTCAAGTTAAAAAGAAACGAAACGAAAATCAAAACAAGCTAAAACCACCGTCAGAAGTGAAAATGTCAACGCATTGAAATATTTAACCTCAATTTACTTCACAAAAACGGCACAAACATATTGTGGATGTTTCAAATATTCCCTTCGCACGTAAACTGTTGCACGACAAGCAAATTCATCTTTGTCAGTTTGACCCGTTTATCACGCGTCCAACATGGCTGCTTTAAACAAACTAGACTGGTCCTCTGTCTCTAACCTCGTTTTCGATATATGAAATATCGAACCCGAAGTTAAACTGATTGACCCCCTATTCTCTCTGTCTTATTATTATTTTCGTAAATTACTCAAATTTGAAACAGAATTAGCCCATAGTTTTTGCAATTTATATTTTCCTTTCCATAAGGATTATTTATGCTAAATTACGTTGAATTTGACTCAGTAGTTCTTGAGAAGAAGATTTTTAAAAATGCACCCCCATTTTTCTACAGTTTCGAGGTTTTCTCCGCTTTGAATAAAGATCGGTCTTTCATTTCTGCAATTTATATTCATCTTACCATAAGGAAGCTTTGTGCCAAATTTGGTTGAAATTGGCCCGGTGGTTTTAGAGAAGAAGTTCAAAATGTGAAAGTTTACAGACGGACGGACGGACGGACAGACGGACAGACGGACGACGGACAAAATGTGATCAGAATAGCTCACTTGAGCTTTCAGCTCAGGTGAGCTAAAAAACTTCTTCTAATGAATTAAATCATTCCGTATAAGCTGATACACTTTTAGTTGTTAATTTATGTCAGTTGTGCGCCCAAAGACTATTTGTTTACATGCAAAATGAAAACGAGGTAATGTTAACATAGCTTTTTACACTCATATTACGTAATACCGATACAAAATAATTTTGTAACGACATTAATAACATCATAATAAACAACTTTTCCCGCGACAGCAATATCAAAATACTAACTTGAGTTATAAAGCAAAGACTTTTAAGGGCTCTAGGTCCCTTATTTAAAGGGACAGCCCTCTTTCAATAGTGTAAAGTAAAAGCCCTTGATATTTTATATCTGTATGTGTTCAGAAAAAATTTTAAACTAAAAAGTTACCAGACAAATATACGATCAAAAATCGGCATTTTTTGAAACATAAAATTTAAATTAATTTTTTGAAACTTTAAATGGAAAAAATCGTAAAAACAAAAGTCGGAGGACAACGTTCAAAGTATCTATTTTCAAGATTTATGACTTTAAAACACATGCCATGGATGGTTTCAGAGCCTTTGCGTGCACAGGAATGCCTATATTTTTTTGAAAAAAAGGGGAATCACACGGTACCGGAAGTGATGATTTCAATGATTTTCAGTTGATATTGAGAATTTGTAATTTCCAATATACCCTGAAAATTTAAACGTAATAGGACAGCAAACAAGCGAGATATTTGAGTTTTAAAAAACGTCTAGAAGAAAAATAAGAATAATACGGAACAGAATCAGTACAAGGTCTTCCGATGAAAACGGAAGACCTTCATAATAGTGAAAAAAGAAACAAAGCAATAACAATAAGGTCTTCCGTTGGAAACGGAAGACCTTAATTAAAAAAAATATTCTAATCCAAAAATAGCCTGGTAATGCACCTTGAATTTTGGGGCATTTTAAAGCTGAACACCGCTCGTAAATAGGCACTGTCCGCCATATTTTTCTTTCATCACAGCTAACCTTACAACCCCTATATAAGCTGCAGACCTCTTGCCAGTTTAAAGTATTTCTTTGTACAGGTCTCACCTGTGTGGAGGTACAGCTTGCCTCGCCTTGTAATCGCTCGCGATGAAATTTTTCAAATTTTAAGCACTTTTTTCAAGCCAGGAGAATACTGACATCAAATAAACAGGTCAATGCATTATTTACAAACAGAATATGCACATAAAATAAGAAATAAATGCATAAAAAACAAAGACCAATAAGAAATAAATGCATAAAATACAAAGACCACAAAGGGAATACTACACGTCGGCCACGAGTTTCAGGTGTGCAATTGGGTGTAACGAAATCGAAGGGTTTATATACCTGTGTGATGGTGCCTATTTACGAGCGGTGTTCAGCTTTAACAGGTAACGAAGAAATAATCTATCAATGAAAATTATCTAACACTGGGGAACATCCCATGTGTCCTTAAATAACAAGTTTTAAGTGAATTAAAATACAATATAAAACTTTTATTTCAAACACATGGATTGAGTTTGATACAATGAAATTGATTATTATAAATACATATCAACGTACAAACTTTGTACCAGAAGTTAAATGATGTTGTACACAGCACTATTAAATGAGTATTTAAACAGAATCATACTCGTTCAATTAAATCATTTGTTCAACTCTTTTGCACATGAAGATATGTAAAGCATACACATGTGCCCAAATAAAAGAAAATTGATTTCTTGTATACTATGAGCATCAAATTTGCTTTGATGGCCACATAGCTGGTACTAAATTAGACACACTCAAAACCTCTGCCATATATATGGAGAAAAAAAAAGACAAAAGAAACCAAACAAAAAATGCAACAAAAATTTGGATTTCAAAATGAATGTTTTAACAGACAAAGTCTTTCAGGATGTAGCAAAAAACCTAATACATGATGTATACCAGATTAATTGTGTTCATAGCAATCAAATAAATTGAAAAACACATTGTTGCTATGGTTAAATGGTAACCTACAAAACAATCGGTCAATAAAATACTTCTTTGATGTCTTCTTTAGTTTGTTTTATAACCTTGCAGATAAACCTAATACCTGCATAAAACCATAAAAAAATCATCCACAAACTAGTTATTATTCATGTACATGTAACAGGTACATCTTCCACAAATTCTCATTAACAGACAAGACATCTTATCAACTTTTATGCTGGGGCTGTTAACAGCTACAACAACAAAAGTTTAAATCTAAACACTAACAGATAATATTATTTTTTTCTGACACTGGGAATCTTATTAGGTTGTCAAAGGTTCAAGAATTTACCAATCACTTTTGGTGGTTAAGAAGTAAATGTTTTATTTGAGCAAAAACAATGTACCCTATACAATAACATGCACGGGCTAGACTTACATGTAGTTCATAAAAAAATGGCTCAAACAAAATAATTCTGGTCTACAGTGTGTGGGAGCTTCTCTAATGAAAATTTGATATCAATTTTTTGCGTAATATATATTATTTGACGAATGTTCAATTGTGTTTTAGAAAATATAAACTTGTAAAGGTCTGGATTTTAAAATTACCCTCAAGAGGGAAAACTTACAGGTTTTTTAAAAAAAGGGTTGGAAGCCTTGACAACCATTTGTAAACTTGAGTTCTAGTATTACAGTAATGTCAATTAGTACTGTCAAAGAACTGCAACAAGTAAAGTTCGATCTTGGAAAATCTGAACTCAAAATTTAGCTCAAAATGGGTGTATCCCATTCACTTCAATGTAAAGAAGTTCAGGTAGGAAAAACTGCTTTGGAATGCATGAAACATTTGGAAAGAGTGTGGAGGTATCCATCTTTGTGATTGGTCAATGAGGAGAGATCACATGGGTAGGAGATGGTCATCCCTGTCCTCCTCCCCCTCTAGCTGATCATCTCCGATACCTTTGTATGACCGGGATCCAGAGGAACTCTTGGATCGACACACCAAATCACAGCCGTCCTGTAGAGAGAAATCAGAGTCTATGGCTAAACTGCTGTGTAGAATGATTGATAACTAAGTACCAGTAAGAGGTTCAGACCTGATAAACAGATTAACAAGATGATGGTCAACTTACAGCTTGAAGATTCCCAAAGTCTTGCCAGAATGAATAATTTGGACATTGTTCTTTTCCTTTAGCATGAAGAACAAATCGCATGTAGGCACACCCCAGAATAAGATATAATGACAGCACACACACAAACCTGTTAGAACATGAGAGTCCAAGAGTAGAAATAAGAAATGTATATTGTTCTTGCATAATCCTACTGTTTAAAACATTTGCATATAAAAAAAATTTATGTATATTTGGATGTAGATGCTTACACAATGACAAGAATGGACCCAATACTGAGGCCTGGTGTTGATGATGATGATGACTTGGGACATACTACACTGGTCTTCATTTCAAACAGGTAAAAACATTCTTGAGTTTTGTTATTTTCTTCTTCAAATACTTCTAGTTGTTCGTCCTACAATATTATATGGACATATACAGACTGGCATATCCCCCAAGTTTACAGACATACATACTATTGTTTGTTCAACCTGACACACCTCCACATTGTACATACCTCAGATAGTACACGTACATACTGACATACTCCCACACTGAACATACTGACATACCTCCACATTGTACTTACTAACTTACCTCCACATTGTACTTACTGACATACACTCATATAGTACTTTCTGATATACCTCCACATTGCACATACTGACATACCTCCAGATTGTACACACTGAAATAATTCCACAATGTACATACCTCCACATAGTACATACTGACAAACTTGTACTCCCACACAGCACATACTGACATACTCCTTCATTGTACATACTGATATACTCCCACACTGAACATACTGACATACATCCATATTGTACATACTGACATCCCTACACATTGTACATACCTGATGTACTTCCACGTTGTAAATACCTAAACATTGTACATACTCAGTTTGATATACTCCCAAATTGTACTTACTGACATACCTCTACATTGTACATAATGACATGCATTGTACATACTGACATACATCCACACTATACAGACTGACATACCTTCACAATGTACATACTGACATACCTCCACAATATACATACTGATATACTTCCACATTGTACATACTGACATAACTCCACACTATATCTGACATACCTCCACAATGTACATACTGACATATCTCCACACTATACAGACTGACATACCTCCACAATGTACATACTGACATAACTCCACAATGAACATACTGATGTTCCTCCACAATGTACATACTGACATACCTCTACACTGTACAGACTGACATACCTCCACAATGTACATACTGACAAACTTCCACATTGTAATACATTTGTTACAAGTGAAATTATATGAAAAAGTTCCTTAACTTGCATAATGCTTCTGCATTAATTGGGACATTTAAGCTCAGATTACTTGAAACATGAGTAATAGATTACAAGAACTTTCACAGTTACAGTAAAATCAATTGTCAAATACCAATTATTAGCTGAAGAAATGAAATCATATTACTTGTATTTGGTGTACAAACTTTCTAGAATTTGGAAATTTGAGATGATTTTCCAAAATAAATGCAACAAATATGAAAGAAATCTGACACAGAAACATCATTAAACTTTCAAATTTAGCAAAGAGAGCCACAATTTTTATGAAAATCAGGACATATATAACAATATTTGTATCTGATACAATCCAAGTATACCACCATATACCGGTTTTATGATACCCATGAACTGACAATGGGTGTATCATAACTTTCCTACATCTGGCCTATTCTTAACTGTACTTACTCCTATTGCAACACTACTATCACAGTTAAACATCACTCTTGCTCTCCTAGGCTCAGAACCACAATGACTGCCATATTGTTGCCCATCTAGATATTCCAGTATTACCCAATCACCTGGTAAAACAAAATATTTACATGTATCACTTAACAACAATTTTATTGACATATATTCAGTTGTTTTCATACATCACAAAATTTGCAAGAACAAAGGTAATCACAGTTACAAAGCTCACCGAGACAAGGCATCACCTTTATGAAGCATCACCTTTATGAGACCACCTTTATCATATTATATGAAAATCATACTTAATGATCTTGGATATACATGGATACTGTTTTGACACAATATCGTATTACTATATCATATTTTAAAAATTGTATGATAATCATATGTTCATTTCATACAGTATTATAGGATACAATGCTTATCAATAAAATAATATAAAATATTATATTGCATCCTATGATACTTACAATATATATCATATAATACAATAAAATACTGTAATAAATAATGATGCAATATGATATTGTAACATATGATATGACATTGTATTGTATTGTATTTGATCACATAATACAATATCATAATATATAATATATGATACAATATAGTATTATATGATACAATATCATATCACATAATACATCACAATATTCTGACATATGATATTATATTGTATAATATAGTATGATATTGTATTGTATGATATTGTATCATATGATACAATATAATGATATAACATTGTATCATATCATATGATACAATAATCATGTGATATAGTAATATATTATATAATACAATATCATATTATACAATATTGTATCATATGATACTATACATTTATTGCATGATGGTGAGGGAAATATGAAGATTTATTCCCCAAGAAAAATCATATTTCCCGAGGGCTATATGTTTTTTCTTGGGGAAAATCTTCATATTTCCTGAACATTCATGCAATAAATGTTTTATTATACCGAACAACATATGATTATACAAAATACATCGATTTCTAATAATTTTTCGACTTGTGGAAAGCAATAACGTCATGATTGTTTGGGTTTTATTTTATATTGTCTCTGTTTTCTTTCACAAATTCGAATCAAATATAGTAAAATTGGTTTTTGTGGTTTAAAGAGAATTTAAATGCTTAAATATTTTTGATTTAATCATATTTGTCAACATCGTATGCTCATATTGGCTTTTTCATACTTTTTGAATGAAAAATCCCGAGATTTCCGAAGAGGTGAGACACGATATTTGTTCCCCGGGAGACATGACGTTCTGTTCGCCCTGTCACGTGACTCTCTAGACCAATCAGATTACGCGTTATATAGAATAATCATATTGAGGTATAATAAAATATTATATATCACAATTTCATATAATACAATTTCATGTGACATAATAATATATTATATAAACCAATATATAATACACAATATCATATCATATGATATGATATTATATATTAAACAATATCGTATCATATGAAACAATGTTATATATTGCAATATTATATGAAACAATAGCATGTGATAAAATAGTATATAATACAATATCATATTATACAATATTGTATCATAATATACAATACTATACATATCAATATAATGATACAATATCACATCATAATGTACAAAAAATTGATACAATATCATTTTGTATCATATAACTATTACAATATAATATATGATATAATATTGTATCATATAAAACAATAGTGTATCATATCATATCATACAATACTATATTATACGAATCATTAATATACGAGAAAAACAACAGTTTTGTTTTTACATACATTTTACAATAGTTTTGGCTTTTTCATTATTCTGACTGTACATTGAAAATAAAAACTGGTTCTTCTTACTATCAAACTAATGTACCGGACGGGTATGTAAATATGGATATTCAAAGCTTAAATCCAATTAATTAACAAGTGAAAAGCTGTCAATGTGACAACAAACCGGGTTTTCTTTTATGTGAACTGTATCCATAATCCATTTGTCAACCCTGAATTGATAAACACTACCTATCCAGAGAAATGGAGTACCCTATATACAATATTCTGCTAGAAAATGACCAAGTTCAACAGCTGTTATTTTTTTCATAAATTTTTAAAAATTAAAATCCAGTTAATATGCACATCTCTGATATATGTCCAATTGATCTGCAAAACAACAACTTCTTATCTTGAGGAGTAATCCGTACTATAGGGGTACCCTCTATGCAATATTCTGCGAGAAAATGACCAAGTTCAACAGCTGGTATTTTTTTCATTAACTATCAAAAATCAAAATCCAAGTAATATGCACGTCTCTGATATATTGATTTGCAAAACAACAATTTCCTATCTTGAAAACTGCAGGAGGAGTTATCCGTACAATAGATGTACCCTTTTGGCAGCCACCAGCCCGCCCGCCATTTTCATCATTTCAATAACCTGATTTTTCTTTTGGAAAACCCGGTTAAAAACAATTTCATTAATATTAATCTTCTCTCTGCCATAATATCACCAGATAAAGTGAGTCTTTACAAAATAAATGCAAAAATATGATGGTGAAAGGGGTTTACTCCCTTAGAGTTTCCCACATTTATAGTATTTTTCTGTGGAAATACCTACTTCCTTGAATTATTGTAGAGTTTGTATATTGTCCTATTCCATAAAACATTTTAGCTTTGTCATCATTCTGTGTTTCTTGCACCATTCCATATGGCTTATTTAGCTGTTTAATCCTGTCCAAGCTAGAAGCCAATGTACACACACCAAAGTAGTAGTTGTATGTTTTACTTGAATCTACACTTAAATATCTGAAATATAAATAAGTACATTATAAATTCTTGTACATGTATTACTATGCACTGTACATATTTACTTTCAAGGACTATCTGGTTCATCCATTTTTCCATTTATGTTTCTTAATAGCGTAAAGGAAATCTCACGTTTTTCCCACTAGAGGTTGAATCCTCCTTTGAAGATCTTTATCGCTAACTTTATCACCATGTCTGGGGAATTTACAGTCAGATTGAGATACATCCACCAAATGCATCAAAAGAACAAGCAATGCCCCAAAAATATCAACATAATTCATTTTCTTATGTCTTTCTTGTTTCCTACAAATAAAGAAAAAAAGTAATATGCAAAGAATTCATTAAATCAGAACCATTTCTTCAGCTCATTTTAAATCAAGCTACCAAATCTGATGCCTAATTTCCATGGAGAGTTTAATTCAAATTAATAATAAATTCACTGGCATTTAAATTTAAGCTGCATTCAAAAAAATGTGAATAAATGTGAAAAATGAAATTAATTCAACAGATATCATTGCAGTTACTTTGCACTTGCTATCTGCATTACTAGGTGAATGATACAACAAAAATTGACATCAAAGTAGACCCTTAATCAATGGGTTATGTAATATCAATAAGTTTACATCAGACTGTAGCATGAACATTATTCAATATTCATTGCCGTAGGCGTAAATGAATTCACTACATATATCAATTTCTAACAAGTATTTGCTCATTTTTGGTAGTATGATTTTATGAAAATTTCTATACATCAAAAATTTATATTGCATTTATTTGCAACTTTTACCATGCCTATGAAATGAATGAATATACAGTGGTCGCCAATTCCGGGTCGTCTCCAATTCCAGGTCACTCGTGTGTGTTTCATGTCACTTCGTTTAAATTGAAGCAGAAAAAACTTATTAAATACATTGATCACGAACTATAGGCCTTTCTGTCTTTGATCATTAAACGATATTTGAAAATTAACATTTACAGACCCATCGAGAAACGAAATTAGAAATCAAGCGCTTTCGAGATGGAGATTTTCTCACTACTTTGACATGCTACCTTCATTATTAATGCTGCAGCAAGATTGATGTAAAAGTTGTGGGAGGGCATTAATGGATGAAAAATATTGCACATACATTCAGTTATATGTCAGAAATTATTCAGAATGATAACTGCTCAAATAAATGTACAGCAATTAATTAATCAATCTGAAGGAATTTCCTCAATTGCGGGTCACTATACCTGAAACATATTTTTCTACGGATTTACGATAACGTGAAAGAGAGAAAAAAGAGATTCAATTGAATAAAATGATCCATCCAGCTCAGATGTCATTTTATTTATCTTGTCTGTTATTTTTCTTTGAGTTTATTTTTCTTTTTGTCACAATGATGACATGATGACGATCATTTCATTCTGAATCCCGACTGTCATTTACATTTAGAAATTGATCCCTGTTACTTGAGTATCAGTAGTTGTAAATATATTTTCTGATCGGAATCATTATTTCAATGCTGCAAATTAATAAAAATTATGTTCTGAGACGACTACCCGATATTACTGACACTTTGAAGTCACGTCACCCGAAAATTGAGAAAATGATCCGAAACGGGGGAAAACATGCCTTGTTGAAATTCCTCTATAAATATTGTTTCCGAGAATTTATTTTGAAAAACAAAATGAATGCCTAATAACTCACAAAATGTACTTTCAATATATATATAGTATAAAATTTAAATAGAACAGCTTTGAAAAATATCAAAGAAACAGTCTGACGTGATCCGGAATTGGCGACTTCACTGTATATCAATTTCTAACAAGTATTTGCTCATTTTTGGGAGTATGATTTTATGAAAATTTCTATACATCAAAAGGCATCAAAAATTTACATTGCATTTATTTGCAACTTTTACCATGCCTATGAAATGAATGAATATATGCGTTATATCACAGAAGTTTTTTTTAGACATACTGAGAACAACCTTGAAAACAATAATCAGATGGGTCATTTCGTAAATAATCAATTAACTGTCAACAGTTCAAAATCATATTAAGTTGCATCTCTTAATCTTAAGATTATAAACCTATACACAGGGAAGTTATTATTCAAATAAACAGCACACACAAAAACGATTTCTATATATGTTCTTTACAAGACGAATGTCGTGATTTTAATTTTAAACACTTTCTCATTCCACAATGCAAATTTACACAGTCAAAAATTAAAATACACTCATAATTGTTGGAAATAACACTGTCTGCAATGAGTTCCTTACATTGAATAATGCACCTATCCTTTCAAGTGTAAAAATCTTGTGACACGCCGAACAGGAAGTGTATACAACATCAAGAAACATCGATCCCGATCAAAATACATATATTAGGTTGATTTCTTAATTAATCATTTTTATTTTTTCCTTAATTATCGCAAATATTAGTCTTTAAATTAAATATATACTTTATATGCCGACGATATTTAATAAAGAAATTAAAATTAAAATATAACATAATTTTTTTATCTACAATTCTTGATTCTACAAGTTCTCCTTTTTCCTATCCTATCTTATAATACCGGGGGCACGAAAATTTATGTTTATTTAGTTATATATAAAAGGAACACCACAGCAAATGAAGATATGAATCGATCAACTTGGAGGGGTTTTCCTTTACACCACAAATCAAAGAAACTTTTGCTTGATTAATAACAGGGACGTTTATACTAAGTATTAGTACTGTATATGTTGTATATACGTTCCTGTAAATAATTAAGGACACACGCGTACATCTCACACTTCATGACTGAATTTGATTCGGTTTATAATAACTAAACAAATTGGGATACTAAAGAAACAAAAATTAACGTTAGACGGAGACAAATTTTCAAAATAATATCTTATTTTGTGAGATCTATATAGATAGCCTGTTTCTGTTGTATGAGATGCATGAGTGCTCTTCCACAGACATACACGTATAATATATCAGTTGAAATTTCAATTTCAACTTCCAGAGGAGAATCTTTAGCGAAAAGACGGGAAAATGCGAATGTGTCGAATCTTAAGAAGATTGGGGGAATAAGATAGCGCAAATGCCCATTTGTTTAGTCGTAAAATACAATTTCAAATTTATTTTTTCCCAGTTAAATGTATTTGATATTGTTATAATACAAGTTTATCAAAGGACAATTTCTAACTATTATATTTAGTTTTGAATATTTTAACAAATGATAAGAAAAAAAATAAACCCCAAAGTTTTGGTGGTATCGAACCCACAATTAATCTAATAACCATAGATATATAAGGTTACCCTAAGCTTGGTGCCCTATAACCAATGAGCCATTTCAGACACAACAAAGTGCGGTGTTTAAATGTTATATGGGACTTTGGCCACAAATCTACGGACTTTTTTCTATTTTTCTAAAACGTTCAATTGTTGATATACAAAATGACATTTTTGAAGTATATTGGGTCATCTCTCCACGTTTTTGTTAATTGAAATTGGTTTGATTTCCATTAAACCTTATTTAAACTATGACAAAAATATGGAACTCAGAACCACTCTATAAAAGAAAACGCATTGAAGTTCTAAAACATGACACTATTTGGAGGTTTTGACACGCATACGCCAGTTTAAATCAACATATTCCAAGTATTTAACATATTTAAGGGTTACAAATCGATTTTATGTTTAATATAAATTGTTTTTCATAATTTTAAAAAGAAATTATCAGATTTGTTGATATTTTAATTTTACAGTATCTTATCTTTTCTCATAAATGCATTTTACACGCCTTATTCACCCATCTTCTTTTTAAAATACACTACATTGTTGTACCATTATCTCAATGATTTTGCTAGCATTTTTAGAGAAGACTGACCTCCTGCTACAGTACTCGTTATGCAGTTATGAGGACATTCATATACTTCAAAGAGTTAAGTACGATACATGTATTTAAAAAAAAATCATTTGTTCCAGATGCTATAAGCAAATGGTACTGAATAGCAACGGATGTCATAATAGCTTATAAATCCATTTATAAATTTCAAAGAAGCATATTTATTTATATGTTCTAATAGTGGCAGTGCAAAAATATTTTATTCACGCAAAAATATGGCACGTTACTTACTGAATTATGAAGAGATGCAATTGTCCCTCCAAACTGAGCAAAAATATTATTCGTAATTGCTATTACTTCATCGCAGAGATTCTTCATGACTTAGACTTAAATGCAACACTTTTAAACACCACCATTTCTCTCGCAATATAGTAAACAATCCACACTGCACATGCGGTAAACCTGAAACAAATTAAACGAACACTATCTTCTCGAATGCCCCCCCCCCCCCCCTATATACCAATGCAAGAATGTTTCAAACATAGCAATTTATCACACATCCTACATCCTTTCTGTTATTTTACTCACCTTGTGATTATTTCATCCCATAACTATGGAACGCCATAGCTGCCTTATGTGGTTATTTTACGAGAAGATGGTGCTTTATTATATTATGCTGTGGTTATTTCATGTGAAGATGGTGCTTTATTATATGAAGGTGGTGCTTTATTATATGAAGATGGTGCTTTATTATATGAAGATGGTGCTTTATTATATTATGCTGTGGTTATTTCATGTGAAGATGGTGCTTTATTATATGAAGGTGGTGCTTTATTATATGAAGATGGTGCTTTATTATATGGAGATGGTGCTTTTTTATGTGAAGGTGCTTTTTGATATGAAGGTGCTTTTTTATATTATGCTGTGGTTATTTCATGTGAAGGTGGTTCGGTTGTTATATGATTGTATTTAGGTGAATAATATCATTCGGAACCCCTTTGACCCTAATCTTTCTTCTTTGAAGAGCTACAATGGCTTCTTTATCAGCAGATTTGCAACAGATTCTACAAAGATTAAACTTGGACCATGCAATCCCAAATTTTGAGAGGGAGAAAATTAGTACAGACGTTGTTTGCAGATTATCAGCCTATCAATTGGAAAGTCTGGGCATTTTAAACAGGGCAGACGTGATGAAATTAAGGACTGAATGTATTAAATATGGAGCAATTATGCTCCCAAAAGTGTTTACAAATTGTGGTGCTACAAAATTTGAAATACCTAAATCATTCCTTCAGAATGCACTAGAAAATGACGTGTATATTTCAGATATTTCTAAACTACTTTCTGTGTCTGAAAGAACTGTAAATAGTGATATGATTAATTCTTTTGTTTTAATTTCAAAATTTTGATATAATAGCGTTTAAACCCAGTCGTCAAAAATAGGAGGAGTTCCGAGTGATCATCATCATATAAAAAAGCAACATCTTCATATAATAAAGCACCACCTTCATATAATAAAGCACCATCTTCACATGAAATAACCACAGCATGATATAATAAAGCACCATCTTCATATGATAAAGCACTATCTCCATATAATAAAGCACCACCTTCATATAATAAAGCACCATCTTCACATGAAATAACTACAGCATAATATAATAAAGCACCACCTTCATATAATAAAGCACCATCTTCACATGAAATAACCACAGCATAATATAATAAAGCACCACCTTCATATAATAAAGCACCATCTTCACATGAAATAACCACAGCATAATATAATAAAGCACCATCTTCTCGTAAAATAACCACATAAGGCAGCTATGGCGTTCCATACATAACGCCTTTTTTCATACACACTGTTAGTATAGCCTTCAATTGTTCATAAACGTGCTTACAAAGACATTCCAACCTGGGCATATCAATAATTTAAAATTTGTAACATTATATTTAAGGAAACGGATTGATATAAGTGTTTACTTGTTTCCGCATCCTTGCTTGATTATGAATCATTGTATGTCCATGTTGTATGTTGTATTTATAATAAACTATGGTTTACACTAAACTGTGCTTGCGGAATTAAAGATGTTTATCACTTTTTGATTTTCAAAAGATTTTCGAATGCAAGAAAATTTAATGAATTATTCTAAATTAAGTATTTTAGATACATATACTACTACGGGGTAATAATTACTTAGATTATGAAGCTGACGTTAAAATTGTGTCTGTTATGCAAATGCTTGACTGATAAATTATGATAAGGTATTGTATATTTATTTTGCTCTTCATATTATTTTGCTCTATATATTAATATTATTCTTAAACAATGCAAGGTGATGATGAGGATAAAAAAAATGAATAAAGTTCAGTGAAATAATAAAAATGATATTTTATCTTCAATATTTCAGCATGTGTTCAGAGAGAGAGAGAGAGAGAGAGAGAGAGAGAGAGAGAGCAGGAATGGAGAAAATATCGAACCCGATCTTTAATGTGCGGGTTTTGTTTTTTTTTTATATTTCTTTAAATGCCGATTTATTATTCATATAAAAATTATAAAATTACATATATGAGAAATATGATTAAAACATATTGAAAGAATTGAACAGAATTTCTTTTGAATATATTTTTTTACTCTATTATTCAATGCAATATGTCTAAATAGGGTTCGTTCTTGTTTTTAGGGTAACCATTTTATCAAATTTCTGTTCGTTATTAAAACATCTGATGACCACAAAAATCTGGACCATTGAAGTTGTATTTAGTCTATGTCGTAAGTGCATTTGTAATTTTTTGTAAATAAGGATTTTATTTTTATGTAAAAAATCTTATAAAACTATTTTCGTGAAGTCGGATCCAGACCTGCCTTGCCAGTGTGGGGTAATGCCTAATGGCACTGGTGGTCCGCTGACTGGTGGCCTCTCTATTATAAACGTACCGACTTTTAATATTAATGTGTATACCAAAATCATTTGCAGAAGGAAAACGGAATTCATATAATTCAACAAACCTACTACGAAATGAACGTTGAATTTTGCAGACTTTGCCAAGTGTGTTTACATTGAAGTCCTGACAGGTCTTCGGCTATAGCCTGTAAACTAGGTTATAGCTCCATATACATGATATGATACATAAAGCTTTATAATGCTCTTTAGTATTTTGAAGCTATACAAAATAGTTTGATTTGGTCATTCACAACCAATTTTACCATGTAAATGTATGCAAAAAAATGGCATGTAGGTGACAGAATAGATATACTTTATTATTTACAATAAATATCTATATATCTATACTCTGTTCCAAGTTTCTTGGCAATTACTTGGGACAGACTATAGATGTTCTGTAGGCTGTAGAAGGTGTTTGAGATGAAGATCATTTAAGGGGGAGGAATGTCTGGGTCTGTATGTTTTGGATATATTCTCCATACCACCACCCCACCCACCCGATCATGCATGTCTTATTGCTAGCGCTCTCGAGCGCTAGCAACTACGTTAGTCTTCTTTACTGAAATACGCATGCTCGACTTCATGGTAGGGCATTCTGGGAATACTGTACTACTATAGACAAACTGTGCCATGTGAATTTCACTTTATCATCTAAATATGATCGGAAGTAACTGTAGGTTAGGTTTTATAATGCCAAGTTATTTTAAAAATTATATAAATTACAAAATAGCTAGCTTTAACTTAACTACCTTCAACCTTGGAAAACAATTTCGGATATGTTTTCCGAGCTTGCCGGAAAGGCCCGAGAAGATACAATTGCTACAAAACAGTGCCAATGTTCTACTGATTATGAAAATGTTCACCTCGAAATTGAAATTACAGTAAATACAGAATAATAAAAGCACAGTTAATGAGTTACGCCATCGCCGGTGTGAAGCTCACTCTAGATTCACATTTCTATAAAAATAGTCTTCCACCCCACTCCAACACAATTCCAGTGCACCGCTGTGCCTTCCTATTAGTAATAAATCAATTCAGAAAATTAAACCAATGTTTTAGAAATCTCCTTTGTGTTTTATGATGGCTTCAGCGCTAGCTCACCAATCTTTTTAAAAGATAAGCTTGTATTGAAAATTACTTTGATAAGTAATCACGGTATCTCGACCCTTTGAAAAGAGAGATAAATCTCAACATTACATGTTGTTAAATTATGTGCTCTTCAAGTAAACCTTCTTTCAGAAAATCATAATAATGATCACTGAAGCAAAATTTTATTGAATTACAGAGGGATGATGAGCGTTACTATTAACTAACTGTTCTTTCTGTTTAGAAAGCTGTGAGGTCGTTGACTTAGATGCATGAGCGGATGACATCATGTCCTCTACCGAGGTACACAGTAGTCAGATGCACACACAGACCAATATTACATCGATGCTCTCCAAAGAAGGCAAGTTGTTTACGATATACATTAATAGTCCACCAACATTAACAAGATCACCGAATCGAAAATTAAACAGAAAAAAAACATGGTTAATAAAAATATTGCATGCTTGCATGGGTAACAATGAAGTTGTCACCCCTTTAAAACCATTGGTAACCTCGGCTTTGCTTCAGTCAACATTGATTTTCTTTGGGTGACAATTTACAGTGTTATCTTTTCTAGCATTCTGTATTTATGTGATATCCAGTACTTAAATCTAATTCTGGTAACAACATACTGTTGGCTGAATGAAATTATTTGTAAATTTTTTATAAAAATCACAATATCATGAATTCATTTTACATTGCATTTAAATTTCATGTTGGCATTTTTTTGTGGCCCCAATCTCAACTTTCATACCCTGATAGAAAACAGGGATTAAATTGTTAAACTTACTCTTTTTAATTTGTAATGGTAATTAACACTCGTATTGGTTATTGGTTTAGTGAGTGTGGAAGAAGCCTCACCCAGCAAACAAAGGCGCCTCTCTACAGAAAAATTTGGGCTTCCTGTGTGTAAAGATTGTGACAAGATGTTTAAGGTATCATTAATTATCTTCACTAGATTCTTTTTTTCTTTTTAAAGTAAAATAAATAGATGTTTAGTAAGGGAAAATTTAGAAAAACTTTTGCAATTCTGTAAACATATCAAACGAACTCAAATTTCCACCAAAACAAGTGAGGAAAGAAGACTTCATTTGTTGATTGCTTGGTTTGACAGAACAGCTCCCAGCTGGGTCAACATATGCTGGTACACAGTAATGTCCGTAAACACAAGTGTAGTTACTGTGACAAGACCTTCAAACAGCTGAGTCATCTACAGCAGCATGTCAGGATGCACACTGGTATGTCTGTCTCTCAGGCTTGTGTTCAACAAAAGATGAATTTCATGTCTCAAGATCATCTTCAGAATATGTCCATTATTTCTGTTGTAATTTTTTTTTCAATGATGGAAGCATAAGCTGCAACAATGGTAATGGCCAATTAATCATGATAAAATATATTAATAAATTGATACATGTATCTCTACCATGAATATTTTAGTAAATTTTCAAAAAGTTTAAACGTAAACCATAATAGTGATTGAATAGGGTTACTGTTGTCCCTTCAAGTTGAACTTGCTCACCCATTACTGATAATGGTCAAGATACTTGTGTACTATCATGTTCTTAGGGCATACAAAGCTTGGAAAGAGTTTTGTTCAATGTACTAAAATGGGATAAAGCCACTTTTTACTTGGTATATTTGTTGATTTCAGGAGAGAAACCCTATGCCTGTAAGTTAGAGGGGTGTGATAAAGCTTTCGCACAAATGGCCAACCTCCAGCACCACATGCGCATGCACAACAAAGATGGAACAAAACCACATGACCCAAGTGAGAAGCCGTATAAATGTGATGAGTGCTTCCAGGAGTTTCACACCCAAAGGGGAGTGAACTGTCACAAACAAAAGGTATATTTCTTTTGAATTTATATAAGGACTTTTCCTCAATTAATGAGAAATAAGTGATAACAAGATGATTTTTAATTGCATTTTATCCACGGTCATGCATGTTATAAAAGACCAACATTTTTTTAGTTTTTGACTGCTCTCAATATCTGACTTTAGGCTCACACTGTTTATGTGTACGGATCTACAAAGGTAAAGAAGGCCCCCAAAAACCAAACACAAGCAAACCAATTGAATGTTGTCACCTCCAGCACACCCCAGCAAGAGTACCCGCAGGACTACACAACTCAACAGCCCAGAAAAGATCAGCATATCATGATGTCCATGTTCAAGGGGAGTCACTCACCTCCCAGAGAACAAGAGCCTAGACAAGATTTGCCTCCCCTGTCACTGATCATGAAAAGTGAACCCCAACAGAAGGTCATATCCCACATTGTTACATCAGCCAACATGCAACTGCCAAACCTCCCGGCCAGTGATGTGTATTCAGCCTTCCATCACTAGGGAGTTTCTCACCTGGAAAACAATTATCTATCCCCCCTTTTCACTCCTCCCTTTTTTCTGTTTACCCACCATATTCTTCACAGTGACAGCACTATAACTGCTCATAATGTTGTATACTTTTATAGATCTGATTTGTTAAGATGTATGTATCACATACTGGACATTTTGTCTGCTTTTTAGACTTAAAAGTAGTTTAACATGCATTGCTTGCATATTTTGCCATTTATACTGAACAATGCTTATGTTCTTGTTAACTAAGTCCAGCCTGTCTTAGCTGTCTGTGGACACAAACATTGAACAACAACTATTCAAGTACTGTTGAAGTATCACTTGTATAAAAACCCTGCCCTCCACCCCTGATTCACTGATTATCAAATCATTGATATATACATACCAGTAATGGTTGGCTGGTGTTTTTAATTCAATCTGAATCTTCAATGAATAACATTTTTGTCAATCTTTTCTCATGTTCTGCATGTTTTTAAAAAAAATTGAAAACATAGAACATGTAAATGATATGCTGTTATGGTTTTTTATGTAACTTTTTTTTATTGAAAACTTTCTTAGAACTGATTTCATTATATTTGAGGTTTGCAAGTTTTATGCATTTCTTTTTTACACTTCTGCTTGTATAACATTCATGAATCAGTTTGCTGAAATTCAATGTACTATATGTCAAACCAAATAAGAAATGAAGCAGCCGAAAGCTTATCTGATTGGATTTTATTGTTGTTGTTCTAACAAAACCATGGTGTGTATAGTTTTTGCATTGATGTTATAGTCTCTTTTTGTTTTGATTGTCACTAATATATATTTGAATACTAGCAGGCTTTTCTTTTTTTTTTTTTGACTTGCATGTATTTTTAGACAACTGGTGCTTTGAGTGTGTTGTCATAATTAGAATTTGAAACATTTTTAAAATGTCATCAAAAAGCTAAAATGTATTTGCTTGGTTGTATTATAGATGTTTTGATTCATACAATATGTTTATTCATTATATATTCATATGTCAAGAGTTTTCTGAGACGTCTTTTTCATAAAAATGCTCATTGCCGTATGTTAGAAATGAATTATTGACCCGGTCATCTCAATTTGTATGCTTTAATGGGATAAAACTTTCTCTAATTTCCAAAAAAAAAAAGTTTTTTACAATTGTTTTGAAGGTTGTTGATTTCTCCATATATTTATGCATCATGTTTCATTTTTGACATCCAAAAACAGCAGCAATTCAAATGAACTGTAACACAATAAAATAAAGGATATTTGAATTGTATTCTAAATACAACAATTCCCTCCATCTGAAAATTAATATGGTTATTTTTCACCTGTGCTGAAATAAGCTTTTCTCATCCCATATTGTGTGTCTGTCCTTCCATATTTTTGTACATTTTTTTACTTTTCCTCCAAATCCACTTGACTAATTTTAACCAAACTTGGCACCCTCGGTTGAATGGCTTTCAAGTTTAAAGGAACAGGTCTCTATTATGAGAAGATAATAAGAAAAAGGGGTTTAGTTTTCAAAAACTCTTCACTAGAACCAAATAATTAATTATATCAAAGCTTCAACATAAATATAGTAGATTCAAACTTGGTAAAAATGTAACTATAAGGGGTCAGGAACAGATCACAAAGGAATTAAAATATTACAAGGAAAAAAACAGAAATAAATGGAAAGTGTTCTTTGAATATCTTTTTGCTTGTGAAGAACAATGAGACTTTATCAGGTTAAATTAAAAACATGTCAATGTAAATTCTTCAGAAGAACATGGGGATAAGATGTGTTAAATTGATATGGAAGCAAGGAAGTATATTATTGATCAGGTGAGCATCATGGTTTTATAACCTCTTGCTTTTTGAGAGGTTGGGAAGCCTAGATGAATAAATTCTAGGCATGCTTTCTCTGTGTGTACATTTTAATCACAATTGAAGGGAACATCGAAGTTAGATGCATCAGTGATCAAGTAACGATCAGTCTCTGTGAATTTAGATTTATTTTTGTTTGTTCGGTTGTTATCTTTTTAATTTGGACATGTAAATCTTAAGATTTTTAGTTGTTATATACTGTAAACCAACTATTATTCGCGACGACTTTATTTTGCGATTTACCTTAGATGAACTGGTTCACGGCAACTAATTTTTGTGACCAATCCTTATCCACACCTGTTTATTTTTTATTTCAACTATGTGGCAAATACTGGTCCGCGGCGAAAAATATTCGCGACAGTGAGGCTCAGACGAACCTCGCGATAATTTCTCGCACACGAATAAAAGTTGGTTTACAGTATGTTTTTCTACTAAAAACTGATTAAAGTATTTTACTACTGAAAATACAATCTAAAACTGCTCCTTATGAATCATGCAAGTTTTCAAGTTTTGAAAAAAAATTGTAACTTTGTAAGGTAAGGCAAAAAGATTATATCTACAGACTTAATTCTTATGAAGAATACATTGTACAGCAAAACATGTTAACAGCAAATTGTTGTGGATGACCAATTTCAATAATTTTTATAAACCTAATACATAATAACTGATAATTTAATAAGGCAAGATAAAATATTTTGCTATAAGCATATTCATTATAAATGTTTTTGCTGTAACTATTTTACTGTACATTAAATGTGTGACACTAAAGTTTTGAAAAGGTTGTCTGAGAGCAAACTCATGAAATATGTCAGGATTTTCCTGGTCAATGTATCTGTCACCATCTCTTCATTCCTACAGATCGGTCATTTACCTTGTACATATTTTGGAGAGGAAGATTTATGTAGACTGTATATATTTTGTAAACACAGTAGAATAAAAATGAAAGCTATTCAATCAGTTACTTTTTACTTTAAACGAAGGAAAAACTTGGAAATTTGTTATTAAAAACAGTAAAATTCTTTCTTTGTTAGTTCAGATAGGTATAATGATTGCAGGCATGGTAGAAAAATACTTTATAGCATCTTGCGTTAGCAGGTTATTTAAGATTTCCTACACTCAGATCACAACTGATTGTTTCCAATGAACCAACAAAGTCTATATTTATATTTTTTTTATCCCTTTATTCACAGAGGGCAATTTAACCTGTGTATATGTTGCGGGCATTGCAAAAAAAAAAAAAAATCCATAACCTGCTTCTAGTTTTGCTTGCATAGTTAATTGCAATACTAGTAAACATCGGTTATATTGAAGACTTGGGGTTAACTTCGCTATATCCATAAATAGTTAAATATGTGTATTGGGCTAAATCTGTAAACCTAATTATAACTAAAATTTTACAAGAAAACTTACGCATCACAGAGTGAGCGTGAACCACAAAAACAAACAAAAAACAAATAAAAACAAAACTGCATATTACATTAAATACATTTTTTTTAAATGGTTAAAAGTTTTCTGGTCGAACATTGAAGTTGCCCAAGCTTAAATTAATTTGCACATCGTTTTTATATTACCGAGTATTGTGTATCCAGAGACAATACATGTATAATCAACTTTGATGTATGCATAAACTGGAGCGCCTTTGCGAAACCCTGCTATTATATAAGAATATATTATTATATAATGATATAATGTCATCCTGTCACCGTGAGGTATACGAGAGATAAAGAAGAAATACGATTACCGCAGAGAGAAACATCGTTATGCGCTTTCCGTAATTGATGTTATATGACCAGATGGCGTCGCGCTTTTACATGTATACGCGTTGTTGACGGCGATTAAATACCGCTCATTCTAAGCTCCCATTGGCTGACACTGACTAACATGTGTATTGCAAAAGTACAAACATAAAGAATGTTTTGTCACAACGTCCAAATAAATATTAAGTGATGGCCAGTGGTCGGCCTCACTCCAGTCTTAGCCAAGCAAGCCAGAGGAGCAAAGACTGAGAAGGCTGTGTCATGAGTAAGATGTGTTTCGTTGGATTGTTTATTTTGTTTCTAGTCAAATCTACAGAGGGGTATCCTGATGGGGCCCCAGAGCGCGCCTGTTTTTTCATGATACCCAGACACACGCATCCTCAATCTGGCAGACCGATTTTCAAACAGGCGGGAGGGACTCCATACAACATCACCCTCAGCTCGCTCACCTATACACCCAACCGTCCACTCAGAGGTGAGGATTTCTGTCAAATTTTAATTATATTTAATTTTAAAAACCATGCAATAACGAACAAAAGATTCACTCGAGACAATGTTATATGGCTAAGAAGTTTTTTTTTACTTACTCATTACTCATTTAAAGCTATCTTTTTTTTAATAAATAAAATCTGCAAAATTTCTTTCTTTTACACTCTCTGCAAGATTTAAAGCAATGTATAGGGGTTTTTTTTTCAAATATAAACAAACATGAACAACAAAATGCGATTTCTGTAAGTTTTGGCAGTTTCCTTTTCTTTCTGTATCTCAATGCGTTTCCTGTTTCTTATACGAGATGCTTCAAAAATGACCGAAAAGCTTCGAGGGGTCATGCAAGGCGATCCGATTTGACGTTCATTGTTTTGGCCATTTGCTTTAACATGAAGTTAATGCTTTGTGAGCCTACGCACGTCATGTTTCATTCCCCTGTTTACGACCAGCTTATTATTTATGATCAAGGAAAGCGTAAAACATTAGGACTGAGGTACGCGCTTTCCTATTATAGATACGCAGTCACAATATCTATTTTAATTAAATGTCACAGTATTCGTCCGAATTAGGATGCAGAATGTTTCACATACGTGCAGTTGATGCATAAAACACATATTTGATATTTTAGATCATCTTAAAAGCAATTATTTATATTGATGCAAATCAAAATCAGTAAACGAAAAAAATAATAGCGCAATTTTTTTTTTATTTTGTACTGACAATTACAAGATGGAGTATTGATTGTATACTTTAAAATAGGCAAAACTGAAACGGAGAATATTCCAAAGACCCGAGCACCAGATGAAATGTTATATAAGCTTTTTTAGAAATCTATTTTTATTTTACACAGTGACTATAAGCGGTGCGCCCTTCAAGGGGTTTTTGATAGTGGCGGGAGAAGAGGGGTCCAAGGATTGGCCCACAGGGCAATGGTACACGGAGAATGATGCTGCCCGGCCCATGTTCTGCTCGGGTAGAAACGACGCCATCACCCACACTAATTCCAGATGGAAGGACTCCATCACACTTCTGTGGTACGGTCCTACCCACAGCACTGCAGACATGATACAGTTTATGTAAGTCCAACGCTAACATTCGTGAAAAAAAAACCATATCGTAAAGAATTATCCCGTATTGACAAAGCTAGTTATCGCGAATAACTCATATGTGGTTCGCTTATCATCTGAAAAATCATATTATAAAGAACTATTTTTGCTTTGCTTCTGATATAAACACGAAGTTATCGTGAAATATCTGATTTACGTATAATGTATCATGACAAAAATGTATCATAACGATATATATAGGTATTGGTGATTGATGGTTTTATTTTCAAGAGCTTTTGTAATACGGTAAAACTGATAATAGATATTTTTCGATTTACTATTGATTGGTGAAATGTATCATAAAAACTAGTTATATGTATATATTCCAATCTGCTATTCGTTGATAAATTGAACTGTCATTAAGTTTCACTGAGACATGATTTTGTTTTCCCCAGAGCTACGGTTGTGACAAACAGAACCACTTACTGGACAGAGATCAGGTCCCCCAGAATCACCATGGACAACGCCGCCCAGGGTAAGCAGACGACGTCATCACTGAGAGAGAGAGAGAGAGAGAGAGAGAGAGAGAGAGAGAGAGAGAGGATTATTTTTAAAAATTCTAGTGAATTAAAAAATAACGAACTGTTATCAAATTCGAAGATGATTACACCACGAAGTAAACAAGATAGCGACTACCACTTCAACTAAAATGTGACAAACTATCAACACGTTTGACTAGACTGATGTTCATTTTGCGTTTGTATAGATGTACAGAAAAACAGCGTACAATTATGCAGTTACAGCATACGATTTATCGGTCATTAGTAGGACATATGTTTGATCTCTATGTTATCGACACGAGTCGTCTATTTATATGGTACCCAAAAAATGAATTCCATCATACCATCATATAGCGAGACCATAGATTGACATGATGTCAGTGGATGACGAGCTAATGCAGTAACTCTGTCAATGTCGTCCTCTGTCGTTTATTTCCGCGTACAAACCCTGTAGTCTGTAGAGAAACCGATTGTCACATCATGACCTGGTCTTCATTAAATACTTATCGTTTTCTTATTCTATGAGAATCTAAAAGATTCTTTGAGAGAGAGAGAGAGAGAGAGAGAGAGAGAGAGAGAGAGAGAGATAGTTTCCAGTCGGATTTTCATTACAATTTTTTTCTTCAACAGAGGCACAAGCTGAATTTAACCCGCTCACGGCTGCCATGTCCAGCTTCGGATCCTCTGGACTTGATCCATGGGGTTACCCCACTAATGACGCCTGGGGATGGGGAGGCGGATTGGGAGGACAGGGTAGCAGCAGGAGATCTATGAACTCACGGTCAGGGAGCTCAGGAGGCGAGGGGGCGGGGGCAGGAGAGGCCGCGCCGGCGGGGGAGGGGGTAACGCCCACCTCAAGAAACCTATGGGGAAACGCTAGAATGAACATGTTTAGATCAAACTTTTTCAATCCCTTTTCATTATTCTGGAGGAGGCGGAAATGATCCTGATCATCAGAGTTTTAGAAGTTTGCTTCGTGGGTGTGTGAAGACCAGTGAAGGCGTGTCGGGTCTAGCGAGAAGGGCACTACCGCACAGGATCTCCAAGACTCTTCTCAACTTTCTTCTTTCCTTTTTCATTTTAAAATATGAGAAAAAAGCAATTTAATTACGTAATGCTTATTACAAAATCTGTACGTTATATATTATTAAACTTTTGTTTATGTTGGAATGTAAAACTAGTGACAATGACGTATTGATGATTATATTTTACAAGTTTCACGTTTCACACCGCGTGAGAGAAGATGGAGACCTGTATCAATATATTATTTGGTCTGATGACCTGTATGTAATTAATTACACTCCGTGTAAAGATGTGTTTATGCTTATGTTTATTTATTACCTGTCATGTTGCATGTAAGATATTATGAATGTCACCGATTTTCTGCAGTACATAAATTGCATGGGCTGCACATTGTACAAGGAAAATTAATTAAACATTAAGATAAAAAAGAAGTACGTGTTGGACAGTCATTGCATAGCGTCCGAGCGAAATAAGAAAATCACTGCACATACAATT
The DNA here is from genome assembly GCA_033439105.1 of Magallana nippona. NCBI lineage: Eukaryota > Metazoa > Mollusca > Bivalvia > Ostreida > Ostreidae > Magallana > Magallana nippona. The sequence goes on from CM065922.1 coordinate 10,338,584, forward strand.
TCCCACAGGACATAAAACTTGCATTGACACATGACTAAAACTAGTACTGCAGAGGCATCGCCATAAACAGTTCTAACTCATTCAGCTCGATGCGTGTAACCAAACCACTGATAAAGTTAGCATTGTTGTACATAAAAAGACCATAAAACCCATGAGACGGTCACTCACTCGGGAGAGGAGAGGCCTGTTGCCCCTCTATTGCTGGGATCATTCATCATGCTGGGCCACGCTTTCTGTGCCGTGACAACGCAAACTGATAAATATACACCTTCACTTAGGGAACCGACTACTTAGTTTACATCGTTACATAAGTCGATTGCTTACAATGCGGTTTAAGAATCGGCAGGGATTTTGTACTATTTTTAATTTCATAGTGCGTTATGAGTGTAATTACTTAACGCACTTTCGTATCAGGTTAGCTAAAAACTCCACGTGTTCTCTGTTTCATATATTATCTCATTGAGCTAAACAAGGTTAAAACAATCATTTTCGACCAAACCCTGCACATTTTTTTTCAAAGTGCGTTAATATTGACCATATCAATGCGCTTTGAATTTTTTTTTAAAATTTTGTCAAAGTTCGTTGACTTCTTGTCAAAACTGATGCACTTTGATTTTTGTTTCAAACTGCGTAATTTTTCAAAGTTCGTTGTATATTTGTAACACACCTTCAAAGAGCAACCACCTAACCCTCATGACTCGGAATCCAATAGAATTTATCATGTAAAAAATATAATTTTTGAAATTAGATCATTTTGTAATTATTTAAAAAAAAATATGATTTAAAAGTGTAGAAGGACAAAAAATCCTATTTCAGAACATCAACAATCAACAAACGTCTACGGTTCCTTTACATTTAAGGCGTTTGATAGAAATTTTAGGGCCCAGAAATAGACTAATCAAATCATCTTACTTTTTGAAAGCATGCGTCCTTGGTACAAAGATATGAAAATTATTGAGGAAAAAAACCACCCGAAGTGGAATTTTTGAGAAGCTCACGAACAAAAAGAAATGAACCACTCTTCTTGTAGGAGCTTCAGACTTTAATACAGGTGTACAATAGATGTACAATTAGTCAATCCTGACTCCATATTTAATTCACTGGCCATGTGTAGATAGAAATTTTTGTATTCATTGATTTATAAAATAATTAAACAAGATAAATTGTTGAAAATACAAACAATAAAAAACACATCATATTTCAGCAGGTGTCTGTTATTAATAATATCACTTAACATAACACAATATCACATGAGAACATTGACAACAGTAGACAAAATGACAATACCACAGTATTGGACCTCTGGCATATGACTCTCACAAGGACACAAGACTTCCTTAAGGACGAAATGACATTGTCAACCCCAACACCCCCCCCCCCCCCCCAAAAAACAAAAACACCACTAATGAATATGAAAAGCATAGATGTTGTAGATTTGGCACCCCCCCCCCCACTCCCCAAAAAAAGTTCATCTCGCTAAAACATTGCATTGCCAGATGTTGTTATGGTTAATATTCCAAATTATACTGGTCCTCTTTTTTTACCCAGCACCCCAAAAAGATTTATTACCATATCCTATCTACCCAGGTATTTAAAAAACAAAAAATATAAATGAAAAGATTTGGGGGAGCATATTACTGGGTAGAAAATTGTTAAATTGAGGAAGAATTGAATAAAATTTGAAACATGCTATTTACGAGTAATTTTCACAAGATTTTCATCTACATCTACAGTACATCCTTATTCTGTAGGCCATTACCCAAAGGAGAGAAACTACATATCAACAAGTAGACAAACTTATGGGCAAACCTGCAATGTTACTAAAAGAAATTACACATCTGATTACAAACTTGCAGGAATCTGGGCACATAAGAAAAGCTTGTACAAGAAGAAATGTGTAAATGCCATGGATGAAAAAAAGACAGTAAAAAGTAGAAAAACGTGTGGGAATTCATAAAAAATTGTGCTTCCATATTCCACTATTAAAGTAAAATTGATTATGAGAGCATTTAAAAAACATTTGGATAAAAAATATCAAATTAATTATACAAATCAGTAATTCCAGCTCCGAAAAGCTATGTAAATCATGTATGAGTACACAAGCTTTACTAATAAATAGTTTGCTTCCTCATTTTATCTTCAGTTTATGAACATAAAAGTATATGTAACAGTAGTAAACATAGCTCAGAATTTTATATGATTTTTTATTAGATTTTAGAATTTAAAATAAAACTGATAATAAAAGGACAGCTTTCCAAATGAGCTCTCTCCCTGGCTTAGAAAAACAAATAATCCCAGATGTCTCCTTGAAGTTAAGCCTTATTCATTAAATACCTGCATGTGCATACAGAAAATCCTGTCAACAGTTAAACTTGTCCCTAATAATATCATAAAATTTCATCCTTATCCATAACAGACCTGCAAATAACTTGTCCCTAAAATCCATGATTCCCGCAATACTTCTCACTCACTTGATTATCAACCACCTGCCTCAACTCGCACATCAATCATACACAGACATTCCGATCTGTGTATTAAACAACCTCACCTCTCAGGCAATGTGTAGAAAACAACTACCGGTACAGTTTTTAAAATTGATAGAATTCATGTGAAAAATATAAAACTATACAATCTTGCACAGAAAGTGCAGAACCATTAATAATTTCATGCACCAACGTCTATTTTCATTCTTGGCTATGGTTGTCTCTTTCCTCTGTTGATAAATTTACAGCGTAAAATATCCTGAAAAAATAGACGTGTGATTTGTATTACTCTTTCTTCCTGTTCTTGTATAATAAAATAAAAAATTGACTCAGTACATAAAATGATGATGCACACTGACTATGTAAAATAACTATCATGAAAGGTAATAAATAATATGGCTGACTAATATGTGAAATAAATGTGGCACTATGTTAGACAGTTGATTCAACTGATTTCCTTCTGCTACGGAAATCATCCAACAAAACTGAACTAGCCAGTTCCAGGTTCCAATTCAAAGCTTCCAAGAGTCTTTCACAATCTTCTCGTGTTGTGAGCCCGAGCCTGAACAGTTGTTCGGTTTTCAAGTACTTCATGGCTTCCTTTTCGTCCCAAGATGTCTGACAGAGGGCAGCATGGCACTCCTCATCTGTCACCCCTAGCACACTATTCTGGACCAGTAACACTTTTTCCCGGGGGGACGTGGACATGAAATTTGGTTCCACTGACTTGGATGAGTTTGGGACTGAACGAGGTACAGTTCTGTTACAGGGTTTGTTGGATTTGCCGGAGAAATCATTGGATATTTTTCCGATGGGTTTTAGTCCTGTCATTCCTGACCAAGACATTCGGTCCCCATTCTCTAAGTGATCTTTATTTGTTTGCTTATTGTTTGCATACTCCACATCTGTCACATTTTGATACTCAGACATTGTGTGTGGTCTCTGTTTCTTATGATCTAGCTGGTTCCCATCCACAGAAAATGGCCGCACAGCAGCAGTGTTTGTACGACTATTATCACAGCCCTTAGGAGGGATCAGAAAGTAGTGGGTAGAACTTATTTGTTTTCCATCCTGAAGAACAGGGAAAATTCTAGCTTTTTCACATTTCTTCTTCAAAGCGTCTCTTCTAGAGTCTAGACTGTTTGACAGATAATCTCTTGGTGGTAGCGGTGGTGGCATTTCAAGGTGGTCAGATTTCACAAGGCAGGCCGTTGCCCCCACATCAACCTGTGCCTCATCTACATCATCATCAAAGTCAGAGTCAAAAGAATCCCAGTCATAATCAGACACTGTACTAGCAGGGACATAAATTTGATTATTGGTTGAAGAAAGATTTGCCGGAAGTGTAGAGGAAGATATTGGAGTTATGTTTTTCACATCCCCTTTCTCCACTTCATCTGGTACCTCGTCGTACAGCGGCCTACTACTACTGGTGTTATTGAAACAGTTTTTCACTTTATGTAACCCACCACCAATGGTATTATATTCTTCTTCGTTTGGAACCTCATCATACAAAGGAGTTTGATTGCTGTATATTGAGTTTTTGGCCACACCCATATTACTCATAGCATCATTAAGCCAATCGAAGGCCTTGTCATTAGTTTTTGGTGGGATCGCCTGTGAAGGTTTGCCTTCCTCCACATGTTGAGTGTTCATGACCTGGATCTGACTACCTGTCACATATGTTCCTACGTTAAGCTCGTTGGTTCTAAACTGATGAAGTGGATTATTGCCTAATTGTTCCTCAATCTGATGCCTCTTACTTTCAAAGGATTCACTTTCTGGCCTGAGAGAGGATGAATGAAACTTCTCGGGTAACGGAAGAGGGACCGTAGGACGAGAAATCACATGATTATTCTGTTTCACAGTTTCAGTAGTCGTTGATTTCACTGTTTGATTTGCACTCTTCTGAACTGCGGGGGGTGGTTTAATACTGTATATAGACCCCAGAGAAATCCTTGTGTCAAAGGGGTCAACTGGTGTGTCTGTATCCTGAATCAAAGGCTTGTCTAGACGGTCGCAATGATCAGCCGACGTCAGAGTGTCAAACAAGTTCAGCGGACTAGCTGCTGGGTTTTGTAGATCGGTACATAATTCTGAATCATCACTGAAGTCAATGAGGAGCCCCTCCTCTTTCTGGCCACTTTTCTGTGATTTCTCCGTGGCTCTGGGGTTGGGAGTGGACCCCACAGCGGCGACAGACTTGGGTAAAGTTGAGGGATACTTCCTGTCTTGGAAGTCACTGTCCACCTCATTGACAAACTTTGAGTAACTAAACTGTTGTCTGGCACTCAATGATTGAGTCAGCTGATCTGGAGATGATATGAGACATTTAAAACAGAATTTGATTTGCATAAAGCTATTCTTATGGTTACCTAACAACCTTTTAAATCAAAACTCCATTACATTCTATTCATTTTTAACAAATCGACTTCCATACACAAAATACTATTTTACATTAACATTTTGCTTCATGAAGGTAAAGGTAAATCAGAGAGACTTACAAGTTTCTATACTAGGTAATTACTCAGAATGCAGCTAAAGAATAATTTTTTATTCTTACTCTTGATTAACTGTTTGGAAGCCATGTCTGGTTTGTGTAAATCTGGGGGCTCCATTGGATTTCTTAAATAAACTCTGAAATAAATCAAAAGATAAGAAATACCTTTGATTCTTATGATTACATAATCATAATACTAATAATAATACTAGATGTGAAATTTGCGTGTACAGAATGAGATCATAAAAGGTAAGGATAAAGCATTCTCATCACTGACAGTAAAACAATTAATAGTAAAATCGTGAAGCCACACTTTTGAAGTAAGTCATAATACAAGCCACACTTTTGAAAGTAATCTTATAGCATAAGTCTAAAAGTTAAAGCTATTATTAACAGATATACTCCAATATTAAATTTCAGGTCATATGCCGTAACTTTTGACCCTTGAACTTACTCATCAATGGCGGCAGGGTCCCCCCAGGATTTACCCCCTGGATCCCCATGTCCGGTATGAATGAAACTGTTCTTCAGAGGTTTGCTGATGTCATTTCCTGTCATAATGTAAAATCAAAATCAGAATTTTGCTTTAAGCATGCAAATGTATGCATGGTTTTTTTCCTCTCAGATAAATATTTTATATGATAAGGGCCTTACATGGCCCACTTTAATGCCAGTCAATGAATTTCATAATTTTACTTTCTATGTAAGTTTACTTTGTAAAAATAAAGATACAATGTTATTTCCTATTTTTTTTAATTTGGTCTAAATGTCTTTTATTTTGAAATAGTTAACTTTTCCCAGCCATTTCTGCTATTATTTGCATCAAATTGCTTACTTTTCAAGCAGTATTTCTAAAAGAAATACATGTATTGAGCACAGGCTTGAACAAACATCATATTTTTATCAAAGACGTATCTATTTTAGACTTGTCAGACAAATTTTGCCTGAAATTTTGCTTGTTCAATGCTGTACTCTGTAATCTTCAGAATGAAAATATTGGACTTGTTTTGATTGGAATGCAAAAATAGCACCATTTAAGATGCCATATGCTGCCAATGAGTGCAAATAAATGAGGCAATGAATTTCAAATATTTCATATCAGCTGATCTACATTATAACATAAAACTTGCATTCCAGAAACACTTTAAAAATAATAATTATGGAGGCCAAAATTGACTTTAATCATGTATTTTCCTTTTCATAGAAAACATTATTTCAGAATTATGATATTTCAAGATGGGTTTGCATTACAAGACATGCTTTATAAAGAGTATATGTTGCAGCGAGTGTGCAACCCCTCCCCCACTTCTCTGACACTTACCACCCAGTTTTCGTTGTGGATCAACACAATGTCGAGGAAATGTCCCAACTTCACTTGTCCTTTTGTTCTGTCCCTTCCACCAATAACAGTCAGGTCTATACAAAAACATAATGAAAAGTGTCATTATACAAGATCACAAAGACATTGTCAAGGTGCAGTGCAAAATTAATGCTCCAGAAACACATGGTACCTTCCATCCAGTATTGTAAGTGTATCCCCCTCAATGATCTCTAAGTGTTCCTTCTCAGAAAAGCCTGTTATCACTTTCATGTCTTGGGGTCGCATCTAAAATAATACAACATCCAGTAATTAAAACTATCGGTATGCATGGCAACTTATTGAAGAATGTCATTGTTAAGATATAAAATATCAGTATATTTTTTTCAGAGTATGCAAAACTATTATTTCCTTTTGAAAGCAAGAATACAAGCAAATGTAGTTTTGTCACCAAATTTATTCTTTGCGGATTAACCATTTTTTTTTCAGAAATAGTTAAAGCTTGGGTACTTTTATCTTTCATTATCTCTCAACTGGAAACCTTGGCTCCCAAACAACAATCAACGCTCAACATGGACACTGACCTCACAGAGAAAGTCCTTGAGGGCCTGGAAGGTTGGCCTGTCCTGGGGTTTGAGGGCCCAGCACTGGGACATCAGGGTGTAGATGTCCGCCGGACAGTGATCGGGCTTACTAAGCCTCTCCCCCTCTTCAATCTTCTGTAATATCTACAACATTGGAAATTGGGTTGTTAATTTGGTAATAAAATTGAAACTGGCTAGAAACTTAGAAGTACATGAAAATCATAAATATTGCATTAAAAAATTAAGAATAGAAAATAACACCATTGTATTTATAGCTTTTACTTTTAAGATGTCTGCATTTTGCCTCAGTTTTTTTTCTTCTTTTTAATCAAAACCTCCACACCAAATTCTGGCAAATTTATGATACTTTAGTACACATATTCCTTGAGGCTTTTTTCACATTTAGATTACTATACGAGTTGAATAGAAAGTTTTTCCTGGAACCTACCTGAGAACCATTGTAACCCATCCATGGTTCAGCAGCGTATGTGAACATTTCCCACAAAGTCACAGCGAACATCCAGGTGTCACTAGCATGCGAAAACTTACGGATCTTTAGACTCTCCGGTGCACACCTGCAAAACACATGGGAAATTTCAAGACTGTGCAGTGAAGTGGTCACAGTCTGCTTAATTATGAAAATAAGTAGTACCTTAAATTAAATTTTAGCACTCGCACCTTTTATTTTAAAAAAGTTAACTAAAATATGTTATTGTTTGATCAACAGTCAATCTAATTCCGTTTTCACTCAAGCTCGTGAGCCCAACAACTTTGATTCGTACACAGTAAACTGTCGTTGAGAACTATAAACTTACTTTTGTTCAAATCTTCAGGAGATAGATAAAAAAAACTTCATTTATTGGCGATGGTTTGTAATTTTTGTTGGTAAACAAGTTTCGGTTATCGGAGTTTGAATTTAATGTAGCGAATGGGATAACACTAGAAGAATTCTGAAACTAAAAGGGAGGGAAATCGATTGCTTATTGCACCATGAGTTTCGATCACCATGAGCAAATCTTTTTCACAGTAATTTTACATTCAATTAACACAATCGTCTTATTATTTTTATACCGGCTAATTAGAGAGCTAGTTTATCAATTATCATGTATTGTAAGCGTTGACGATCGCCAGGCTTGATTACATTTTTACCTCTAGTTGCTAAAGGGAAGTGACACGGGGAGAAGCCCAATTTTGAAGGTGCTAATAATAGATACTAATAAGCAATAAAATTGAATGAATTAATCAATGTTTTGGCAGAAATTACTCAAAATCCTACACTGTTTACTTGTGTAATAGTGTAAACGAACACAATTGAATGTTCAAAATCACGTAAGCACACACTTCAAATGTTAAAAAAAGGACTTAAAGAGACTTTTTAAAAGGACTTGGACACAATTTGATCTCAAAATTTTAAAAATTTATTTTCCCATTTTTAATGTCTAGAATGGTTAATATAGATATTGTTAATGCTTCCTCAAAATTTGAAAGTCAAATATTGAGTTACAAACAAGATACAGAGTTTGAAATTCTTTGTTTTGTAAACAAAGCTCAAGTCTTGTTATTGTTTAAATATCTGTTGTATTGGTATAAGTTTTAATGAAAAGGTGCTTTCTTTTGTTGATAATATTATTTATGAACACATTTAATCAGTTTATCTTGTTTGCCATGAGTCATTTTGTCAAATAAATGGTAATTTCTTTACTTTACATATTTGTAGACAAATATAAGACTCGAGCTTTGTTTACATAACAATGAATGAATTCTTATGTCTGTATCTCTCTTGACACTTGACATCTAACATTCAAATTTTGGTCAATCATTCAAAATGCACAAGTAAACCATTTTATACATAAAAATAAAAAATAAAAATTTGATCTCAAATTGTGTCCAAGTCCCTTTAAGTTAGTGTTTTGTAACTTGAAAAAAAATAATACAAATGAAAAATTGTTGGCGCACTATTAATTCTGGCGCTCAGGGGCAGTTGCGCCAAAGGCATAAAATTTGTAGTGCGCTATATTCTTTTGCTTTACAATATCTCAGTGGACACATATCTTGATATAATAAACAAATACCATGCAAAGGGGACTTTCTTTTGTTCTGACATGGTGTAGTGGTCTTCGTGACTCGACAAAGCTCTCATCAATCCAAAGTCACCAATCTTCACCTAATAACACAATTCTTGAATATTTAAATCTTTGATCAAACTTCCGTTTAAGGAAATACATGTTAACCAAAACTGAGCAATTCAATGAACATGGACTTAAATCCCACTGAAGGTAGAAATAACTACAAATTTGATCTGGTTCTACTTCTACCATGAATCATCATGCTTTTTATTTATTTCATTCATCCCCATACCTTCTGTGGAGAAGCCAGCAGTACGTTTCTACAGGCCAGGTCCCTGTGGATGAAGTGCCTGGACTCGAGGTAACTCATTCCGTTGGTGATCTGTACTGCATACTCACACAGCGTGGATATCAGGACGGAGGTCTGCTCCCTCCTCAGACACTCCAGTAGAGATCCACCTGGGGCCAGCTCTGTTACCTACAGACATAAACCACACAGCATCAGAATGCATGCTCTATGGTAAATACTTAATTAAACACAAAAGATTGATCTGCATAAAATCATTAGATGTACTCTTCACAGATTAACAGATCTTGTTTTTATTTTTCTGACAATTGTATGCTACATAAAATTACATGTATAACAAAAGTTATGTTCTTGTAATTTTAAATTCATGCAATTTGATAAAATGGCAGAATCACACAATTAGGTACTTGGGTATAATAAGGAATCTAGGGTATTCATTCCACCCCTACAAAACCAATTGGCACAAAATCAAGCTAAGTTCAAGTAAAATATATGCTCTTTCAATCTGGAACAAGTGCAACTTGTATAAGCATCTGTGAAAAAATAACCAAGAAAGACAACTCCTGGGGAAAATGATAAACTTTTGAGGTGTTTTGAAGATTGATAGAATCAATTTATACTGGATTGGGGCAGTTTACATGTAAATTGTGTAGCTATTCCTTATAATTCAATTTTCTGCTATTAAGTGCAGTAAATAAAGCCCCATAACCATTAAAATGACAATTAACTGTTCAAAATTAAATTATATGGCAGTAGGGCAAGTTCATTTGGTTTTAAGATGAATATTTATAAGAATATAATAATACACAGAGCTACAAATACTTTTTCAAATATTCAAAACTTACATGTATCATATGCAAATGAGATATGATTAAACTGTTACATTACATGAATTGAAAAACAGACACCAAAAATCAACAACAAGGCAATTGATACCAAGAACATGTCCTGCATGAGTTTACCCGCATTTGGATTTTTGCATCTCATCTATTTTAAGTGAAATGTGTTCTCAATCAATACTTTGATGCAAAGGAATGTTTGTGAAATGACACATACCATCATTAACGGTGAGGATAAAACGATGCCGTAGAGCTGGATCAGGTTTGGGTGATTCAGACTGTGCATGGCATTCACTTCTTTTACAAAGTCCTCAAAAGCTCCCGGCTGAGCAAGGGCATCCGCTCTCAATACTTTAACAGCAACCTTCTTCTGCAGGCAAAGAAATGACCCTCTTACCTCCTTCAGATTTGTTACAAACACTACACATGATTTAACTGTGCATTTCAAAATCCATTTAGTCACTTCAAATTAAAAGTGCACTTGAAACTTTGTATATAAATGATTAGATCATATACATGTTTATGCATCAAAGTTGTACATCTACTTATATTATGTGTTAATGCAATTATGATCAAAGCATATAACAAGTTACCAAACTGAATTACAAAATCTTTCATAAATTGTGTAATCCTTATTGTGGAATCATCATTGTTCGTGGGGGACCAATGTTCGTAGCTTTCGTAGTTAACCTTTGCCAACGAATTTACATCCCAACGAACGCATATACAATCATTTGCTTAATATTTATTAAAATTATCCTGATTACACTGCCGACGAAATTACGTCCCCAAGAACCAGGAAAATTTTGGCTAACCACGAACATTGACCCCCACGAATAAAAATGATTCCACAGTAATTTCAATGTTACAGAAAAGCAAAATTTAAAATAATGAGGCATCAGTTTTCAGGCTGGCATCCATCATGTCATGGCCAGCAGAGAAACATCTTACATCACACCCAGTAAATGAGGTCATGGTTTCTGGACCTACCTTGCGACCGGAGGGGGTGGACCACTCTCCCTCTCGCACCACCCCAAAGGAGCCATTACCCAGCTTCCCCCACAGCATCAGCTGTTTCTGGTTGATGAGACAGGTCAGTGACTGCTCCCCACTCTGACGGGAGGAGGGAGAGGACCTCCCTCCATCATCCACCATTCTCTTGGCAGTCCCTGAGAGAATCTGTAAGAGACTGACTCCATCAGTGATTCTTATATCAATGCAACTAAGACTAAAGTAGTTTCATGTTGTGGTAGGTGATTTGGGTATATCGTATAATGGGTAAGTTCTGCGTTATTTATTTTCTGCGTTATTTTGGGGGTATGAAAAATCTGCAGACACTAAAATTGCAAAGTATTCTTAAATTATTTACTAAATTATTCACATAATTGCTATGATTGCCATATCTACCGGTTTCAGGCAGTTTGTATTCTCAAATGTGGTCAATATTTTACACAGTAGTCTGTACGCGGTTATTACCCCTAATTTACTCATAATATCATTTCTGGGCAGAACAGTTTGCAAAATTCCAAATAACTATATATCTTTCCAGGGACATGTTTTGTATATCTAAAAAAATTTACACTCAAAAACGTGATTTATTTTTCAGGTAAATAAATACATGTACACGTGATGATCTGCACATGTAGATAATGTATTGCAAGCGTTTGTATGAAATTCATTCGCAAATCTTATTCAAAACAACAATAGTCTTAAATGATAATAGTCTAATAGCTGTATTATTATTCTTAATATATACATTATCAAAAGAAAGGTGTTAGTCAAGTATCTTCAATAATGATCAAACAAATTAAAAATTATCGAACATTTGTCAGTCAAACATAAATGCGTTATTTGATCATGGATCACAAGCATTTCAAAGATTTCATTTAATCCTCATTTATAAATATCTGTGCATATTTTTGAGCAACAAAAGACAAATGCATGCTTTACCGAAAATTGTTAGATAAACATTGACCAACAATTACCGCATCTAAAGTCAACAGGTGGCTGATAATGTAACGGGAAATTATCATACAGAACAACACCCTCATTACACACAGTATCATCGGCGGTAATAGCCCAAGCGAAGTCCCGAAACACGCATGAAGAATGAAGTCAAAGTTTGATACAATGTATAATACGTTGTTTATTTATTTTTTGCAGTCTAATGTATTCGCAGAAATTGGAAATGCAGAATATAATTTAATTGATACTTTTTAGGGTCTAAACCGCAAAAATTTTGAGCCACATATATGGTATTATAATTGGAACAAATTTCAATTAATGAAAGCTTGGAAAGATGGACCCAGAGTGTGTTAGAGGTGTCATATTAAAAAACATTTAATGAAGAAGTTCTCTTTTTTGTGTCATGCATCTTTTGGAAGTACATGTACAAAATAAAATAGTGTGAATACATTTTCTCTATATTCCTAAATTGCTTCTTGCCACTGTCTATCTAGAGAGAGAGCTCATTCAGAAAAGTGTCTACTTCTCAATTTAAGGATCAAGAATTGGAATCCTATAAAGATACTCTCGACTCAAAATGTCTTTTTTATCAACATATATACATATACTCATAAAGCAGTGTTTTATGTGTTTATCTCCTCAAGCAAAATAAAAAGAAAATCAATCTCAGGTAATCAGTGAATAACACGCATTCCTAGTTGAAACACATCAATTAACTTATGGCATGAGAAATGCTTTAATAACAAATTATTTCAGAAATACATCTTGCAATCTCTCTCTCTCTCTCTCTCTCTCTCTCTCTCTCTCTCTCTCTCTCTCTCTCTCTCTGACCTTACTTTGTCTAGGATCCTTGGCTTTTTACTGGCTCTCCTTTTTTTGACAGCATCAAGCAGACGTCTAATGGCTGGCTTCCCCATGCCGATTTTCTCCAAGTCCTCTGTCTTAACATAATCAAAGTGAGAGGGCCTGAAATTAAGTAGTTAGATATGTGAAGTGGGTTGACACTTTCTCCAACTTGTTACACTCTCACTTCTGTACAACACTTAGACATCATGTCTTGGGTCTTTATGGATTATAATCTTTAATCTGTTCATTATAAGCCTGAAGGAAGCTACCAGTCTGAACCTTGAAATTGGACCAGACAAGTGGAGTATCCAGTATCTCCCAATCTAAACCATTAAAAGCAATCAAATTTTCATTTTATGATGCAAGATTAAATGAACTGTAAACATTTATATCAAAGTATTGCAAGTTTGGCAAAAACACCAGAAGTAGGGTCCAAGCGTTACATAATACCTAACCAATCCTTTTTGCTAAGGTCACACACAGGCCAGGATTTCCACCTGACTCTTTGGTACATTGCCTAACATAATTACCTGATGTTTCAGCAAGGTGTAAATAAAAGGTAACAACAGGATAGCTATCACTCCACCACCTGTATTCATGCAGAACAATGCAGTAAACTAGCTTCTAGACACCACACACCTGTGTCCAGTCAACTTATCACTGCTATAAAGTCATTTCACTAATACTCTTAAGCTAAGTTTTGAAAAGAAGAAAAATAGAACACTGGTATTTCCAATCACGCCAGTGCTTAGACTTTGTTTTTGACGTTAATTTTCTGATAACAAAATTTCATTTAATTGTTCATGGAAATTCCAACCCATCTTTTTTCTAGCATGTCCCACATAAAACCACAGTCCACAATGGTACAGTGGAGAAATAAGTGCATTTCTTTGTAATCTGAACACAAACATAGGTAATAGGGCTATCCCAGTAATCTCTCCACCCACGCAAGGATTGGCTTCTGTTATTTACGCCTGATTCAATGATTAATTTGGGGGTAATACCAACCCATCACTGCACTTTCTTTTCCCCAGGGGCCATAGAAATAAAATCTTCAGGACTTGATTATCCAGGACAAATCTTACCATCCATATAAACATGTAATCAAAATGATTTAAATCCCTGATATCAATTTATTTATAGTATAATTTTATGAAATGAAATGAAATTATACATCTACATGGTTTATTTCCTGTGCAATTTAATTAATCACTGCTCATGCACTGCACCATCTCTTAAAACTTTAGTCATTCTATTTCCCTTTTTCCTATTAAAAAATTTTATTCATTGGGATCACTTATGAATTTCATTAGTTTTAAAATAAAGGTGGAATTTTGTAATGTGATATCAAATCAATCTGTGACTAAAATAATTTTGTTATAATTACAAATGGAAATGTAGGAAAAATAATATATATAAACAATTTCAAATTCATGACTTTGCTACTAATACATGTATAGTCATGGCAGTTCAAATATTGTCATCAGAGATATTATATATAATCTACATTTATCAACATGCATTCATCAGTTTTATTGCTCCGTGTTTGACTATAAGCAGTTGTCTTCCAAGATTTCCATTTTGCTCATTGTGCAATGGAAAACAAAGAAAAACAATGTAATGCCAGAACATTTAAACCACTTGATCTTTTGTGAAAATAACAGTGCACCATCTAATGTCAGAACAAAATCTAATTGATGACCATCCCTCATTGCACAGGTTGAAGACAAGAACTGCTCTACTTGTACTTACAGCGTAACTTGCAAATTATCCCCTAACTTTGAGAAGAACTGCCCTAGCTGTACTTACTGCGTAACTTGCAGATTATCCCGTAACTTTAAGAACTGCTCTACTTGCACTTACTGTGTAACTTGTAGATTATCGCGTAACTTGGAGAAGAACTGCTCCAGTTGTACTTCACTCAGGAGATCGTAGAGCCATTCCCTATTATCGTCTTCATCCATGGCTATCCACAGGTTCCCGGTTTAATACGAGAGCTAAATGTGTCGGACAGTCCGGTGGTGGATTGTGGGAGAGCCTGGAATGATAATTAGCCCACCTCAACGACTTCCATTGTGCGCTAGTGTATGCAGAAAACACAGGGTTTGACAAAACTGTGTTGTACTTCCTCATGTAAACATCTCCCAACTCCTCTAACCAGCTCTTCCTGTCCTGATCATGGTTTTCCTGTCATCACACTGCCAAACAGGTTCATAGTGTCTTAAAAAAAAGAATTCAAATAAATTAAAACCTACACTTTACTGTACCATTCAGCTTCTAAGTGGAAATGCTTTATACTCCAGACTGAATCTAACACAAGGACTCCAGATTTGGTTGGAAGTTGTTCATAGAATTATGCTGTCTCCATGAGCCATTTGCTTCATGGAAGTACCAGTATTCTATTCATAAGTCTGACCATACTGTACTCATCATTTTGGAATCTTATTTAGAGCAAGTGTAAACAATTTAGTTTAAACCTTTTCCAGCTCAAGGTGTGAATGTAATATCTTCAGTATGCGTCCATTTACATGATTATCAAATGTGTTATCAACACTCCACTTCAGTCTTGGTCTAAAACATATCTACAGGGCACTTGTTTGGACTGAACATATTCATGTATAACATTACAGATGGGTTGTTGTGTACAGTAACAAATAAAATTGTCTCAAGGTATCACTAGAGACCTTAAACTCTATACCTAGCTCATACTGTTAGAGTTACAGGTAATAAAAATGCTTCTTTGTTTCATCTAATGGCACGCTGTGAATAAGAACAGTGTGAATCTGTAGGTGGACATTCATGGGCATATTATGTTCATTTCATTTTCAGTATGTCTTGGTGTGTACATAAACATTGTCCTATATTTAAACAATAAAATGCTTTCTTTGGTGGTTCATGCGGAATATGAAGGTAGCGACATTGCAGAAAATATACATAACCTGCAATCTTTTAACATATTAATGAATTGATCGTAAAGAGTGAGTAAAAGTAACTAAATTATTGTTAATGTACATCAGTACGTTGGATAAAAGAAATAGCCAAGTCATCTTATATGGGAATTAGAGTGTGACATCATCATGATTATTTCATGCAGTCCTGTAATTTTTCTTAAGTTGCTGGATGTAAATATATGTATTATTCTGGTCAGTTATCTAACCATGCTAATGATCACTAAACAAAGGGAAAATATCAAGCCAGAATGATTAAATAGCCAAGACAACAAATGCATGAATTACCAAACACTATACATCAATACACAACTGATAAGATTGGTCATATGTTAATTATTCTGAAAGGGTGAACTAATCATCTGTAGATATTATCATTATCCAATACCATAAGTATATGGCTAATGTGTCATTGAGATTCTAAGTGGCTATATCCATACACAAATTATTTCATTGTATTTTTAAAGAGCAAATACATATGCGACAAAGTATTCATAAACTGACAAAGTATTCATAAAGTGACAAAGTATTCATAAAAATGATATAAGATATGTACTTTTGCAAATAAACTTTATAAAGTAAAACCCTTACTGTATAGATTGTACTGTGGTCATTTTAAGATATCACAATAATATATACAAGATCCTGAATAAAACCAAAATGGAGTGTCTTGGTAGATCCACTGCATGTCAGATTGTCCACAAACATCACAAACAAACAGGTACAGTATCTATTACATCACAAGAAGGATTCATTGACAAGATGAAGTATCGATCTGTTAGGACAAGTTCTATAGTTTACATGGAGTGGATTAGCATACACCGTGTCATCCATTGGGTCAATGATAAACAACTACATATAAACACAAACAAGATTAGAGAATAGCAACACAAAAGGCTTCCTCATTGTTTACAAATATACAGAGCACATACAGCTATTACTTAATTGATACATGTATTAATATTCAATTATGATTTTAAAAAATGCTGCTAAATATTTCACCTTTGTTCATGTATGTGCATTCTATAGATAAAACATGCATAAAATGGGTAAAGGAAATTCTAATCTTTGAATGTCTTGACTTACATTAGTATAGGATGCTTGTTATCTGTACCAGTTTGGATATTTTCAGACCTGTATCTCAAATCAGATGAAATTTCCAAATCAATTTCCTGGTATCACTCCCTGATTCATTCAAATTTCAAACAGTTTATAGCTCAAGGATAACATCTAGAGCCCATTAAAACAATAAACCCAGAAAAGCAACTAGACAACATTCACTTGCACTTTAGAACAACCATCGAAAGATGAAGCACTACCACAAGATCTGTATCATATATCATTAGTGCTCAAGACACTTACATCAAACCGATTTAATGGGCAAAATCCTTTGGGTCTAGCATGGTTTAAATGTCATTGACAATATTTTCTTCAACTTAGAAATCTAGCTGTTGAAAATTTTGAGAAGTAACAACTCACTTTAAAAGGCGATATAATGTTCAAGGATTCATATTAAATGCTAATTTTCAACAACAAAAAAACTTTAATTGAATGAATTCTCGACTGAAAAATCATTCTTAGACTTCCCAGTAACTGAACAAAAAAATCATTGTTTTGCTGTACTTGTAATTTATAATATCAGGTTTTTTTTTATTCCTGAATCAATTTTTAAAAAAAGCTAATAATTTGATTGATACATTTGTATATGCAATTTGATTTTTAAATAATTCCCAGACAGAAAGGCATTTTATCTTAGCTATGTCCCTCAACCTTGTGAAAAAAAGGGGTTTTAAAAGAATGACTTTGGGGATTTTTTTATTCTATAGAATAACATGTTTTGGACAGAAAAGTACGTTTTAATAAATATCTTAGGACATAATATTAAATATAGTATCATTTAGCTACAATGAGGCCAGTATAATAAACACATCACTTCATACAATATTGTGTGAAACATTTACACATTTGCTGTAACAATCAGTTAAAATGTTTGCTGTAAATGTTTTTATCATACATGGCCAGAAATAAGTCCTGACTTTTACCCTATTTGTGAGAGGTTACAGTTGCTACTGATGTGATGGTTGGATTGGTTTGAATACCGGCGCCAGATAGCTCAGTTGGTAGAGCACCTGACTAGAGATTCAGGGGGCCCAGGTTTCGAATCCCGGTCTAGTCCATCATTATTTCTTCCATCCCGTCATATCTGGTGCAAAGCCAACCCCTGGAACTGACAGGTTAACTCCTGCCAGGCCCTGAGGGAAAGAGCTTGGGGTGATCTTTGAGGGCAAAGATCATTTAAGGGGGAGGAATGTGACGGTCAGACTGGTTTAAATACCGGCGGCAGATAGCTCAATTGGTAGAGCACCTAACTAGATATTCAAGGGGCCTGGGTTTGAATCCCAATCCATCATTATTTCTCCCATCCTTTTACACTGGTAACATTTATTACAAATAAGTCCTGACTTTTACCCCTCTTTGTCCCAAGCCCCAAGTTTCATTTTTTTTTTTCAATTTTAGACAAAAATATACACATATATGTCAGTGAAGTACTATTGAAATTGGTATAAATGAAACAAATTCATATATAAATATTTCTTTAATAATAAGGAGTTATCTCTTTTGACAAGACAATAAACAGATCTCTTGAGGAAATTTATTTACTTCTCAGAACATCTTGTATAATTGTTTCGACATTATCATATGGATACATTCAATTTGTTTGCAATGAAAACTATGTGTAGAATTTTTTTTCTTCATGTTTAATACATGTTTTTCAACCCGACAGACAAGATAGAGGGGGCGTTTCAAAGTAGATTTTCATTGAAGTGAATGAATATTGTTTGGATCTTGAGGTACTTATAGTTATTGAATAATAAAGCTAAATGTGATGCAAAACATTTGACTTGTTATTATAGTTTTTTGCTGTATGTTGATGATTTTAACAAAGATTTATACATTTCCGCATTTGTTTTTATTTTCGATTATTTCGCAGCTGTCTTTTACTATGTTATTTCAAAATACTATATATTTTACATGAAAACAAATTATATCATTTTTTAAATTTCCTTTCATAACATGTGATAAACATCAGTCATGTTCATGTCATAAACGAATCTTGGGTCTTGCACTGTGTTACCACTTGACAAAATCATGAAAATGCTATTATCAAACTAATATTATAAGTTTCTTAGGATATATATTCCTGTGGAAACATTATAAACAGAAATTTCAAACATAATAATAGTAGACACTTACTCTGATTTAGTATCAGGAAAAATAATTACTACGTACTCCGTGTATATTTATTTCATTCATCTATCCATCCATCATAATTTCCGGAAGTGACTGTAAGAGTAAAAAAAAAATCCGGATAAAAACATTATTTTTATTGTTTTTAGTTATTCCTTTTGATTCTTTAATCACAGTTTTCTATGAATAAATATCTAAGTGTATAACTGATGGTGTTAAAAAATTTAAATGACTCTTACAATTCAAAATAAATTCCGGATTTAACATATTTCCTCTACTATTCTCGTTTAGTTTTTCTCAGTCGTATTCGATCTATTTCCGGAAACAGTTTAGAATGTGGGTTATTTGGGAGCTGTATTTTGCGACTAAGGGGGTCTGATCTCCAAAAATACGCCCGAAAATTCTGATTTTGGGTAAGATTAATTTCTTTGAAATCGATTTGTAGTGATATTTTTGCCGATCAACGGATAATTTCCTTATGATTCAAGGTACCGCGTGGACAATGAAAGGCTCGCTAGGCTGAACTGCAGGAATTTTACCGCGCGTCCTTGTCACGCATGAAATAATTTTAGCATTACTCTTAAATTTTATTTGGTTTAATTAAAGAGAAACCATTGATTATTGATTCATTATCAATCGCGACAAGAACATATATTTTTCAACAAACGTCCAACTGATCATGATATTATCATTTATTGATATTTGTTCTACCCCAGGACCCTGATCATATTTTATTACAAAACCGCTGCTAAGAATGATTTTTTATCTATCTGCAATGATTATCTAAATGAGGGTGAACATACTCAGTACATTTGCATTATGTTTATAGCAATAGGCCAGCTTCAGCTTCCACTGACCCAGTATAACAAGAGTTGATGGATGGAGTCCACAATGTCAGGAGTTTCCACTGGTAAGTTAAAATCAATTGTGTCTACCAACAACCTTTTGAATGGATTGACTAATTAGGTACCAGGTGTCTGTTATGCTAAATGGTATGGCACATTTAGGGTATAATGTCCCAAATTTGGTAATACTATAGATTTGTATGAAATAGAAAATGTTTATTTTGCAAAAAATATTTCAATCCACATTATTTGGGGGATTAAAACTGTGAGATTTACACCAAGTCCTAACAGAAAAACTAAGTCAAATTGTTGCAGCAAGTGTATGTTAGATTGATATTAACAGAAAAAATCATCATTTTCCCTTCCTTCATATTTTGCACTGTAAATTTTGTACCAATTTGGGTTATATACTCAAAGGGTATAGTATAACCCATTTAGACAATAGGTCCTAACCCATTTAAGGTGATATAACAGATTCCCTGAAATATTAAATGCAATATTTTACTTAATTGAATTAATTTTTGTACACTAGACATGAACTTTGATGATGTGTCAGTGAAGGTGGAGATGGCGGATGAAGAATATGAGTATAATGGTTCACTCCAGCCAAACTCCAGTACCTTAGCTGAAATTAAAACAGAAGCCTCACAGCCAGATGAGAGCTATGGCGTCCTCACAGAGCCTCAAGTACCTACCCATAGCAACTCGGGGATTCTCCTCGGAAACCCAGTCATCTCTTCCCCAGTCATCTCATCCCCACCCATCATGAATAGGGCTCAGTTTATCAATGCAGGGGACAATTATACCATGAATGCAGCAGATGTTCCTCTCAAGAAACAGATTGCAGCCCTTGTTAAAGTGGCTGCTCCCACCACAGCATGTACTACAATCAAACAAGAGGTGGACAGGGCTGTAAGTACCACTCTCAGATTGTTTTGGTCACATAAACTTAATATTTGGACTCTCAATGAGATTTGCAAAAATAGAAGTGGCCATTTGAATTCAACATTTTATTCTTTTAAACTTAACTTTCACATATTTGATGTGGTTTGTTTGATCACATTGATGCTCTTTCCAGTGTCATAGATTGTCGCAAGAAGGGGAGCAGTCCTTATTTCTGTCAGTCAATGTGGAGAAGAAGTTGTGTAGCTATGTTGGATCTGACATGGGGCGACAGTTTCTGAGCAAGCGGCCAGACATCATGGAGCACTTTTTCCAGTTTTGTCAGGGTGAGTTTATTAATTAGTTCATAATTAATGTAAAACTCATTATCATCTTCTGTTGCAACATGTTACCATACATTTTGAACCATAGTCAATTTTTAGGTCAGATATGCTGAGCTTGACATAAATACTTGTTCTATTACCAAATGACTTAACAATTTTTTGGTTTGATTTTAAAAAAAATTACATATTTTACAGACTTGGTATTTCATAAATTTAACATTTAATTCCACTTCTAAAATACAATTTATGAAAGTATGAATGCATGGAAAGATTTAGCTGTAACACATATTAATGAGAAAGAAAATATATTCAGAAAAAAAGGAATAAGGATATGGTATTATTTTATTAATGCATCTAGATCTAACACATCTGCATGATTGCTTAGTGATACTAAAACATTGTAATCTTTCAAACATAAAATTGCTCTAGACGAACATTAATTAAGACATTTAACATTCTTGAAGCTGAAGTCTTTACTATAGTAACCCATATCAAGCATCTACTCGCACTCTTTGGTCACAATAAAGCCGATTATTATATTTCTGGATGGTCCCAACCTTTATATCTCATTCTTTACAACGAAGGAAATATTGTTTGTATTTATGTGAGTGTTTTTATTCAAAGAGTGGATCTAAAGCATATTCTTTTGATTCATCGATTAGTATTTTACATAGATGGAAGAGCCAGTAGAAATTTGACCTTTGACAATTTTCCATATTTTATCAAGTCATGCAACTACCTTACTGTCCAGAAAGACAGATAATATTGCAATTACAGTTGTATGACAACATTTTGATATTCCTAATAAATAAAGGTAAAAATACTCAGTAGATTTTGATATTTTATCTATTGAGTATTTTCTCCTTTATTATTTAAGGAAAACCAATTGTTTTCATTTAGAAAGTAACATTGTGTCTTTTAAACTGATAAAATTTGGTATTTTGCTATTTTGCCAGGTATGAATACATATACATTCCTTGAACTAGTTTTTAAAATTCTTTGCAAATGCTATCAAATGTGTTATAACAGTGTTCAGTACATTCAGTGACTTTACAATTAAATTATGTAAGGAAAATTCAATTTTGTTCTGTTTTTTTTTTAACATATAAATACACGCAAGGCGATTGCATGTTTTGCAAACAATGGGTTTTGTTTTGCTTCCACTTTAATAGGTAATTTTATTTTTTTAATATATATATCTTATATTATTAATATATAATTCAAAACAATAATGTGAAATTTTGATATCAATTTTTGGATCCCCCTTCACCTATGAAACAATAGTATTCTATTTTTCAACTATTACAAAATGTCATTTGCTCATTCATACAAAAAAAATGTGTGTTTACAAACCAATGTACTATGAAAAATTAGCATTCTTTAAATAAATTTTATCTGCAGTTAAATAAAAAATTTAAAGAAGACAAAATTTCACTATGTGAATTTAATGTAAATTCATGATTAAAGTAGTTAAAATATTTGCCTTTGATTCTTAGAAGCCTGATAGTGATGGGAAAAAAATTAAACCGATTTTAAATATGATCAAGAGTGAAAATTTGAATTATTATAATGAAATGGACTTTTCAATCAATTTTGTGGACATCCATTTTCATAGATTTGGGGGAAATATGCAAATAGGGGAGGGGGACAATGGCTTTACAACTGAAAGATTTTGTCAAATTTCTAACTTCAATGAATATTTTTTAATGGAATGACTCATCAAGGATATTCACAAAAATCAGTGCTCAATAAATAATAATCAAGTCACAGTAAAAATTCAGAGAATTCAGCAGAAACTTTGAAATGGGCAAAAAAATATAGAAGGGATGTTAAACGGTAGATCTCTTAGCAGTATATTGTGATAAAAGGGCAGATCCTAAAGAGTGGGTTTGAGTAGGAGGAGTGTGATTTTCTATTAATAGATGACTGGACGATTTTCAGTTCGATACTACTGCAGTATTGATTTTGAACATTTAGGCCAGTCAGGCAGGAGTGAAATTGCAGAAGATATTTCAAATAACCTAACAAAGCCTACCATAACTGACCTCTCCAAACATGAGATGCCTGCACCCTCACGCTGGAACCTTGAAACCCCTCTAAAGAACCTGACACCCCCTCGCTGGATCCTTGAACCTTCTAACCAGAAAGCTGCACCCTCAAACCTTGAAACTGCATCCTCAAACCTAGAAACTGCACCCTCTAAACAGGAAACTGTGCCTTCTAACAAGAAAACTGTACCCCGTAAAAAGAAAGTTGCACTGTCTCATCTGAAGTCTGCATCCCCTCACCCACCACGAGCCAAAAGATTCAAAGAAACTACAGATGAAGAGATCCAAAAGTTGTTTGAGGCTCGCCAAACCAATTCAACAAAGAAAAACACCACCTGGGGATGTAAAATGATTCAAGGTAATAATATGTATAAATATACAAGGGATAAATGTACATATGCAAAATATAGTATCTAAATGAATAAATTGTTTAAATATCATTTTAAAAGTTTTATTCACATGGCAATTTACCGTCATGTATAAATTATGAAAACTTTATAGATTACAAACTAGTCAAAGACATTTGAGGTGAAAGATGTTTTTAAGATGTCAATATAAAACAAATTCACATTGCATCTTGGATTTTTAATTATTTTTTTTTTATTAGATTGGAGCTTTGAGAGAAGGGGTGAACTTATAGATTTTGAAACAATAACAGCAAATGAACTGGACAGACTTTTGGAGAAATTCTACTGTGAGGCTAGGCCAGAGAGAACTGGTAAACTTTATCACAAAAATACGTTGATAAATCTAAGGGGTGCCATAAATCGCAAACTTGCAGATTTAAGGAGAAATATGGACATTGTTAAAGACACTGAATTTAAATCATCCAATGGAGTTTTGCTTGGCTTGTTAAGAGAGCGTGAAAGAGCATGCTCACCAAACGATCGAGTCAAAGATGTAATAACTAAAAGTGACATGGAGAAACTGAACACTTATTTTGAGAATGCGCAAAATGATCCAATCCTTCTTCGACACTCTGTCTACTTTTATCTTGCAATTCACTTCATTTCTCGAGGCCAAGAATTTCATGAACAGTTGAAAATGGATTCAATCACCTTCCATACGGACCATACTGGTGAATATGCAACCATTAGTCAAGTAATTGATGGCAAACATTATGGAAGTGGTAAATGTATGTATGCTACAGGTACCCAGACATGTCCTGTTAAATTGCTGAAATTACTTATCGAAAAAACAGACGAATCAGCCACATCCCTCTTCAATAAGTACAAACTTGAAGCTGTGTCCTTGCCAAGGTCCACGGCTATATGGTACACTGATTCCCCCCTAAAAAGAAGAACTTTTTCAAATTTTATGAAAGACATGAGCAAGGCAGCTGGTCTTTCTCGTGTGTACACAGGACATTTTCTGAGGGAGACGGCCATTCAACATCTTATGGATGAAGGTTATGAGGATCAACATATTCTGTTCATGTCAGGTTTTAAACAAATGGGATCACTGCAGTGCTACAAAAAGAAGATTTCTACGGCATTCAAAAAACACATGAGCTTCTCTTTGTCTAAAATGATAGACCCATCTATTGATGAACAAAGCAGTTCCGAGCCATTAGATTTCTCTAAGCTCCCTGATCTGCCAATGGTATTTGAAGATGGTGATGATGATGAAGATGGTGATGATGATGATGACGGTGATGATGATGAAAAGTAGTACTACTGCCTGATTTCACTCCTTATCCCTCTGAACTAATGTCTAGTTCCTCCTTAATTGTGAAATCCATTGTCAACACAAAGCAACAGACAAAAAATACAACTTACCTTCACCACATCAGAGTAGCAATCCGCCATGTAGTTCAAGATACTTGTTTGAAATTTGTGGAATATATGTTGTCTTGTTTATTATTGAGTAGTGATTTTATCTAGGTACATGTTTAATGAATAAATGAAGGCTTTTTCAAGTTTACTCTTTGTGACCTATTGCGCAAATAGCAAAATCACAGAAATGACATCAGACTTCTAAATATGGAAGCAGTTCCCAAACATGAAATGAGTGTTAAAGGTTATAGATTTCTTGGTTTTTCCATCTATGTAACATACTGGTTGGTCGTCCAATATTTTACTTTTGCTCTCATAACAAAGATAATTTAAAAATGGTGTAAATCTAAACAATAATGTGCTTTTTTTGTTGTGCCACATGGATTATATCGATAATGATCATTACAGGAAAGAGATTCATTACATGCTGCAATGGTTTTTTCTGCAATTGTATTCATAATATAGAATAAAATCACATTTATAGGTCACTTAAGTAGCTATCTATTTCAGTTGTCGTCCATCGTCTGTATTTAGTGTATACGTTAATACCCACTGCATTATTTATTTATTTTCGCGATTGTGCAATGAAACATTAGATAATTTTTTTTCTTGGGTCTCAGCTGTCTTTGTTTGGTAGTTTGTTGTTTGTACTTGTCTGTCATCCATTGTTTAGGAAACTTAAAACATCTTTAACTTTTTCTCAGCAACTTCTGGGTAACTCTTGACTAAATTTGATGAGTAACAGTTGATAGGGAAAGGAATATTAGTTTTAAGAATTAGGGTAAAAACTGTGAACTCTTCTCAACTCCTGGTCATCGAGTAGATAACTGATAGCTCCTCCTTTTGGATGTTGAGTTTTGATAGCAATTTGAAAAAATGTTTTCTGAATATAAATGAGGTCATCTAAATTTGAAGTCACGTCAATTGCATTATTTTCATACTGCCCTTCTATGGGTCTTCAAAGGGGTTGTGTGATTCCTGGTTGTATTGTGTATTCAGATTTTTCAAGAAAAAATATTTTAAAAATATTTCTTCTGCTTTATTGTTAGACCATCGAAGTTAATGTATTCATTAAACCCCACCACATTAGGTAAAGAAATGCCTTTTTGAAGAAATGTATACAAATACCAGTCGGCCTGTATATTTCCTTACTTTGCAGAATCTAATCAATATTAGACTAATATGAATACTATATACTGGTAGTATGAATTGACTTATGGTCTCAAAGTTATGGTAATATAAATACTATGTTATTCCAGAGTAGAGATGAGAAATATATTTTAAATTGAAAAAAAAATTCATAAGCCTAAACTCCGATTCTTTTTTCTTTTATTTAACAAGTACTCGCATGTCAATTGAAACTATATGTAGCATTTAATGTACAGGTAATAGTATTCAGTTAGATTAAAACATTTTCAATGCATTAAAGTTTTATCATTTTTTTTTTATACAAAGGAATATTATTCCAATTCATCATTTTTTACACTTAATTTATTTATTTGATATTTTTTGTTCTGTATATAGGGTGAAATAAATACAACATACAGGTTTTCTCACCATTTTGAATTTGCTGTTATTCCTTTACATGTTTTGTAGATTTCAAATAAACATGGTTCTCCAAAAACGAAACTTGTTTGTTGTTTTTATTCCACACTAAGATTGAGAGAAAAACAAGGCAACAAACAATATCATGTTATGATGTTGGTTTTTAGATTATCTTCGAAATCAATTTGAGGGCACGGGCACAATACCTGAGACTGCAACTCTACTATACACAAAGAAACGCAGACCTGATGATGACCCAAATACAGAGCAGCCCAAGAAAAAAAGGAAGAGATTTAAGAAGGGTAATAAAGAAAGTAAGGAAAATTCTGAGGACGATGCTCCAGACCAGATAAGGTATGCAGAACTAATATTCAGTGATGGCTACGACGATAATATTGCTACCTCCTGTGAAGTTGTTCAAGACCATATAGAACCAAATGTAGAGGAAACGTATGAAGTAAGGTATAATGAAACTAGTATGAGCAATAGTGAGGTTGAATCAGGAGACACTTCTGTAGGTATGGAGCAGGAAAGAACAAATGCACTGCAAGACTTTGTCAGTAACTTGGTCACCATGACACCCAAGGTAAACAAGAAGAGGGGGACCTATAAAGTTTACAGTGCAGACCTGAGGGCCAAGATAGGGAAGCATGCATCAGAGAATGGGGTGGCTTCAGCGTGCAGATTGTTTGGGGTCAAAGAAAGCACTGGAAGGAGTCTTAAAAAGGCTTACCTGAAGGCTTTAGAAATGGAGCCTTCAAAGTGCATCCTACAGCTACCAAAGAGAGATAAACCTGTAGGAGTAGCTGAAAGCTCGACTGAGGAGAAGGCAGAGGAGGAAGAGAGTGAAAACACATCTCAAAGTACATGTAGACTGAGTGAAAGTGTTAGTGACAGTCAAAATGATTCCATAAGTGAAACAATGATGGAGTCTGACTCGATTAAAGCAGAAATTACCACAGCTTCATGCGACGCTGAAGCAGCTGATGCAAAGGAAGATGCTGAAGTACCAAAGGAGTATGTTGAGGCACCAGAGGGCCAGTTGGACCCGGACATTCTTCAAGATTTTGTGAGTAATTTGATAACAATGGCCCCAAAGGAAAACAAACGAGAGAAGAGAGGAAGCTACAAAGTGTACAGTGCAGATCTGAGAGCCAAGATCGGCAAACATGCAGTTGACAATGGAGTTGCCTGCACAGCCAGAGTTTTTGATGTTAGAGAAAGTACAGTGAGAAGTCTTAAAAAGGCTTACCTTAAAGCATTAGAAAATGATCCATCTAAAGACATATCAGTGTTACCAAAGGGAGATAGAGGAAGACCTTTAGTGCTTGGGAAGTATGATGAAGAAGTGTTAAGACATGTGAAAAAAATAGAGGCAGATGGAGGGATTGTGAATTCATGGATAATTATGTCAATTTCTAAAGCAGTGCTAATGCACAGACAAAAGTCTCTCCTAGCCGAGTTTGGAGGACCTATTGATATTACAAAGACTCTAGCCAAATCAATATTGAGAAGATTTGGATATTCGAAGGCACGAAACACTAAATCCTTTCCAAAACCATTGCCAACTAATTTCAGTGAATTGAAGTCATCATTCATGTCAAGCGTCTCAGAATATGTAAAAGAATATGACATTCCAAATTCTCTGGTGATTTTTGTTGTTGAAACCAGCATTCCCATGGTTCCGGGTGGAAATTGGACTTTGGACAAGGAAGGATCGCGACAGCTGACCATTCCCGGGATAGAGGACAAGCGTCAGATGACCATAGGCCTGGCTTGTCCTGTGGATGGATCTCTGATGCAGCCTCAGGTGATATATAAGGGCAAGACCGATGCCTGTTTGCCCAAATACCAGTTTCCTGAGGGCTGGGTTGTCTCGCAGTCTCCTGAGTTACCCGTACTGGCCAATGCAGATACTGCTAAGTGGTAAGTCAGTAACTTCAAGCTTCAATTAGGTGAAAAATGAAAAACTTAGTTAAACTTAATGTATTAGTAATCCTAAGAGCATATAACAAATAATACAGCGTATATATAGTTCATTTTCCTCGGATAGATGAATTAAATAATCGTGAATTAAAGATAATCTAGTTAATGGTTGGTATGACAATTAAAGCAATAGTCGAGTACCGGGTATTTAAAACACTTGTTGACATCCCAAATATGTTTATATCAGTTCCGAATATTGAATACATCTAATTACAAATTTGTTTTAATTGATTCCTTTTAGTTTTCTCATCAACACAATCATTCCATACATCAAGTCTAAACTTAGTGAACAAAAACCGGAGCAGAGGACACTGTTAATCTGGGACCTGTCCAACCAGCAGAAGGAGAACGATGACCTTCAAGACCTGCTGAACCAGAACAACATAGAGGTCATCGGCATTCCGGTCCATTGTAGAGAACACCTGAATCCTCTTGAGGTCCTGGTCAACCAGCACTATGTAGTTCTGCTGGAGAAACAGTTTCAGTCCTGGTATTCTGATATAGTGTTGGAGCGCCTGAAAGGTGGAGAAACCGACGATAACATGGCAACCATGGTCGACCTGAGACTGTCTCTTCTTAAACCTGTTCATGCCAGTTGGCTCGTTAAATCTCACGAGACTATTGTGAACCATTCTGAGATAATCTCTCAGAGTATTGAACTCACCGGCATATTAAACACATTGACTGCAGCACATGTGCCATCTTAAAAAAACCAATAGTTCTTGTTCTAAAAGACAAAGGTGTAATATGTGATGTACAAAATTTGTACATGTATTTCTACTCCATGATGATTGTTGTATGTTGAATAATGTATATACCAAAAAAAAAAGATAATTTAAATGCATGTTTTCAGGTGACATGATTTTTCCAGTGTATTTTTATCAATGTATCTGTTATACAGATTTGCTGGCAATTTTTATGTATCTGAATATTGTTTACATTATTTTGATGGACATATACATAGCTATCTTTGCATTTACTGTTTATATTAAATTGACGTTGAAATCCATAATAAATGTGCAAAAAGTAAAAAAAAAAAAACCAACATTTTTCAAACATGTTCATCATAGTGATGTTATTGATATTTGACAAATTTTTAAATGATCATATTCAGAAATGAGTGTCTTAAGCAAAAGTCACAGATTTACTAGTGAACAAATTTTCAACTTATATTGGGCATTCAATCTGTAGGAACAGAATGGAGGTAGATCTCCAGAAAAAAAAGTGCTGACTATTTAGCAAGACGTAAAATCCTATAGCTTGTCCTAAGTAAACGTTTCTGTTACTTATCTTATTTTTAACAAAAATAACACATACCTTTGAACAAAGTACAATTTAAATTGATGAAAGGGAAAAAATCCAAGATTTCTTCATTAACATCTCATCTATATTCACCCAGAGAAATTCACACAAATGAAAACAAATTTTGTATGGAGATTTATAGTGGGAAATGTTGACATTTTTTGTCCTTTGGAAGTCACTCTGAACATATTGCACAATTTTTTAAAAAGTTATCATTTGGGTACTTTCATGTCACTTCAATGCAAAATCCCTATACACTTTTATAATTTTAGCTGTGTATTAAAATCTTGACTAGCTAGATGGGGGCCTTTCAAAGGAAAAATCTTGGGATTTTCTCACAATACTGAATGCATGTACATAGTTTGAATTCTAAGGTATTTATGAATATCGAATGATCTAAGAAAATGTGCTGCATTAATATCTTGGGACAGACTATAGAATTTGTATTTTTCACAAGTCTGATTAGCTTGCATATTATATGGTCAAAAGCGCAGTATCATACATCAATTTCTTAAACTTCTGTACTTCAAAAATATTTTAAAATGCTTTGGAATATCTCTGCAGCTTATGATAAACATTGCTGTGCAGGTAAAATTTAGGTACTTGACAGAACAATAGAAAATTGATAAGTGATGAACAGGTCATAGGATTTAGGCAGATAGAAATGAAAGTTTGAGATAGTCCCAAATGTTTGCATTCAAATTCACCTGTCAATGTACAAATCTTTAGACACATC
The DNA here is from genome assembly GCA_033439105.1 of Magallana nippona. Taxonomy (NCBI): domain Eukaryota; kingdom Metazoa; phylum Mollusca; class Bivalvia; order Ostreida; family Ostreidae; genus Magallana; species Magallana nippona. The sequence goes on from CM065922.1 coordinate 10,369,152, forward strand.
TTGAGAAATCTGTCAATTTTGATGGACTAAAAAAGGCGGTAAATCTATCCACTCTTTGATGATTAAATGCAGATTACTTGGTTTCTTAAATATTTGTTGGCATCAATTTTCATGGCTTTAATTAAAAAACAGTTTCAAGGATACATAAAAGCACAAACAATGATCCAATCAATAGGAATTGTTTTTAGAAATTGCACTTAAATGAACAATTAAAAAATTTGTGGATCAACTCGTTATTGAAAACCACATAAGAGTTTTTCATGGAATATTGTTGAAACTACTGAAAAGTATACTCAGATAGAATGATCATGCATTCTCCACAGAAAATCTAAAGGTTGACAAATTTTTACCGATATTGTGTTGATGTTATCCTTTCAGTTCTCTACAAAACAGAAACAGAAGCACCCAGCAACAGTAGTGCAGCAACTCCATCTGTTAAAAAGAAACCGAAGGCGAATATCAGGAGACCCAACATCTTACAACAGAGACACTCCACACAGAATACGTCCGTGCCGGTGACCACCCCTGTGAAGGCTCCAGCTGTCGTTATTCCAGCCAGTCAGCGACAGCCCGCATCCAACTACCTGCCCGTGTTACAGCCCAGGGCTATCCCAGCAGTCACCCAGGCCATGCCTGAAGTGGCCCGCATTCTGAACTCGTCCACATTCACAAATATCAAAGGTTTTGTCCCAGTGCCTTTAGAATCGGGTCAGAAAAGGAAAGATGAGAGTCAAAGAGAAGAGCAGCAAGATAAACAAAAGGAGATGGATAACCATATGCCATTTAGGATGAATATCAAGAAATTAAAAGCCGGAGCCACCAAGTCTACCCTGATGACGTTACGAAAGTCACTTGTAAGTAAGTCCACAAGTTTAGATACCGCAGGGACTGATGGAGACAAATCTAACGAAAACTCAACAAATAAACCAGCCAGTCAAAATCAGGTAAGCTATGGAGAAGTTTTGAAGAAGGCCATGAAGAATTCCTTGTCTGATAAGTCATCCATACTTGCCAAAAAGTGTGACCTGACTCATGAGATTACTCCTCAGGAGTATGATTTATCTCTTCTCCAGAAGGAAGCATCGAAAGCTGCCCCCAACTTTGACCAGAATTTGGAGCCGCCCAGTGAATTGTTCTCTAAGACCATTAAACTTAGCGAGACAGGCACTGATGTCAAGACTGTATTCCAAACCTTCACGGCCAAAAAATTAAAAAAAGGGGTAAGATACTGTAGCTATACAGGATGCTGAGTCATGACTTGTGATGTGAGATGATTTTTTCTTACAAGTTAAGATTTTATTATAAAAAGCTAACATCACACTCTCATCACATACCGTACTAAAGAGATTCCCTTTGTCACATGTTTTCCTTAAAATTTATATTTCTTAGATTATATTAGATTATACTCCTCTGTTTTTATCTTTGTCAAATTTAGACAAAATGAGGAAGTTTGGACTGATAAGCTACTATATTTTTGAAAAATAGTTTTTATTCGAAAATTCAGGATAAAAAGCCAAAAATGAAACCCATTATACTACGGGAGAGCAGTGCTGTACAAGCTGAAGATAAGACGGAGTCTTCCTCTCGACCTTACAGCTTCAGGCAACGCACAAAGAAGAAACGATTTGGAGATGACTATGTGGAGGATTTTAAGGAAGAACCCAAGGAAGAGGAGGAGGAGGAGGAAGGAGAAGATAACAGTCCCATAAAGATAGAGATAAAGAGAGAAATAGAGGAGGAGGAAGAAGTCGATGATGACAATGATGAAGATTTCAAGTTAGTGGTCAGTGAAGAGGAAGAGGAAGATGATGAAATTGATAAAGTAGATGAAACAGAAAAGATCCAGGAAAATTCAAGTTCAGAAGAGGTTAAGAATGATGAATGGGAAGTGAAGTATTTCAATGAAAACAGTTTGGAACAGCTTTTTAATGACCACCGCTACAGCGCCAAGAAAAACTGGAAAGGGACTTTCCAGTGCACCATATGTCAGACCTCTTTCAGGTGGTCTGTGTCTTTCATCCAGCATCTGGTAGAAAAACATGAGTCTTTGCTACAAGACCTGAAGCTGCATCAGTGTATCATTTGTGATAAAAGTTTCCTTGGCATCAGAGACCTTGCCACTCACTACAGAAATGTTCACAAACAGCTGGACTGCTTCATCTGCCGAAATTGTAATTCAACTTTCAACGCAGCTGTGACCTATGACAAACATGTGGAAAGCTGTTGGAAAAAGGCTGAAGTAAAAGAAACCGATGAAGGATCATCACAAGGAGAGGAAAAAAAGTTTGTTTGTAATGTATGCCTTAAACCACTAAGAACAGCAGAAGGTTTGGAAAAACACCAACAGATTCACAAAAAAGACTCATATCTTATGTAAGTTTTAAGGGTTAATGACATTACATTGAAAAACTGAATACTATTAGAATCCTGATAACAGCTGAAATTCTCAAAGTTTACAGTGTAACCAATCCAATTTATTCTCACTCAAAATATTTTTTGCCAGGTGTGATATCTGTGGCATAAGATGTACCACAAAACAGCGACTAAGCTGTCACAAATACAACCGCCATCAGACCAAACTGGGCAACTTTTCCTGCCCACACTGCGACCGCCGCTTCATGTCTATCTGGACCATGTACCGCCACAACCAAGACGTGCACGGATGTACCCAGGTGATCTGTCGTGAGTGCGGTCAGTACTATGATACCCAGGAACAACTGATGACCCACATTACAAACGACCACCCATACATCAGTCACGATGTGTCGCGGTTCTCTTGTGAGGATTGTGGTAAGTGTTGGTAATGAAAACAACAAGTATCAACTGTATTGTGTAGTTAGAATGAGTCTTTGTGGACATGAAGATGGTGGAAAGTACTAATTTTTCCTTCTTTTGCTCTGTTATTTGGAAAAATTTCTTTCATGAAATGTCAGTCCTCATGGCTTATACATTTTTGATTCATTGCAGTTCTTTATACCATCTAATTCCTTTATTTCTTGCTATTTTCTATATTATGTACATGTAATATTATATACTCAGTAATAGTATAATGTGTATATTCATTGACCATAAGTTTTTATATGCCATTTTTAAAATGCAACACCTTTCCAGGTAAATGGTTTGACCAGGCCCGTTACCTGTATGTACACTACAAGGAAGTCCACAGGAAGCAGAGGTCAGTGTGTGGATTTTGTGGGAAAGGTTTTGAAAGTCGAGAGGAATTCCATGAGCATAAGAAAACTCATGACCTGACCATACCAAACACCTGTAAAATTTGTGCCAAGACCTGTGACTCCCCTGAGGACCTTGAGAAGCACATGCACTATCATATGAGAGGTTTGTTGAGAGAACACAGCTATCCTTTTACTTTAATATACTTTATATATTTGATAAACTTTTATATGTTAATGTTGAAGACTAGTGCTAATATAATACTTACATGTATAATTCAGTGGTACATGTATACATATATTGATATAAGTTTATGATACAGTTTACTGTATACAGGGAAATATTCGCCCCCATTTTATTTTTGCCCTTTTCGTCATCATTGTCAGCGGGCCAGTTTAAGACTCTGCGAACTCAAAACAGTTTTAAAATTGCTGTATTAATTAGAAAGAGTATATATCATTAACTGTGTTTGGGGCGAATTCAAGACTGGGAGAAACCATTTGCAAGTGTAGAAGGGTGAAAAAATACACGGGGCGGAAATAACCTTGTATACAGTATACCGGTATGTTTTATACAATATTGCATACACTACTTTTTTTTATATTACATATACTGTAACATATATTGATAACTTATTGATCATTTTATATTGATTATTGAAGGTAAAACTCTTCACCAGTGTGAAGTTTGTAAAGAAATGTTGATCCGAAGACAAGACCTTGTCGAACACATGGTGAAACACACCAACAAATTACCCTTTGTAAGTACCTCCGAGCCAGCTTTCTTTTTACTCACCAGTTTACTCTCTAAGATGCGGTTTTACATTATGTGAATTAATAGTTAAAATGTTTCCATCATTACCAATTTTCAAAAAGAGTAAGATCCTGTACATGTATATTTGGAATTTGCTGGAAGCAATGACATTTTCATTAATAGAAAAAATTCAAATATATAATGGATATTATATCTTTAATACATTGTATTGATTAGATTTGCAAGGAATGTGGAAAGGGCTTTAAGAACAAAGGTAAACTGAAGGTTCACATGATTTCCCATGTGTCACATCGACCCTTCCAGTGTGATATCTGTGGAATGGCATTCAAAATGAAGGCCACCTTAAGTACTCACATCAAGCGACACAAAGAGCTGAAACCATTCAAATGTGACTACTGCCCCCTTCGATTCAAATCCGTGGAGGGATCCCGAAATCACATGCTCCACAAGCATATCAAAATGGAGGATCTGAAAAACATCAAATTCAAAGTGTACAAATGTGAATATTGTAACAAGCTTATGGGGCAGAAGCATATGTACATGAGGCATGTTCGACTCCACACTGGGGAGAGGCCCTGTATCTGTGATGAGTGTGGGAGATCCTTTACCATGCCCGCCACCCTCAATGTCCACAAGAAAACCCATCTCGCCAGAAAACCCCACCACTGTGACATATGCAACTTTGGATTTATTGATGCCCACAAGCTGGGGAAGCATTACCAGACCCTGAGACACAAGCAGATGGTGGAGCAGAAGAAGCGGGTCAAGGAGTTGGCAGAAACGAGGGCCAGGAACATGCAGAAAGCAGCTGAGAGTGCACAGGTTATTGACAGCTTCAACATCAAGTTGGAACAGGTAGACGACCTGGATTTGTATGGTGTGCCTGAGAGAACACAGATCAACCTGGGGGATGAAATGGTAGTGGTGGAGAAGGCCCTGGAGGATGGTCAGCAGAGAGAGAACATGGAGCCAGAGGCTTCAAATGAGGGTTATTTGTCCTCACTTGTTTCAGACTCACTTCAACCAGACCCGGAACTTATGACCCAAGTTCTGCAAGGCACAGATTTAGAGAATGAACTCCTGATCCCAAAAACTGAAAATATGGATGAGTGAAAAACCGTCTTGTTGTAATTTGTTGAATAAGCAAAGAATGAGTCCATTCATAATAATGTGGAAGTTAAAAAGAAAGAGTTGCTTTGTGTTTTGTTTCACTGAAAATGTGCCAGTGGTTTTGATATAATTTTCATACATGTTAATTAATGTAAGATGTGAATGATTTATAATTTTGTACATTGGTAAATATAGGAAAATTATCAATGTGGTAAATATAAAAACATTATCAAAGACACCAATATTTTTATTGCAAACTTGTAAATGATATGCAAAATAAATATATATTGTACCTGGTATGTACATACATGTATATTTTAAAGCATCATACATTTATAATATCCACAAGGAAATATCTTTTAATTATTGCGTGAAATCAGTTTATTATTATGTTATTGTGCTATAAATTTTTAAGTAGAATGAAATTACAGATGTCACTTTTGATCTTTCAAAGAAAAAATATAGTATGTAATTTGTATTTACCTGCAATGTCGCTACACTGGAATTTTATTTTGATTTTTAAAGTAATGTACAGTAGAACATTTAGTGATCATGCGATTTGAGTACACTGTATTTTTTTTCCGTTAAATGTTACAAAATCCAGAAAATTTGTGTTCATGTATATAATTGTTAAAACCATGTGTCCATAAATGTGTTTTTTTTAATGTCGTGCTTGTTTATCATGATTGTAACCTGCTTACTGGGTGTATTTTCATATACAAGATTTTTACACATTTTTAAGTTGGTGTTACATTTTATTTACACTTGCATCATTTTATGTTATTGCTCATCGTAACACTTATTGTTATGTCCAGCCATCTCATTTTTAAAATTGTGACACAATATGGTTGCATGTAAATAAAAACATTGGTACACACGTTGTGTTGAATGTTAAATTACCATAAAATATTTACAACTCTATTACTTTTTTAGTGATTGACTTTTGTTTATTAATTTTTAGAACTAATATTTTCAAGACTGTAGTTTGGATTACAGTAGCTTTCATTATTTTTTCTGTGTGTGTCAAAGATATTCACAGCTTATATGCTTTGTTCCTCATTATTCAATCATATATTGTCGAGTTATCGCCCCAGTTATGTTCCTAAATGCTATCACTGGTTGAAGTTGTTTTGTACAGCTTTTGTCTTCTTTGAAATTATTGAAATGATTTATTTTTTCTACAAAATATTAAAAAGTTTTGGAAAATTGTATTGTTTTTTTTTTTCTGAAATTATCTAACATTTGTCGGTTGCTGAACATTGGCATCTCTAGGTTCTTTATATGAGTTTTCTGTAATAAAAACATTTGGATGGACAATGTATAAAAGCTGTAATTATGGCAACATAAAAATTGTTTGGTGCTGTGTAATGTTTGCAATTTTGACACTGTACATATAATGAGGAGAGCAATTTGAACATCAAAATGCTTGGTCAAATGTTCTGGGTAAACATCTTTAATTGATTCAAAGTTTTGTCAGACCCCGTGACCAAGCCATTTCCTGAGGCATCTTTATAACATTTTGCAGACGCAAAATGTTCAGTGAAATTTAATTATTCCTAAAAGAATATTAACAATGAAAATTTATTAACAAATCTTGGTCCTAAGTCTAACTATATATGCTTACAAATACTTGGATACCCAATGCAAATAAAGTTTGGGGTATATAGGATTCACTCTGTCAGTCTGGAAATTCATACCAGTACTTAAAACAATGATTTCAAAGGATCCGAACATGCCATATTCTTGACCCAGTCATTTGGGTAATATCAAGGACAAAAGTGTATATTTTGTGGCCAGTTGACTGTTCTATAATGGAAACAATGGGAAGTTTCTATACTTAGCACAAAGATTGCTTGACCCCAAGGACAAGTTCTGGGTCAGGGCATAATAATTAGTACCAGTAGTAGTATTTTGTGAGTTCTCTCGAGTACCACTAGTAATGATGTATGGCTGTGTCGAACTCACAGATCGAAATTTAAGGTGCCAGAATTAATCTGAACAGATGAAAGAGCGTCACATTCATTATTTATATTAAATTACTTAAATATGGCCATGATAGCAAAAATGAATGAACCTCCTCCAGCATCTGACATTTATGACTTAGATTCAGCATCCAAGACTGTTAAGTCTATTAGTATCCTCAGATGAACCATCCAAGAAACTTTGGTGAAGTTAGAACCAGTAAAACTGTAGAATCATTTAAACTTGTGGAGACAAATTTACATGGATTGTCAAATATTTAGATGTTCCTAGGCATCTTATTTTCTTGATTAAATTTACTCTATTTATACCGGTATGCAAGTATCAGCTAGGGTCCACTGGAAAAATAGACATAAAAGCAACACATATAATTAAACAAATGGCACTTTATTATAACTTAATAGATACATATCAAACCCACACAGAACATATGTACCGTTTGATTTTCAACTATATGAAAAAAAAAAAAAATAAATGAAAAGAACATTCTGGAGTCAGACTAGTACAAAACAACAGGGACACTCCCCATGTTGGACACATACCAAAACATTGTGAGATTCCAACTCTATGATACTAATGAAAGATTCTCTTACAATGTAAATTCAGAGCTGTTTCTTTATACAGTTTCCTAGCAAGTACTCTTGGTCCACTACTAGTCTCTTATACACATGGTACCAATACTTTGTAAAATTTCCCAAATCAATAAGCATAGAAAGGAAGATCATTTGTGTACTGTGTATTTGTATCACAAATTTGATAGTCACTAATATCACCAAGAGTCTATCACATGCTAACTAGTAAAGCAAATAAACTAAAAATGAAAGGTTGTCATTATCAGCTCCAAAGCTCCATTATCAGTCTTCTTTGCCCTATACTCAATGTGTTACAGTATTTAACAATCACATCTCACCCAATTTGGGCATCTTCATTTAACAAGATACATTACATACTGTGTATATGTAGAGAACTAACGTGTATCTAATGCATGCATAAGTAAACTTTTAAATACAATAAAATCAATAGATATCGGTAAGTAATACCGTATATCCCAAATATTTTCCTAGCTACAGAATATTCATGTATTTCTTAAGGTCTCCGACCCTCAGCCTTGAAGTATTTTTTTCATCATAAAAATGTTATTTGTCCTTCAAACTTAAACTTAAATTTGTCTATATAAAAGGATTTATGGTACGAATAAAATAATCTGGATAATTTAGAGTTATTGAACATGGCCGAGGATCAGAGATCGTTAAACAAGAAAACTAATATACTTGTATCTAATTCAAAGATGATAAACTCTTTGAATAAAATAAATCAAAAAATTATAAAATAAATATATAATTTCACGAACAACTCTATATTTGTGAAGCTGATGTGGATACACTGAAGAACATATTGCTAATACATGATTCATTTACAAAAAAACACCATGGGTCATCTTGAACATATCAGAGATCCAATGAAATCCCTCTTGATAAAAATCTAGGTACCGGTACATACCACTGTACAGATAAACAGGGAAATAAATTAAAGAAAATAGAGCAGATCAAGGGCTGATCTCCCTTCACAACATATCCAAATACACATTTAAGTACAGGCTTGCTCATAACTATCATCTATTCTAACAGATCTTTTTATTGGTATTACTTACAACCCATCAAGCTTATATTGATAGCTAGTATGATAATTTATGGTAATTTGATAGCATTGATAAAATTATTTGACTCGATCAGGATTGGAAATGACCAAGGGGATATAACGACCGATGCAGCACTACCGGTAAATGTCTTGCATAAAAACCATGGGTCATAAAGGACAGGGGCGTACAAGGCGCTTCATATCCCCCACTTCAATAAAAAAAAAAAAAAATTTCAAATGTTAATAAAATATGTATTCTTGGCTTGTATACATAGTTTATACTATAAATTTCACGATGCATGCAAAAAACGAGTTTTTATTCTGTAAACACGAGGTATAGGTTTCCAAATTAAGCCACACGACGTTTTGCGCCTAAATCTTGACCATTTACTGTGATTAATTGCAAATTTTTAGGCATGAATGGGTCTAGACTCCATCCTAAAAGTACTTTTCTTAAAAGGATAAGATTTCATTCTTTTTTATTACTGATTTATTTAAGTGGAGTCTAAATCCATCATGGGTCATAATTTGTGGTTTTCACAAAAACTTCAAAAATTTATTTAGTATTGTCAAACTATAAAAGTTATGCACGACGATTGGTATGTGTCAACGTAGCTCACTGTGATAGGCGGAGGACTGTAGAGTGTACCTCTCGACTGAAAGGGTGTTCGAATCACAATGGACTTTTTTTTTTTATTCTGCGTTTTTGATTCCTTTTTTGTAAAACATTTTTCAAAATTTTTATGTAATAGATCTAAAATTATTTTGGAAAACAGTTAAAACTCTTCAGATAATGACAAAAAATACATAATGATCTTGCCCATTCCAAATAACGTTAATAAAGAATAGCGCTAGCACAGTCAAAGATTGAGATCACGTTGTAATGTTAAGAAAATAATCATAGAAATGAAAATAAGAAGAAAAGTATAAAGTATAAATGTACGTTTGTTCATGGTCAGATAATGCAGTTCTATATTATATATGTACTGGTGCACACCTTCAAATGTAAGATTCCTTTATATGAGATGTACATAAGTCGTTTAAATATCCTAGGTGCGGGGGATTCGACAAGCATTGTACGGTCTTCTCCTTTGATAATTTAGGTAAAAGCAAACCCAAACTTTTGTACACATGGTTTGTCTATAAAAAGAGATTCATTATCTTTAATTTTCCACCTTCAAAAAAAGGTTTGCATACTTGGAAATACAACTTCATTCAATGAAACAAACTATAAAATTAAGTAAAGCTACGAATTTCAAAGCTAATGGACAACAGAAAACTAGTGACAACTATTGATTACAAAACCGGTAAGTACCACAATTGACTCAAGAAATCTAAAAGCAAGTCAAATTTTCGTAATTTCAGATGATTTCTTGTAATACTTATAAACAACAATAAATATCATTGACAAGTAAATCAATATGCAGGAATTGAGACAAGATTTGTTCTCAGGAACTAATGTTCTAATGACCTGTTTTCATCTACCAGTGTTTACTTAATTATATACATGTATGTTCAGATTATAAAATGTAATAGCCTGTGTCTCTTCATTCTTTCATTTTTCCTTAAGTAACAAACTTCTTGAGGAAGAATGTGACACCTTTATTTTGTAACATGTTTTCTTCCAAAGTAGACTACATCAACTCTGCTTTATAACATTTGTCTGGATAGCTCCGTCAGTTAAATCATCAGTTTGTGATGTGCAACTTGTGGGATCAATATCTGGTTTTTACATAAATGTATGTTATCTTTCATAGAATTTTATTGTAAATTTTGAAAAAACTCAAAACAGAAAGTACCCGACAGTGTGTATTTTAGACACCATGATATTTTTCATTTAAAGAAATAAATGTCAAAGTGTCCCATTTCTCCTTAATACACAATTCCTCAGCACCAAGTGTCCCATAAAAACCAATTTGCCCCAGAGTTTTTTGAGTCTTTTCCATCACATAGAATAAAAATAACTAATATGATTAAAATGGTAGATAAATTAACAATATAAGATTTCTTGGTTATTAGGTCTGCATATATTGAGCTTTAATAATACTGAAACTTAAGAAAAAGAAAGAATGCAAAAAATGATATAAATAACAACTACAGAAAAGAAATGACCTATAACTTTGCTATATCACTTACACAAAGTCTTATCAATATGTAAGAGGCACAGTCAAGAAACACATATAAAAAGGTTGTACAGGACACAAGATGTAAAATAATCACAACATGACTGATTCAGAAAATAAGCATCATTTTTAGAACTCCTAGGTCCTTTAAATCTATTGAATCATGAATTTTAAGAGATTTCCATTACATTTTGAAATCTGGCAGATAATTAATGACACTGTCCAATATTAATTTCAAAGCTTAATACGCCATTGGTTGTTCAGTACAATAAAAATAATAACCGGTATTGCATGCATGTTCTGTACAACAAAAACATCGGACTTGATGATTCAGATAAAAGAGATTGCTGAGACTGAGAGCTAAAATCAATTTTGGACAAAATCCCGAGTACGAACAAAATAAATAGTCAAAAAGCAAATTCAACATCCATCTTCACTATTTAAAAAAAAAAAAAGAAGTACTTTTCAAGTAACAAATAAAAAAACGACACAACAAAACATCTCTCACTTTAAAAAAAAAACAACCCACAAATAAAACACATTTTTACAAGTACTTCAAACAAACACTTGTTAAAAAGCAATGCACCGTGTTTTCCAAACGTAGACAGCATTGATCGCACTGAAAGTATTTAAAAAGTCATTATGGAATCTTAATAAATCCAGACAAAACTTCAATTTAAATAGCATTGTATATTTTTCTCTACAATTGATTTTTTCCCATTTCTGCATCCAAATACAATGTATCTTTCATGAATGTACATATGTACCTTTAATGATGTACACACACAGACAGACACACACATGTTAGCAGGTATAATACAGGTTACACACAAACTCTATTTTGCGTCACATTTGTAAACAGACAACTACTCAAGTACACAGTGCATGGTTTTGCTACGATGGCTTGGAGACCCAGAGAATTGACAGAAGTGGACAGACAGCAGATGATTGACAGATGGATCTTGGCGCCCGGCAGTGTCTGCGAGACTGGAATGCTTTAGATATCACAGACAATTAGTGTTTCCTCTGTTTTCTCCTGTGTTTTCTCTCCTTGTGGAGTTTGGGTGCTTTAAGTGGTTGAAAGTTCTCTAGGATAAACAAAGAATATGATCAAGTTTTCATCTCTTCTCAAATTATTCTTTATTTGTTGTGACCTTGAGGGTTTTGGTTCTCTTATCAATAAAGACCTGATTTTATACAGTTGGACTTTGTTCTTAAAATATGCATATAACATGACAGACTTTTCAAGTGAACAAGATATCATTGAAATGATGACCATTTCCAATGGCTTGTAGCAAAGGTCTTTAAATGTAAAGTAGTTCTAATTAGCCTAACTTGACCAAGCAAAGAGAAAATATTCTCTGAAGAGAATTTTACACAGTGACTATCAGTGAGGTAATTTGACCTTGACCTAAGATAAAATGATTAAAACAATGATCAATGTCACTGCACATCCTCTTCCCAAGTGCAGTCTATAGATTAAATTTGAGATAAACTTTGCCAGAGAGAGAAAAATGAATCATTCAGACTGACAGACAGACTAATCACTGGCCTTTTCTAAGTGTTTCATGTGCCAAGTCACCTAAATTTTCAAATTTAAACATCTTTAGTTTTCTTAAAGGTATCATAAAACAGTTTCAATCAATTGTTTATCACCTGTATTTCTATATATTAAATATGTTTCATAACTTTCAATTTGTTGTTTGAAGCAGTTGCTTTTTTAAATTCTGTGCTAAACAAAACATTTTCTCTTACAGTTGTTCAAAAGCTTTCAACAAAATGATTTGTGATTTTAAAACAAATTAACGCTTATATAAATATCCATAAGTATACCCATCAAGCATGCAAAATAAACCACCACATACTAAAAAGCCCTCCACCTACCATTAGTAAACTTAGAGTTGTGGCCCTTTCCCATCATAAACATTATCATCATCATCATTGTAGTCCTGATCTGAAATTAAAGCATATAAATTCACCCCGCAACCATTACATTAAAAGTGATCTGTGTATCACTGACAAAAGACGAAGATACATGTACTGAATTCTGTTTAAGAGGAGGATTTTGTCGCCTGGGTCTGCATGGTTAGATTTTACTGCTATTGATGACACCGAACAACTCAAATATATGTATGGCATTTTTCTCTTTATATGTACCACTTTGCTAATTTCCAATCTCCATATGATATTTTAAAAGAACAAAATAACATCCCAGTGCATGATTAGTAAAATGTGCATCTATAGTTGGATTCAGAGGAATGTGTAAGGCACTTGTCTCAGCTGTTTTCTCATGCAGATGTGTCTCCCTTGGTTTATAAATTAACACAACGACCAATATATTGTGGGTAAAAAGTTAAAACTGTTCCTGTAAGGAATCTAGAGCCTTGTACACACTACTGAAACCTTGATACATAGGACAAGCTAAAATGAGCTTACAAATGACACAAACATTTCCAGCCCAACTTACAGATCATTTCTGAATTTGGTATCACTTTAACGAAAAGAATACACCAGACTGAGATCAAAAGTGAGCTCCTCTTTGTTTTCTGGCCCGAGGCCTGGTCTACTATCACTGCTTTTAGGGTGTACAAAATCAGTATACCTTTTTCATCCTTGTCTTCAGCATTGTCGTCTGCTCCATCTTCTGCAGCTTGAGCAAGTCCTGCATCATCATGTTCTCCCTGCAGTCAGAAAATCAATCAACAGTAAAACTTCAGAACTCATCCTTTTTATGGTTTTATTAACAGCTATTAAGCAACATTGTACCATACCTGAGACTCCTGTGGGTGATTGTCCATCTTGCCAATGTTTCTGTCATCGCTTCTTGGGACCTTATCCTCCTCATCCGGATTGTGTAGCACAGGTTCCACAATCTGTGGATGATCCATATTCGGGACCTTAGCCACTGCATCAGGGTCCTCTTTCTTCTCTTCCTTTTTCTCTCTATCCTGGAAATTTATCATTATGTTATGGGCTTTTAGTAAAACTGAGAAAGAAGTCCAAACAATATATTAATGCGTAAAGAAGAAAAATAACGTACTTTTTGTGCAATTTATTCAACATTCTGGTACACTGTATATTCATTTTGTAAAATATCGTAAAAAATACAAAATCATATATGTAACCACATTTATTAATTTCTAGAAACTTTATAGATTGATATACATATCATGATAAATATAAGGGTTCAAAGGGAAAATCAGCAAAAAGAGCGTGGCTCAAGCAGAAAACTTTTCAAGCATATATTACCAGTATGTATTGCAGAGTTGTAACAATTTTTTTCCACAAGTATTGTCATGCTCAAGCAAACCCAACACATCAAGCTAGGAACAATTCTTTCCACACCTCCACATAACATTATCACAGATAGCCCCACACAACCAACCCTTACCTGAAGCCTGAAACTCAACCTAATGCATTGAAGGTGTATTGCAAGTACATGCTTTCATTCACTTCAATAAGATTCACTCCAACCTACCAACTTTAGGAGTGGAAGTCTGTTAAAAACATAAGCTTCAAACTTTACTTGCTATATACCCATCAAGAGGATGAATATTCGAATGAGATTTTTTTTTGTTTTCAAGAAGAGAAGAAATTTGAGTTTTGACATATGACTAGTGTGCATATTGAAACATTCTGCATCTGAATCAGGAGTAAACTTTTCATGTATTCAAAACAGATAAATCTGAAAGAAAATTACACAGAAAGACCTAGGTTTTTTTCTTTTCTTTTTTTATGCAATAAATATAATGAAAACTTTTGAAACATAGACATTGTGATCTTTAAAACAATGGGAATACATGCCAATGTTGTGAAACAAACTCAAGTCAAAGAATTTTTTTTATAAACTTTAATACCTGTATATCTTAACACAATAAGAACTACACTTATACAGTCAATATAATCAACAAAGGACCACAAGTACTTGTTTACAATGTACTACATGTAAGAACCACATATATAATCCTATTGCATACTGTAACCATTCTGTGTCCCCCATGTAGGCCTTCCAACTGATTTTGAATTCTGATGAGATGTGGTAGATACTATAGCATAATGCATGAAATGGACTACTATATGCTTGAAATATCACATTCTTTTAATGTGCCAGAAAGTTTTCAGTACAGATAAATATCTGTTTCCTTCCTGACATAACAATGCACTTTTGCAAAACTAACAGTGTTCAAGAACTTTAACAAATCGGACTATTGTTATACATGCACTAGGAAGAAAAACTAACTTAGGATTTGTTGTTGTTGTTTGTTTTTGGCGTGCATCTTTCATGAATAGATCTTTTTAACAAAATAAAATATTACAAGGCATTTTATGGGGCCCATTTACACTAAACACAAAGAAGAACAGAAGAACCATTAAAATTTCAATTGATAAAAATAAGAAAAGGAGGGCTTTAAGCATCATTAAGATTCAATAAAAAATAACTCTAGCATCTTTTGAAGAGTTATTGATTTAATTTTACTCATGATAATCAAGTTTAAACAAACATGCTTCAGGTTAATAGTGTAAATCACCTGGTACAGTAAATGTCAGAAAAGTATCTACTAAGCTTAAAACATTGTGCAATCCATTATAATCAAGTTATCGCTCAAAGCCTAGCTGAAGTTGAAAGGCCTACCAAACCATTCTGTGAAATTCATTACTAATCATTGAGGAATAAAATCCCAATTCAATGTTATGTCCAAAAGATAATATATCCACTAAACGATAATGGAAAACAATGCCAATTGTCAGCTATTGTCCCAACACAAACCTACATAAAGTAAATATATAAATATAGATATATTCTAATGTATAAATATACTCACAAGGATGGAAAGACGAGAACCCCTTCCAAAAGGAATGATTTTCAAGAGATCATAATACAGACAAATTGTAACGTTGGGCCCATAAAAATAATTCCATGAGCTTTAGAGTCAGAGTTTCATTTAATCCCATACACTTTGAGATGTATCCATTTTCAGTTCACATCAAACTTCTACATACGTTTTAAGTGTATGCCATCACTCAATTCCTATTCCCATAGCACATGGTTCATGCATTGCTAAGCATTAATACTGTGAATTGAGAATAGTATTTCAGAGTTAAAACATACGTGACTTCTTCACTGGTATCAAATAATTACCCTATAGTGCTGCCCCCTCCCTTTCCCAAAATAAAATATTCAATGTATAGCAGTGATATATGTATGCATAAAATTGTAAATATTTAAAATTGTATGATAATTTTAAATACAAATTAAACTATTGCTAATTAAGGCAAATTATTGGCTTAACACATGAAAGATACTGTAAATAAAAAAAATATTAGCACTAGCGAATAAAAGAATTATACAAACTATCAATACATAAGTCAAACCCAAACAATATGAACAGATCTATAATAAACTCCATCCGTATGTATTTTCATTCAGCTCATGACAATGGTCTTTCTCCTAACCTATTCATATAATGACTAGCATCTCATTGAGAATCAAATCCATAATCAATGTCAAGATACGGCAATTTACATCTAACAAGGATTAAATGTACAGTCAACATCTAATTATGAAACTCTTTCAAAAAAGTATGGAAGACATTTTTCCCATTCATGTTTGGTTTTTAAGTAATTTACTACAGTGTATATATATACACATAATATAAGTAGCAAGTACCTGTTACTTTATAGTTCATTAGCTAATTAAATTAACAGTTTAATCATTACAAATCATGGTTATTCACTGGCAATGTCTGTCAATCATTGTAGATTACACAGATGCTCCACCATCATCTGTTACCGTACGAACAGTAAATACACAAGTATCAGTATCAACATTCAGATAAATGCACATTTTGTGTGAATGCACTGAATAGATATACTACTATATATAAGTACATAGTTTAAGATAAAAAAAATATCCCACAAAAGATGTTAATATTCTTAAAAATCAGATTTTTTCTATCACACAACTCTTGGAGGTTGCAAGTTCTGTTCCTTTTTAGAATCCTGAATATCTTTACCATTATCTCCACCTGGGGGCAGAATATTCACATTCTCATCCACATTCCCTGGCCTTTCCACTTTTTCATTGGGAGGAGCCACCTGTAAAACAGGGTCCCCTAGCTTTGGTTTCACATTTTTACTATCAGATGTTTTTTCTTCCTTTTTATGCTCGCCATATTTTATTTCTTCCACATCCAAAACTTCAGGTGGTTTAATATTTGGATGCTCTTCTAAATCTTTGCGTTGTTCCACCGCAGCTTGGTTTATTGGACTTCCTGTGCTTTCCTGAACCTTCTCGTGCTAAAGAGGATTTATACAACATACCATGTAACTTCTGCTTAGTAAGTATCCATGCACATAAATACAGCATCAGTAGTTAGTTACAAGCTTTGTTAAGAGGCATTCCAATACAAAGAAATGGATATTTCTGCAAGACGCAACTCTCATTACACAAAGGCAATAAGAAGAAAGAGAAACATGCAGAAGTTTACAGATGACAGTCACCCTGAAGGTACACTTTACAACAGTAGATTCTTTTCATTAACTGTACATTTATTTCCTTTTACATGTATTTAAACAAAAGAAGATGAATTTTTGGTTTGTTTATTTGACAGTAGAAAATACATTGTTTACAAGAAACTGAAATGCAAAATTGGATTTATCACATTGCGATAACTAACCCCGTTTCAGTTCATGCAATAAAGAAATTTAGAGGAACTCGGCCAAATTTGAATACATACTTGCTTTTATGTAAATGCAAAGAAAAAGTGCCACTGCAGAAATAACCACAACAGTGTATAATTAGGTACACATATCTTGCTAAATATAGATACTTTACAAAAGTATACATACTTTAAGATATACAAATCATGCAGCAAATAAGTGCAAAAAGTTCCACACAGGCTTTTAAGAAAGAACCTAAAGGTGAACAATCATACATATGATATCTAATCAAACCTAGCCCATCCCGCCTTGTGACAAGAAAACTTCAGATTCAATTACATTTTCCATACTTAAGGCTGCCCAAAATTAATTCTACGTTTATCGTCACTTCAAAATACCAAACCTACGAGGGAGGGCGGTAAAATTAAAACAAACACAATTTTTAAACAGATGACTTTATTCATTTACATTAATACAAATACAGTGAGTATTCAAACTACATATATCGCTTTAGTAGTGATTTTTTTTTCTGATAATCCCATTGAGTATCTGATTTATAGTCCATAATATGCTCTAAACATTTCGAATTTACAGATTACAGTATTTCAGTATAGTCAAACTGGTTAAAATCAAATTCAAATAGGGGTTTATTTGTTTTTTTCAAAACCCAATTTCTCCTAAACCTACGCACACGGGTTACATTAAACGTAGAATTAACTTTGGACAGCCTAACATACATGTATTATTGAGTTGTTTTCAGATTTCTCATACAGAATTCATTTAGTTCAATCAGATATGCATAAGATGAAAGTCCATAGCTTTTGAATAAAACTTAAGGAAAAAGGAAGATGCAAAATACATTTATATATTTTATATATATTGACAACACAAAACCAGATCATTAACTTTCCCCCTCTGATTTGTGTACGAGACCAGAGAGTCATCATACAAGGCTCTGGATGTCTATACAATACTGGTCTGTTACTCTTTGTTCCACACCCAGTGTGTTAGTCAGAAGGAGGGCCTTACCTGTGCTGGATCCCTCTCCTTGTCGTCCATTTTGGGTGGGGCCATCTGATGCTGCTGCTGATGGTGCTCCATTAGCTTCTCTTTCTCCTCAGCGTTCACTGCAAAATACGTCGTCTTGTTACCGATTTCATTCTTTGCACTGGTTTACATAATTATGTCTCATAATTGTAACACTACACAAAGAGTGTGTAATAACCAGCATTTATACATTTATACTGTGTTCATAAGTCAAAACAATGTTATAAGACCATTACATGACCAATAAAGAAATGTCCTAAAAAGAAAAATTGACATTGAAACCATAAATTTTACCACTTATGTAGAGCCCCTACCTTGTTTTTTCTAATTAATACCCAGATTGTTAGCTAAATGCCAAGGAGTTGAGCTGAAGATTTTCGAGAATTAGTACACTTCTCTTTTTAACCAATAAAGCTAAACTCTAGTACCAGTACCCTTTGACCTAGATTCATAAACTTCTAATTTTTTTTCATAAAAGCCCCAATCATAACTTTAAGAATTGCTGCAGGTCTGTAGCTCCCAGTCTGAAAAAAATCGGATGGACGACCTTGGAGCTAAAGTGTCTCCCATAGTGAAAATCTGAAATTTACGGCGCACAAAAATTTGCGCTAGTTTACACAATTTCTGTGGAAAAAATTTGTACCATTAAATTCTTCAGTCAATT
Organism: Magallana nippona; assembly: GCA_033439105.1. Taxonomy (NCBI): domain Eukaryota; kingdom Metazoa; phylum Mollusca; class Bivalvia; order Ostreida; family Ostreidae; genus Magallana; species Magallana nippona. The sequence continues at coordinate 10,388,319 of CM065922.1, forward strand.
TACTACTGATATTGGAACTTTACTTGCCTCAAACTTTCTCTTAAACATGCTAACCGACCTCAGAAATTGAAGTACGGTATGTTAAATTCACATCGAGATCGAAAGTCGCCATTTTTACATGTAAACAAACTGCACCACTTCACTTTATACGGCTGGTGATGGTGGATAAGAGAACATAAGAGGCAAGTAAAGTGTTGATATCTGTAGTAAACTGTCTGAGGAATTTTTTGGAATTAAATATTTGTATAGAGTGTTTTCGGAAATAAGGTTAATCTGTCCAAAACTAATGAAATTTTTTGTGCGCCGTATATTGCAGATTTTTACTATGGGAGGCACTGTAGCACCCAGGTCGTCCATCCAATTTTTTTCAGACTGGGAGCTACAGACCTGCAGCTACTTTAAGAAGAATTAAAAGTTTTCTCCCCCAACCCCCCAAAAAATTACATACCATATTTTAATAGTAAAGAATAGGAGAAGAAGTGGAAATTTTAATGGATCATAACTGAAAACCAATACATGAAATGGCAATAGACCACCTTGACCTAGAACCACATAAATGAATAAACAATTTGATTACATGAGAATTACAAACTACTCAAGTTATACACCTACTTGTATCAACATTGCCTCCTCCCTGCTGTTGGTTGACATTTAGTGACTGCTGTTGTTTGCCCTACAGAAAAAAATCAGTTTAGACCAAGTCCATATGTAAAATATTAGATGATCTCCATGCAAGAGGCCCACGGGCCAACTTGCACACCTCTTAGTGGAATACCTTATAAATGCAGAGTTGCTATCATTTCTATTAACAACAATGTTAGTTAATTGTAATATTTTCAATTCACTATTAAATTTGGCACATAAACTTTCTATACACATTTAACAGACTTTCAATTTGCTTCTGTTAATCATTGAATTCATTTCAATTCCTACACTTGAAATTCATCTAAAATTAAATGAAAAAGTTTACAGGCAGCAGATAATTTAGCACATATGTATAATAAAGTTGATCAGACACTAACACACTAATCAGAGAGAAAAAGCTTATGCCAATGGAAGCTTTGTCATCTTATCATTTTTTTTTATAATCATAATATAGATACTTCAAATGCCTGAAAGTCTTCAGACTATGATTAAAATCAATTTTAAAGGTTTTTTGGTCAAATAATAGAGAAATCGTGTTTTGTGGTCCAGCGCAAATCAAATTGATTTTTATTCATCATGACTTGAAACTGATCCATAATAAAAACTGTTTATTTCTTTGCATTACAGCAACATGCATTTTACTTTCACCTATACTTCATGCAGCTGATAACATAATATATCTATATAAATTTTTTTTAAGAAAAGCATGCAAAAGTCGCCAAACACCTCACTACAAAAGAGTTGTCTTTTGTTTAGACTGGGCTTAAAAGATGAACAATGAGGAATACACACCAAACTCTGCTGGTCTAAGAACTTTAAGGCAACATCTCTTTGTTGGTTATTAGGGGGGAGGTTCTGATCAATCTGATTAAAATTCTGGTTCTGTATTACATGGTTTCCTCCAACTCCCTGATTGGCTGAATTAATTGGCTGACCCATTGCCTGATTGGCTATATTTTGCTGAGCAACTCCCTGATTGGCTACATTTTGCTGCCCCACTCCCTGATTGGCTACATTTTGCTGTAGGTTGGCAATTTGTTGTTGGTGAACTAGTTGGTTCTGCTGGACAGCTTGCTGTAACTGAATCACCCTTTGTTGTGACTCCTGAAGCTGAGCTTGAAATTGTTGCTGAAAAGGGGTGACAACAGAATAGGTTGTGCACTCGTGAACTGAACATTGCACATCAAATCAATCTTTGTTAGTATAATCCCCCCTCCCCCAAAACATAACTGCATCCATGTCTCTTATTATTCAAATACAGATATAAGACATTTTCTACAAGTTAAAAATTTTGAGTGAAAATTGCTCAACCTAGAACTAGCTAGCTTCCAAACAAGACTTTGAAAAGACTTTTGTCTAATTTATGTGATAGAACGGTATATTATGTTTAATCGGGATACACTTTAGAATGTACATAAGTCCTTTTTGCATCAAATCTTAGACCATTTCATCAGGAAAGCCTAACCATTTTGAAAATCAATAATCCTGAATGTTTAAAATTTATTTTCAATCTTGTAAAACTTAGTAGATAAAAAAGAATTCAAGTAGACCCTCTGCATAATAAAAGAAATGAAAAGATGAAAAGATCCAGAAAGAGGTTAACCTGCAGATGTGTTCGTACTGTTTGGCATTCCTAGTAAATACCTACACATTTTGATACTAGTTAAAGTAAATTTTACCAATTCCCTCACAAAAATATCATAAAAGCAAAATCTGGGCAGAGAAAGAGAGTTGTTAGCCAAACACAGGAAAACAGGATATAAATATACATGATTGATTTAATAGTAGATACATCTCCATTATACCTGGTAAATAAGTTATATTTACAGACAAAAACGGACATGCAAATGTGATATAAGACAGAGTTCCATATCAGGAACTCTTCATTTTTTCTAACCTTTTTACAATTCTCATAAACACTTTTTAAAATATTGATTTTAAAAAAATTTATAAATTATATAAAAAGTGAAATGTTTCAACCAATGGTTCATACCTGTCAACAGTGCTACCCACAACAAGGGAGAGGTAAGGGTAGCCATGGTGTGTTTAAGGGGGTTCATGTTAAGGATGGAGGTTTTTTTAAAATACAAATTACAGCATTACAGCATTTGTACAATGATATAAAATTTCTTCTTCCTCCATTTAAAATATCAAAAATATTTATATGCTTATAAAATATTTTAGGGTTAAGTGTATCAAATGTATTAACTGACACCTCAGAAAGGTTAAATATTGATATCAGGCAGGGTGTTCAATAATGAACCAAATGTATGAGAAGTTTTCTCTTGTTATTTATCAGGACTCATAAGAGGCCTCTGTAGCCTCCCCCTCCCCTCCTCCCCACTTACCTGCCCCTCCCCTCACTTTCTTGGTTAGGACCAGAAGGGTTGACAGATATGAGCAGTGAGAACAATTGAAGCAGGTGAAGAATTTGTTAATATAATATAGTTAATTTCTTTTGTCCTCTAGTTAACTCATCTGGTTAAATGCAAAATAAAAATCAAAAGGAGGCCTAAACTAACGTCAACATCTACTAAGCAATAATTCGCTGTTTCATCAAACCAATATATCCTACCTGTGAACTCTGTAGCTGGCTATTCAGCCTTTGCATCTGCTCTTCAATATTTCCTTTCTCTCTTCTCAGATTGGCAGCTTCATCTGTGAATTATCATTCAAAAATTGTTACTAATTAATAGCAACACAAGTCATCTTTTAGTCATGTAACGTGCATTATTTTACCTTTCAGATTAGAGATCTCCAATTCCTTTTCCTGCTTCAGGCGTTCATATTCCTGCGTTCTCTGTAAGTCTGCCGATTGTCGATCTTCGGCTTCTTTGTCCTTCTCCCTTTGAATTTTGGTCATTTCTGCCTCAAGATCTTGATGCTGAGCCTGCACACAACAAATGTTATCCTTCAATCACTTCTACTAATAGCACACTATTACAATGTTTCATCATAACAGTTCTCACACTGCGTTTTCATTTCATATACATAAGGGCAAGTTTTTTTCAGACTTTGAGTTGTATCATCATCTTTTTAGCTTACCTGTAACATTTTATCATCATCTTTTTAGCTTACTTGTAACATTTTATCATCATCTTTTTAGCTTACCTGTAACATTTTATGCTGTTGTTGTTGAGACTGCAGTCTTCTGTCATACTCTTTCTGCAAAACAATGAGTGGATTGTTTTTGACAGCATACAATTTTGAAATGAATCTAAAATGTCTTCAGTAGTTCAACACATTTGCTATCTTTAAAATAAGATCTATCGTAATACTTGTTATCTAATTAATTTTTTTTTTTATAATAGAATTAAAGATGTCAATCTTTTTGCAAGTTGTCTGTATTGCTATTTGGATAACTACTGCAGTGAGTAAAAGGTATGTCCTAGTAATATGTACTTTGGAGTCCATTATATTATATGGTAATTGTTTTGTCTTAATCATGTAGAAAAGAAAACAAACCTTTTCTCTATCACAGTTCTGGCGATGGTCTTCAGCCTCGGTGAGGGTATCTACAAATTTTTTACATTACAGTGAATAAAGTTGCGCAACTACAATCTTTAACATCAAATACACAAATCAATGAAATAGTTAAAACTTCTGAAGTTTTCAAAGTGACATGACTGACTAGCCTCAAGAGCTTATTGTTATCATGTTCCTTGCCAAAGTTCTCTGTGTCAGTTGTTGATTATAATTCATTTTATCAATGAATATACAACTTAACTAAGCAGCTTATTAAGAACTGAATTAAGATGCAGGAATTCATTAACCTCTAGAATTAACTTTCCTGTGCAGTTTGAAAATCATATTTCTGGAGGGTATCACCCTCATCATCAGGCAATAAATTGAAAGACAGAAAGACATACGATTATTCAAAATAAACTGTTGTGGTACATAATTTCGTAGATTAATTTTTACTTTAAATATCTTTTATGTTATCAAAAATAACGATATAAATTAAACCCTTAAAAAAAACCCCAACCTTATAATTATTCTAGAGTTGTTATAAGCAGAGTACATCCCTTATCTGATTATAATAATGAAAGAGTTTTTAAAATCTTCAAGTTCACTTTCACCCCATTTCTGATAAGTCGTAAAAACCAAGAGATAATAAATAATTTAATCAAAATCAACCTATTTTACTGGGATTGAAACTTGTCAAGGCTCGCATGATATTTTGGGAAGTAAACATGGCGAATGTAGAATTTGCCTATCCTGTATTACACCCTTATATATATATTTATTGTCATAAGTAGTTTTTCAATGACGTTTCTTTAAAAAAATGTTGCCAGTACAGACAATATTAAAAAAAAATAGCGCGAGTTGTAGGCCTTGTTGATATTTTTTTCTCATTTAGATGGGGATCCAAAAAAGGTTAAAAGCCAAGCCAAAATTATACTATTGCCAAAATTCATGACATTGCAGGATTGGAGTGTTAGTGTGGTACAGTGAAGTTGCCAATTCCAGGTTACATCAGACTGTTTCGTTAATATTTTGCAAAGTTGTTTAATTTTTATTTTATACTATATACATATTGAAAGTACAGTTTGTGAGCTGTTAAACAGTCATTTCTTTTTTAAAAATAAATTCCCGGGAGCAATATTTACGGAGGTATTTCAACAAGGCCTGACTTCCCCACTTTCGAATCATTTTCTCCATTTCCGGGTCATATGACTTTAAGGTCTCTGTAATGATCAGGGAATTGTTCTGGAAAACAATGTACTATATTAATTTGCAGTATTGCAGCCCAGGAAAAATATTTAAAACCACTGATACATAAGTAACAGGGACCCATTTTTAAATGAAAATAAGGGCAGTGATTCAGAATGAAATAATCATTGTGTGACACTAAATATAATAAAAGCAAAGAAAAATAACGAACAAGATAAATATAATGACAACAGAGCGGCATGGAAAATTTTATTAAATTGAATTTCTTTCTCTTCCTCTTACATGTTATCATAAAACCACAAAAAATATGTTTCAGGTAAACTGACCCACAATTGGAGAAACTCCTTCAGTTTGGTTTATCAATAAGTGTAAATTTAATTGAGCACTTATTATAATGAACAATTTCTGATGGATAACTGAATGCATGTGCAATATTGTGCAGCTATTAATACTTGGCCACAACTTTCACATCAACCACGCTGCAGCGTAATTAACAAAAGTAGCATGTCGAAGATGAGTGAAAATCTCGATCTCGAAAGCGCTTGATTCCTAATTTCGTTTCTCTGAATGTCTGTAAATGTTTTCCTTCAAATATTTTTTACTGATCAAATACAGAAAGGCTGATAGTTCGTGATCAGTGTAATTATAAAGTTTTTCCTGCTTCATTTTAAACAATATGACATGAAAACTATAGGAGTGACCCGGAATTGGAGGCAACCCGGAATTGGCGACTTCACGGGTATTGTGTGACTGTCAGACTGTTTTGACTGCTGGTGTGATGGCTCAAATGGTGAATCACCTAACTAGAGATTCTGGGGGCCTGTGAAGACTCCCAGTCTGTCATTTATCTTCCCATCCCTTAACACTGAAGTTGAATGTTTCAGCATGTGATTCGATGTATTGGAACAAGGATGTGTGGTTAACAGGATATTCAATGGTCTACCATGATAGATATGATATGTGGCCTGCATCATCACATGTTCATAATGTTGCACTGATCTTTGTGGATCAATTATAGGCCTAATTAAAATCATATTTTGAAAACAAACCATTTATGTTATTCGAATTCCTTTTTTAAAATATATTATCAATTTGCACATACCCCGTCAACGTGCTCAAAGTGTCAATATCTAAAATACTCCTTATAGTTCAATGCATTATACATTCCTCGCAATAATGAAAGTTACCTTGCAGCTTGCTTGACAGCTTCTCTTGTTCTTTGCGTATCCTCTCTCCAACTTGCCTTGAAGTTTGAAGCTTTTCCGATGTTTCATGATATTTGTACATCGTGTAGAGCCATCCCAGCACAATTAAAGCTATGAATACTGTTTTGATGGCACCCGTATTTCGTGTCATTGTTCCTTGCATCTGATGCGATTACTTTCACCTAAGACCGCGGTGACACGTTTCCTCCTGTAGGAATCAAAACAAATATGGCGACGTGTCAAATTATTGAATTGTGGGAAGTTTTTACCTGTTTGCAAGGTAACTTTTGAAAAAATGCACAAATACACGAGTGAAACAAATGCGCTGTTTGAAATTTACATGTAATGAAATGAAATACTTAATTACAATTGCAATACTTTAAAAAGATGAAAAATGAGTTGCAGATAACATCAAGAAAACCTAGTAACTCTTACGATGACTTATTCTATTTTTATTAACTAGAGAGTCGTACATTGGTTATTCGCATATTGACAGTCCGCGCAATCAGTTATTTTCAATGTTGCGAAAACTTCATCAATTGATCTCGAAATAGGGCACTATAGTCCGAAAAATCTGACGTTTTCCTGACTTTTTTAACGAATTTTATATTTTACTTCCCAGGAAAATTTCCAGTTTTCAATTCATTTTATTGACAATTACCATGTTGGCATACAGTCATAAATATGAGTTACATCACTTACATTAAAACAAAACATCAAGAGTGCAAAAATTACTGGTATTCATAAAACTGTATAAGTGTTCATTGTTGACTTAGTTTAATAGTAATAGCGTCAGTTCTCTCGATTTCCTGACGTGTAAAATATCAAACTTGATCGTTAACCGGTTTTTGTTCACAGACTAGAAACTGTTTATCGTCTTTCATAAGTTTCACGCACATACAATACATTTACATCCCATTGACTTCCAGTGTCCGTGCACTTCATCAAAGTATTTAAAAGTCAGCGGTTGCAATCCATTTGTGTAAATTTTGTAAATTGATTAAATAAAATGTGGTTTAGCAAATCTTCAAAATAAAATTAGTTACTCTTAGGAAGCTTTATATGGTTGTTGAAAACTTTTCACGTTTTCAGCTTCATTTACAGGACCTTTTGAGAAGGGATGAATGAATGTTTATTTCCCTCAAACCATATCAATGGTACACGGGGTACAAACAACAAAAATATTTACAAATGTACAAATGCAGGATCAAGTTAGGAAGAGTATAGAAATTAAATAAATCGAGCTAATATTTTTTTAACAAATATGGACAATTTTTTTAATGAATCAATATCTATGGTATTCATAAGATTTCCAAATGTATGTGTTAACATTTGGTGAGTATGGATCAGCTTCATGCAGAGTTTTCTGTACTAAAATGTTTAATTTAAACATTTTAGTAAAGAAAAATAAATAAAGGTAGCTTGGACCAATTATATTTCCTCTTCAAAGAAGAAGCAATTTTTAAGAACAAGATGCGCCAACATTTACAGGATCGGATATGACTGAGCCTGTCCTATGATATCACGGTAGCTAAATAATTTCGTCGAAAAATCTATCAATACGGAAATATTTACAGAAACTAATGTTATTGTGAGTTTCCTCTATTATATACCTCAGTGGTGTTTAGCGTGCCTCTGTTTACTATGTCTAAAAATATCCCGACGTCAAATGTCAATTTCAGCGCGTGCTACTATACGTAAACAGAAATACCGCGATATCATAGAACCCGCGATATGATAGGAAACAAGTATAATTATATTTTCTTCACGGATAGCATGACTTACTTTTTTTTATATTGTGAGAATCGCAAGATTCACCTAGTCTACTCAAGGTCGTAAAATTAAGTGTATGTAGGACTCCCGTGCATGGGTTTCCGACGATGTTTGTTAGGTGGACCTTATTTTAGCCGTTAGATTGATTCAAGTATTATGGTACACAGTATTAAATGATTAAAACACAATATATACATTAAGTGTAGACCTAGAGTCATCGCTCTGGATAACATCGCTCATAGGGATAATTATTTCTCCCGTCGTCAGGGCTTTAAGATATTCAATGTATAACGACCACATTTTGTCCCTAATGAATGAATGGTAAATACTCTTAATCATGATGTCATGTTATAAAAATAATCCTAAAAAGGAACTTTCAAAAATTTTACTATTAACCAATTAATTGCACCTTGAATTTTTACATTGAAGTCTATAGGCAACGATTGGGTTTTTTTTTTTTTAACATACTGAGTATTGTAGAAAGTAAATTGAAGTTTCATACAAATATCTTGGTGAATATATGCATGAACTTTCTCTTTATTAAAATATGAAATAAGGTGAATAACTTACCGCAGATATTTTGAAAAAAATTAAATTTTCTTTTTATCAAGGGAAAAAACTCTTCAACAACTTTAAGGTACATGAGGCTTCTGTTATCAGTCGTGAATTTGGTTCATTTCACTTTCATTGTTATCTAGCAATACATATTTTACTAATTTAAAATGATTTTAAAGTGTTCAATATCCCTTCGTTATACATTGAATACCTTAAAATCCTAGTTACAAACCCCTGTCAGCTCCTTCAAACGATGAGAGAAATAATCGGTCGGATGTGAATCACGCATGGGTTGCCAACGATATGAAGTTTAATAAACTATAATGTAAAATAAATATACATAGAATCTCTCTTCTTATTTTATGCAATTAATTTTTTATAATTACACACCAACCTTATTTTTAGTTTAAACCCCTTCAAGAAGACCCTATAATTGAAGGACACTTACCTCAAGTTTCTTTGTGCCAGAATTAGTTGAAGCTGGCCCAGTGGTTCCAGAAATGAAGCCAAAAATGTGAAATTTTTATGTCAACAATTTTAATGTCAAAGACGACAAAAACAGGTATTGGTGCAAGTTTTTTTTATCTGAAAACCTCACATTACCAGGTTGAGTCGTTGGTTCAGGTGAGCTAAAAACTAACATCTTTGCCTCCTTCAAAATTTGTTGTTAAAATATGGTAAAACATTTATGCGTCACGTTCTACTGGTAAAAAAAGTACACACAAGCACGATTTTATGATAATCAATGTCAAAATGCATTATTGAAACTATTGAATGTGATTGTCGTTATACGTACACATGGATATATACAGTGCACGAGTATGGTAGTGTCATCCAATAAATCAAAACAAATGTTACAGTCTTTAATTAAAACAAAATAGATAACAGTGGATGCGTATTTGTATGATGTAGGCTTTGAAATTGTTTGATTTATAATATAGTTCAATATAAAAATATCTAAAGAAATTGAAATTTTATCAATCGCATTCAATTTGAATGCATTTAGTTAATTTTTATAATATTATTTTTAAACATCCTAAAAAAATTCATTTATTGCACAATTAAGAGCACAAGTACTTATACATGTAACTCAAAGCTAAATACAAGGGTTAATTAAAAAATACGTAGATAATGTCGCTGTCCATCATATATTTTTCATGAAAGTCATAACTAACATATTAATTTATGCACCGACATTTATTTCATTGATATTTGAAGTTTCATTCCATTTGATGAAAAGGTATTTTTGTTGCCCAATTTTAAAAACATGTTTCGTCACCACGGAGCACGGTAAAGTCTTAAACATGACGTCAAGATGACGCATGCGTGTAGTTTATTAAAATACCCTATCTATACATGTATATCAAGATTAGTCACTTGTGCCTTTCACTCAGCATTTTAAAACGGCTTTATACCACTGAACATCCTATTTGTTCACAGTTGTTCGAGAATCATAAGTTAGTAGAGCTTATTTCTTCAATGTTCTCATTTTTTTTCGTGTATCTCTTTAACAGTAGGAAAACACTTGAACTTCAAATGACATTACCAATTCTTTCGACCAAATATTTACTGGTATTCTGTTTTCTTTCGGGCTGTTTGAAGTTCAAATAACAGTTTCCATCACCCCCCCCCCCCCCCCGAAAAAAAAGTATTGAATAATTTTATATCTATTATTTACATCAATGAACATATTCACAGTTTGTTTCTTTGGGGGTTGTTGGTTTTTTTAGTTGAATCTATACTGTTATCCCGTCTCCTTGCTCTGTGACGTCCGGCGACGTCATCTTTTTTTTAGTGAAATTGTTAATGAGTACTAACTGTCTAATAATAGTAACTGATTTCTGATTAACGAAACAAAATATCCGGTTATAATTTGGTGCATGGCATATTATAACAATACTCAATTTGAGGTTTCATACATTAATGCGCGGATCAAGGCCGCCCCCTTTGGCACGCCACATTCACATGAGCTAAACATAGTTTCACATTTGATAAGTTAGGTTTATCGACTCTAAACTATAGTTTACGAACCGCAAACTATAGTTAACGATTCGTTAACTATAGTTTTCATCTGTAAAACTATATTTAACGGTTGTAAACTATAGTTTACGAATGATGATCTAAGTTTATCTGTCTGCAAATAACGTTAACGATAGATTTTGCTGATAAATATAGATTCACATCTGTAAACTATAATTTACATTCGTTAACTATAGTTAAGTGTTGTTAATCATAGTTTCACAATCGTGAAACTATATTTATCAGATAAACTATGTTTTGCAATTGCAAATGATTGTTTTCAGTGTTAATTATAGTTTTACACTTCTGAAACATAGATGGTCGCGTTAAGTATGATTTACAGATGTGAAATATAGATACTCGTCGTTACAACCGTTAAACCTAGTTTATCGACTGTGAAACCATGATTAGCTCATTTTTGTGAATTTGGCGTGCCCCCCCCCCCCCCCCCCCCCCCCCCAGTTGGAAAATTCAAATTTCTTAAATTTGATTGGTAAAATTACCCCAAAAATGCCTCGGACCGCCCACTCACGAAAAACTTAAATATCCCTCCCCCAGCCCCTAGAAAAAAATTCTGGATCCGCGCATGTCATTATTTGGTTTAAGGCCCCAATTTATAGTAACATTACTCTGTGTGCGGAGACGTAGAGGACTATGGGTAGTCTAGTAAATTCTCGAAATTTTAGATTGAAATTCATAGTGAGCAAATTTTATATGCATGACCTACCATGTGTTTTCAACGGCTGTAAACAATTATGAATACTTGTAGTTTATGATTCTAATTAAATTTTATGGGATAAGCTATGATTGACAAAGTCATCTCTCAAAAAATTACGTTTTTAAAATATAGTTTATAAGAATAAGGTGTATTCGTTTGCTACCTCCAGAGCTGGTCCAGGATATCTCCAACATCTACTTGCTATTTGGAAAGTAGACAATGGAGATCCATACTACAAACGAGCAAATTAGGATTACTCTTGCAGCTCTCCAATCGACCAAACGAATACACCCTTAAATGAAAGTTAGCTACATGTATATTTTACGACCGGAATCTGTAATTTAAGTAGTAGTTACCCAATATAATTGCATTGGTTTCTATGGACGAGTGCATAATTCACGAGGGGCGCAGCCCTGAGTGTATTATGCACTCGTCCATAGTGTATCTCAACATAACCAATGCAAATGTATTGGGTAAATCACTTGTACCATAATTAGCTTTCTGCTATTTATATAATAGTGTTGTGTCGTGCATGTACTATGCCTAAATAGTAGTCAGGGTTTGATACATAGTGCACCAGCGGGAGGCGATATATTCAAAACTATATATTCTATATGAAAACTAGTATAACCTGGGTTGGAGCAGTTTACGCTTTATAATCCGCAAAGCGGATTATAAAAAAGCATAAATTGCTCTAACCCAGGTTATACTCGTATAACCAGAGACATAAATAACATTTATTTATGTTTCTGGTATAACTAAGTAGACATTGAGTTAATTTCTTCAATAAACAATAGTTTACTCTAAACCCTAGTTAGTAATTTGTTAACTATATAGTATTACTTGGGTAGATATTGAGTTCATTCCTCAATAATAATTTAACTTTCTGTAATTGTACAACTGTAACTATACAAATTGAGTGCGTTTTACTTTTAAAAATATTAATCTGATCAAAATTCAAACGTAACGACAAGCGGAGTAGTACGTTTATGACGTTGGTGCATTGTGACCATGTCTTGTGACTTGCAAACCAGGTTATACAAATTAAGCTAAATTTTTCTATCCAATCAAATGCTGCGTTACAACCAGAATTAAATTATAGCTGATTAACCCAGTTTATCATCAGTAAAACTGTTAAACTCATTTTGCAATTAGGCCATGTCACTGAAATTTGCAGTTATATGAAATAAACACACACACACTAAAGAAAACTGAAGTAGCCATGTTGAATTTAATCAATGCATAAGAAAGTAACTTGTAGCTAGATTGTGGAAACTATTTTTAAATTAAAATACAGAAGATATTGTTACATGTTTAACAAAAACACAAACATGTACCTCTAAGGAAAATTCACCCAAAAGATTGGCTTTCAACTTTATATGTTTAATATAACAACAGTCATTCTTTAATACAGCAAATTTCTGGAAGGAAACCATTTACCATAAAAGGTAATTAATAAGAAGATACTATCCTTGTAAACACATATACCATGTATATACCACAATACATGACATATGGTATCATCTGGAACCGAGCAAGCCACTGGGCATCAGGCTTTGAATGAGTAATTTTAAAGCTTATACACAATACATGGGAAAATAAATCACTATAATTACAACATGGTAATATTTATTATCACAATTAAAACACTGTACTTTTTATGGCAATGTATGACATAAACATGTATAAACAAAATCAGTGAAAGTATCTATGGTGGTACAATCATCTATAAATGTGTTACAAAATATTAATTTCATTCATGCACATCAATAATCACAAAGAAGTAATTTAAAGCTATTTTAACAGAAAACATTGGACTTTACTATGATATTGGCCTCAAGTGAAATATGAAATGATTACACAAGCAAAGAGTATGACAAATATTGTTGATAGGCAATATCAAATGGACAGGTCTATATCAAACTGCTGTTTGACACAAACTTGATCCTAAAGTTTATGTCATGTTTAGAAGAATACAATGTAGATATCATATAATCTAACTCAAATATATCATTTATAAATCATTATTACCCTTTTTAAGTTATCATTAATATAATACATATTGAACGATTTGAATTAGGATATTGATGTACATATAACACATGTATTTATTTTAATTACATAAATAGTTGATAATTTTATACATGCATGGACATAAATCAAAACATGTACCATCATAGCAATATAACGGTACCATCATAGCAATATAACGGTACCATCATAGCAATATAATGATACCATCATAGCAATATAACTATGCTATAAACATCTGTCATATACATAAAACATGTACTATCATAGCAATATAACTATGCTATAAACATCTGTCATACACATAGATATGAAACATAAACAAAAGGGAACTAGGAGTTAAATTATGGTAAATATATTGCACCAATTCATAAGATTCTAAAAGGCTAAAAATGTAATTTTCTTTGGTCGTCAATAAAATAAAATACCAAGTTCACCGAACACATTCTCAAATTTGATCATACACATTGATCTCTTTAAACAACCATTCCATCAGCTCAACACATACCAACACTTTGATACAAACATGTACTATATTAAATTTCTGAACATGTTCTTCCTATGAAAGTTATTCATCATCATAAGGTGTGAAATGGAAATATTATTTCATTATTTCTAAATACTTTTACTTCTATCATGTTATTATTTGAACTGAATGCATTCATGAGCATAAATGAATATGTACATAAATCTACTTGTTAAATTGATAAAACCTTGTTTACATTAGCAAATATTGCTGTTCATTGAATGCCCAAAGCAAAGAAAAGATCCTCACCTACTTAAATAAACTAACCTCATAAATTAATGATGGAAATATATATTCCAGTCAATGAAAACAAATGTTCAATTAACTGAATAAAAAAAAATATCAGAAATGCTGATTACACATCTATCTTTTTCAGGATGCACACTCTCATGCATGTAAGCTATTAACCAAACAGCATCTTAAAATAGAAATCTATTGGCACAGGTTTTACATCCAATCAAAGCTGGTGGATGAAGTGTGATGCGTGGTGATTGATGCAATGGAATTCTGGGTAAAAAGATTGTCTCCCTTCACACAATGTGACTGGATGGGGGAGTGTCCTATTTATAGAAGCACCTGTGAGATGTCTCTGCTTCTGTCATCTCCTGCCAAAGTAATGTACATTCCATGGAATATCCCCTCTTCTGGAGGAGGAAGATGCTGAATATAGAAAATAACCAGGTATTATTGACAGCTTAGTTTTATCCACACTTAATTTAACTGACTTTTCAAAACATCTACTTCATGCACAACATCTACAGGATAGTGACAAGTTATCAGATCTCAGGAGCTCCTTTTTTTTTGCTCCATGGACGGTTTTACTGCAGATAATGTAAATAAATGTAATTATCCTTAGATAATTGTCACATACCCCTGTAAGTTTGTTGTAACAAAATGAAAGCCAAATACAGATCTGTGTAAGCTAAGATCAATACAAAGACAGTTCTATGACTACCTACTACTTACTCACAGCATCATGACACAAACAACAAGAAAGTATATAGCTTATAGGGGTATAGGGATAAACAACTAAATACAGCTTAACAAATGCAATAAAATAAATGTTTAGGGATTGCAAATACTACCATGCAGTAATACATGTAGCACATTTCACTTACAGAAAAACCAAATTCTACAATCATTTTGAATCATTATTGAATTACACAATATACTAATATAAATTATTATCTTATCAAACGTTAAAACCATGCATAATATCAAAGAAAGATATTCAAATCTGAACATTATTAGAAATTAGTATAATTATGCATTTATCTATTAATGAAATACAAGCTGTTAAATTTTTTTTATAAATTATCAAAATGAAATATCTTGATTTCACAGAATATACTACTTCACATGATTAAATCTCAATCCTATCATATTTGATTTCTTAGAGTACATGGAAGTAAATAACTCAACTGAATATATTTAAAAATAATATGACAATAACAAGAGGCCCATGTGTCATATTGCTTACATGTACAACATTTCATAGGTTCAAGTGAGCTAACAAAAAAAAAGAGCTTGCAATTCAAACAAAATCTCGACCTGCAGAAATTATTTGAACATATCTTGCTTAAGAAATTAAAAAATAGATTTTTGACTTTTTAAATAAAAAAAATTAACTTAAAGTGAAGAGATTGGGCTTTAGATATCTTTGTTCAATTGGCATTAAAACTGGAATTAAAACTGGCAAATTCAAAATCTTCATTAAAATCAAAGCAGTCAAATAAGTATTCACTAATAACTTCTGTCAACACATAAAAAACCAAATGTAAAATATCCCTCAATCAATTGCAGTTTACTGTCTATGCTAAATAATTGTTTTATATTAGAAATAGAAGTACCTTCATGTTATCTTTTAAAATATGCTGCACTGTTATTTTCTACAGAAGCATATTGATTCATGAGATTTCTGGAATGCACTTTCTTGACATTAGCAAACTATTTATTTACATTGTTTAATCAGTAAAGCTTTTGTAGGTAAAGAACTGTTGAACTACAGCAATACATGCATAATAATAATCATTTATGTATTTTTTTTTTTGTTTCCACAATAAACAATTAATATCAGCAAATAATAAGAAATTAATTAAGCAAACTGACAACATTTCAAGGCTTTAGAGATATGTTAACAAGCCACAGTCTGTGACCTACCCTCATCTTTACTCATCATCAAGTTCAAGGTCAGATATGTGCACAACTGAACAATAGAAACATACAAGAAATGGAAAAAACATTGAAGATTCAAATCATACTTATTCAACAACACTTTCATGGAGTTGAGTTACATGAAGACCAATTGCGAGTACTTACCTGAGATGTACTGACACTTGGACCCAGTGAAGCCCCCTCGACACACACAGGCCCCACTTTCAGGGTCGCAAAATCCCTGATTATCACAGTCACAGAAAAACTCACAGTTAGGACCATACTTCCCTTGCTTGCACACTAAAGAACAAAGAAATCTTATTATTTTTTTCAAGATTATCTAGTAATAATACTTAAGCTTTCAATATTTCTTACATCCACTGATATCCAAAGTGAATATAGCATAACATTTTCATGAGAAAAAGGTTGGGGAGCTATAGAGTACAGAAAAAGATTTGATACAAGATTTTTTGTGATTATGATTGCAAGAGGAATTTTTTTTTTTCAAAAGGGATACTAACTATTTGTGCAGTTGGCCCCCTTCAGTCCAACAGGGCAGAAACACTCCCCTGTCACATGATCACAGTGGGAGGAGCCACATTGACACTCATCTCTACACTGAGATCCATAGAACCCCCGTGAACACACTGAAATTTAAATTATTGGTTATTGTTACAAAATTTCCTGGAACATGCACCTAGTGTAGGTACTTACAATCAAGCAGTGTTTAGTAGTTTTAAATAGTAGCAAGAGAAACAGAGACTCAATCTGATTAAAATCAGATATTGAACAGAGACTCACTGTGTTGGCAGTTGTCGCCATGGTAGCCAGGTTTACATTTACACTGGCCATTGATTGGATTACACTTGGCACTGTTTTTACAGCTGCATGTCTCACGGCAGTAAAGACCATGAGTTCCCTCAGGACAGCCTACAAACAAAAACCGTGTTTAAAAATATATGTAGCAGAATTTACAGAATATTTCATCCAAAACAACAATTTATCAATCCTTATAAATATGGCTTTATGGTAACAATGTAGCATACTGAATTCACAACTCTGTCCGTAGAACCCTGGCAGGCAGCTGCAACAACCACTCACTGGGTCACATGACCCATTGTTCTGACATACACAAGAGTGTACGCAGGCAGGCCCAAACCTTCCCGATGGACATAGCTGATCACATCTGTCCCCCATCCAGCCAAGGTCACAGTGACATTGTCCTGTCACCGGGTCACAGCGACCATTATCAGAACAGTTGCATTTTCCACTGCAGTCCTTGCCAAAACTGTTCTCTTCACATTCTGTTTAAAATGAGTAATATCACATGGTTATACAGAACATCTTTCTATGCATTTTTTCTTACAAATGTAACAGCCTGATTTAGAATAAGACACTTACTGAATTGGCATCTGTCTCCATAGTAACCAGGTGGACACAGACACTGACCATTCTCTGGGTCACAGGTAGCCTCATTTCTACACTTACAGGCATGTCTACAGCCCTGACCAGTGTATCCCCGGGGACAGGGCTCAGAGCAGGTGGAGCCAATATAACCCAGAGGACACATGCATGTCCCTGTGGTAGGGTCACAAGTGGCCCCATTCTCACAGTTACACTTGTTTTCACAGCTAATGCCGAACATTCCCTCTTCGCAACCTGTAATTAAAGAGAGAAAAGTCCATGTCTCACTACTGAAATGAGTGTTTTATGGAAATATCGCCTATTATTTTGAAATTATAACTTTGAAATTGGTGTTCATATCTTTAAATAGCATGATTAAAAGCAGTGTCAAGTTTTATTCATGCACAAAAAACGTTATACAAAGATAGACTGTTCTAAACATGTATACCTATATCTGCACAAGCACATTAACTGATATTTTAAGCTCTGGTTAATATAAATTTCAGAAATAATTCCATTGGTACACATGCATGTTAACAGATCTTCAATGAGTAGGTATGTTCACAGCATTAATTTCATTTTCAAATGGATGTTTTTTGGCCATACAACAAAACAACATGCAAATTACCCCAACATTCATCTCTCCTAAATAATATTCTATAGACAATGACTGTTTATCTATAACTTGTACATGGACTATTGAAGATTTATAAATGTAAGAGGTTGAGCTCAGTGTTCACCTATCTGAACAATTTACAATAAACTGAGCAAATAAAACTTTTAAAGTAGTACAGTTTAAATCTCTAAAAGTATTACAACACAAGACTTTACAACACATTTGTTGAGATTTGTTTCCATTAACAACAGTGAGGATTACCAGTTCTCCAGGATTCTGCATGGAATATAAAACAAGTCTTTGTTAAAGTTTGACAAAATAGAATATCAGATCACCTTGCACATGCTTGCAAAGTGACTTATACATTGATCATCCTTCACCAGACAGAAATCAATCATAGCTAAGCACCACATATAGGAGACAGATCTCTCTGTACCTGAGTCGGGCCGGACTTTGGGTTTGTTTTCAAACGACACGACTGATATTCTCTCATTTCTCAGTTTTCCTCGAGCTTTCCTATTTTTTCTATTCTTTTTCCCTGTTCAAAGGTAAATGTTAGGTTAAGCAAAGAAGATGTTAAATCAAGCATTTAAAAAAAAAACATCTCTAAATTAGACACAAGTTGTTAGAAAAAAATCTATCATGATGCATATAAAAGATACATTTTACAAAGTAATTAGTTACAAGTACATGTACATGTATAAGCAAACAACAGCAAAACATGAATATATCAGGATTTGCTATCAATGTCTAACAAATTACTGTTGTAAAAAACCTTTAGTCCTTTGAAATTTGTTAACCAAGTTTTGCTGTAAATCGATCATTAAGGTTTGAATGCTCTCCAATTGCATAATATAAAGTTCAATGGAAGCATTATTTACATGAATATCGCATATATAACCAGTTGAAATATTGAAGAACATACAGTTTCTCAATGAACTAGGAGATGCAAATCAAGTTAAAAAGTTAATGCCTCTTTCACACAACATGAATGGATTGATTATTGTTAGATGCGATGCGGTCAATCTATACAGTCAACCAGCAGTCAGTTACAAGCAGTATGATGTACATGTATCTACCTCTGGAGCAGTTCTTGCCGGAGTAGCCAGGTCTACAGCTGCAGCGCCCAGTAACTGGGTCACAGACCGAGTTCTGGTCACAGTCACATGTCTCGTTACATCCCTCCCCAAACCGACCCTCAGGACAATCTGTCACAGAAAATCATTTACTTGTGTTATTTTATAGGAGTTGTTACTCTCTTATGATAATGTCACGATATTTGAGTGTCAATTGATAACATTGCCTTAACAGCTGCCACACTATTAGTTGTTCCTGACAACTGTCACATGATATTATCTTGTTATTTTTTTATCATCCTAATTTTTTGTGAATCATATAATGCATAACTATACTTATTGTCCTCACAAAGGTGAATGTTCAAGGATTACCAAAGTTTCTGGTTAGACTTGATAAATACTGTCATTACAGCCTTGACAGCTATCAAACTGTCTAGTGACAAGAACATACTGAGCTAATGCCTGTTACACTGTCATGTGACAAAATCAGTCCCCACAACTGTCACATGACTAGATCATACTGACTGTCCTGACAACTGTTACGCTTTCATATGACAAGATCATACATACTGTCCTGACAACTGTCACTCTGTCCTGAAGTCTGTGGCACTGTCAGGTGACAAGATCATACTTACTGTCCTGACAACTGCTGCCAGTGAACCCTGGAGGACAGTCACATTTCCCAGAGACATGGTCACACGGCTTGTCATCCTCACATAGGCACACCTCCATACAGTCTTTGCCATAAAATCCTCTCATGCAGGCTGAAATACAATAAAATTTTTTAAAAAATTATTCTAATTTGTCTCAGACTTCATCCAAGTTCATGGAATAAAAGAATGAAGTACAACAGAGAAAGTGGACAACTCTTTAGCATAGCAGTATAATCACATTGACTTAACAGAAGAGTAATAATTAGCACTTGTTATTTGGTACAGGACTTTTACAGCGGCCACTCACAGATTAATGCAGTACTTACGACGGTGACACTGCCGGCCTCTCCACCCAGCGGTACACGTACAAGTCCCGGTCACATGGTGACATGATGCCCCGTTTTGACACCCACAGGTTTCATCACAGTCTTCACCATAGAATCCCTGTGGACACTCTAAAAATCAAACACCGTTTCTTTAAAAACTCCTACAGGTGGTTAAAAAGAATGGGACTATTATATTTTTTAAAATATCAGAAAAAATACTTCGGCTTAAGTGAAAACTGTAAAGAGATATGATATGAATCGTTGATGCGATTGAATTAAGGGTAATGGAATGCAAAGTGTTCGATATGAGTACCAATACCTTTGTCACAAAACTCTCCTTGGTATCCTGGCAAACATTTACATTTGCCTGTCTCTTTGTCACAGGATTCTCCATGCACACACTTACACTGATGTACACAGTTAGGACCATAGAAACCCTCGTAACATGCTGAAGTAAAAATAGAAACCCTCGTAACATGCTGAAGTAAAAATAGACACCCTCGTAACGTGCTGAAGTAAAGAAAATGCTTCTTATAATCACAAAACCTTTCTATCACACAGCCTTGAAACACAGCATCAGACCAAAGCAAAAATTAGCCAAAACTCACATTTTTCACAAGCTGTTCCAGTGAAGCCACTTGTACAGTTACATTCTCCTGTGATGCTGTTACATGGTGCATCATTTCGACAAAAGCAGTGGTACAAACAATTGATTCCATAAAATCCACGGGGACACTCTACAAAAATAGAACCAAAAATGTTGATACAAGTAACACATAAGAAATTCCTTTCCCTACAGGGTTGTAATGTATGGATACTTCACAATACTATTCCCTTGCAGCTTACCCTCCTCGCAGTGATTCCCCCTCCATCCCGCCGCACACACACAGGCTCCAGACACAGGATCGCAGGTGCCCCCATTACCACAGTGACACTGGTGCTGACACCCCTCTCCGAAGGTCCCCAGGGGACAGGTCTTGGAGCAGTCTATCCCTGTCCAGCCTGCTGAACACTTGCACTCCCCAGTCACATGGTTACACTCTGCACCATTGTTCCCACAGTTACAGACCCCCTGACAGTACATGCCATAAAATCCTTGGGGGCAGGGCTTGTCACAATGCTTCCCCTGCCAGCCTTCGCCACAGGTGCACCCTCCCCCGATATGATCACATGATGCCCCGTTAGCACAGCGGCACTTTTCTTTACAGCCTGCTCCATATGTACCTGGCTCACACACTACACAATGCACAAACCAAAATTGTATTAAATCATTGCACAAGTTCGATGCTTATTACTTTTTATAATACTAAAATCAATGATAAGCTGTCAATTGCATTTTCTGCATTGATGACACATCAAATTTAACTGAATATAATCAAAGTCTCTCTATTGAAGTGGTCAGTGTGTGCTTACTTTCATCACAACCTACACCCTTCCAGCCCGGTCCACAGATACACTCCCCCGTAATGTGGTCACACTCTGCCCCATTCTTACAGGCACACCTATAAATACAGTCTGGTCCATATGTCCCCGGGGGGCACACTGCAAAGGTACAACCAGTTGCATCACTGGATACACTGTGATAACATCTAAATTTGTCAGGGCCTATTTTGATGGATTCCCATTTTTTTAATAGGCTAAAGAGAATTTGATATCATAAATTCACTTTTTATGAATGATAAATAAAGATCAAATTTAACATATTGTTGAGGATCAAAATTTGTGTAAAGGATAGTCCACAAAATCAACATAAATTTAACCACTAGCAATCAGAGAAATGCAATATAGAGCAGTGGTCAGTATGCAGTAACTGGGGCCAGCAGTTCTTACCTTGGTCACAGAAGGTGCCCCTGAAGCCTTCCTTACACTTACAGGAGCCATCCACAGGGTTACAAAGGGCGTTGTTCTCGCACTTACACTGCAGCAAACACTGGAAACCATGCCGATTTGGAGGACAGGCTATAACAAACAGAAACATCCTTGTAATCAGCTGGATTTAAGTCTTTTAATTGCCTTTATGTTTTTTCTCTGTAAAGAGTTGATCAGTTTATCTTCAGTTTTACCTCCTTTTCTTGTAAAACAATATGGACAAGACATGAATCTTTCTATTAAAATTGTAAATTCTATAACATTGATATTACCAGCAATAACTTACCATTTTGGCATTCCAGTCCATACCAACCATCAGGACAAATGCATTCCCCTGTGACCTTATCGCACTCTCCTTTCTTGCAGGTGCATTCATACATGCAGTTAACTCCCCATGTTCCATTGCGACAAGCTAGAAAATAAAGCTATGAAAAATGACAACTAAAAACAACTATAGGTATAAAATAAACCATTAAGTCATTACTCTATTACAATTTCTTAAACATATCAGTCTTCATCATTGGAATAGCATTACTTACGCTTATTACAATGTCTTCCCCGCATACCTGCTCTACAAATACAGCGCCCAGTCTCTGGGCTACACTCACTACTGTGACAATTACATTTCTGTTCACAGTTAAAACCAAAAGTTCCACGAGGACAAACTATAACAAAAAATCTACATCAACCAAAAGTACAACGAAAAGAAAACATTCAACTTAAAAAAAAAAGAACTTAAATTTTGCTTTAAAAACACAAATTAAAATAAAATTCCCAAAATAAGTAAATGCTACTAAACAAATATCTAACAAAGCAGATCTATATAAAAGTTTTGTCCTTACTTTGATCACAGCTGTCACCCATTCTTCCCTGGGTACATCTGAGGTAGCAGCGCCCATTTTCTGGGTCACATGACTGGTTGTTGTTGCAATGACATTTCTCCTCACAGTTTTTCCCATAATGCCCTTGTGAACATCGAAACTCACACTGGTCACCATGGAAACCCTTCTTACAAGAGCATTTACCATTCTGAAACATCACATGATACCACCATAAACACTGTACTATAGGTATCCTATTAGACACAACAGATCCAAATGATCATGCAAGATAAAACTGATACAAGTACACATCTTATTTACTAGGAAATACAGCCAAAATGTTACATAAATGTGTAATACAATGCTTTTAATTGGAATAAAGAATAGGCAAACAAGGGTATATTTTTTCCATTTTTATTTTACAAACAGTGTTAGGCATTACCTCTGTGTCACAGTAATCTGTTGTAGTCCTGTTACATCGACATGTGTTCACACAGTTTGACCCCCAGTTAAAGGAGGGACACCTAGCATTACAGTAGGGTCCCACAAATCCAGGGGGACACTGGCAGTACCCAAACTCCCTGACAAACATAAAGCCATAAAAACATCAATCAGAAGTCATGTCAATATGTCAACAATGGCTGCCAGCTCATTGTGGACAGTTGAATTTCTTAAACATTTACAGTACTCCTTAAGGAAGGAGTCTTTTCTGGTTTTCGACTTGTCAAAAGTAAATTTGATTAAATGTTCATTAAATGAAGATGAAAGGAAATCAAAATATCATATTTTTCTATCTTTTTTACTATTATACAACTTGGCATAGAAATAATAATCAAAGTTTGGAATCTAACAAGGACTATATTTTTGGTGGAACATTGGCGTAGGAAAATATCACGTTTTTTTGCAATTCAGAATTGCTATAGATTCATTAGTTTATTTAGCATTTTTCAATCAATAACATTAATGATGGATTTTTTCTACTAATTTGAACTAATAATAAGATACTAGGGCTTAGAATATGTTTCTAAAACATGATTTGCCTATCAAATTACATTTTTATAAGCTTTCTTGAGCGCTCATTCTATAAATAGATATGTGTGAAAAAATCACTAAAATCGGATTTTCTCTCTTATTAAATGGTCAATATATTAGATTTTTTGTCAGTTTATATCTTTATGTATAGTCTTCATAATATGTAAAAATCAGAAATATTTTATTATTGGAAGCATAGAAAAATGATCAAAATATCTTCAAAATTTAAGAAAATTAGAGGAAATGCGGGCTAAGCAATATCAATTTTAGTTTAAATATTTATTTTAATTTAGTAAAATAAGCTGGTAGACATTCTGATAATCTATCATTTCATTGAGGAATACAAACTTCATATCTTAAACAGATGTCTACAAAACTGCAGAAAACTACCTTTATTTTTATCATCCTTCAATTTGAGAAAAAAGGTAGTGACCTTGACCTCACCTTCATGCGAAACAAGGAGGTCAAATTTGATTAAACTGATACAATCGTTTGGTGATATGATCTGTTTGACCATGTAAAAATTTCACGAATTTCTTGTTATAAGAAGTATGTCTAATAATGAGAAGACTCCTTCCTTAACCAATCATGTAAGAAAAGTACAAGTCAGAGTAGGATTGGGAAAATCCAATTAAAGAAAATTAGACATCATTGAGATGGTGACCATCTCAAAGGGCTCCACTTAAATAATGGAAAATAGGATAAAAGCATTTCAGAGGATTATGCTTTGACATTGACCTATGACTTAGAAATTTTCAGGTTGGCATAGAACTTTAAGTCAAGCTCATTACCCCTTACCAACAGGCTTTTGGGGGGTTTAATATGAGTAAGATTAAGCCATGGGAAATAATTTGTGATCTAAAACTGGATTTTAAAGAGATCTGCTATGACTTTCACATTTGACCTTGAAACTTGGTTTAAGGTCACTACATACCTTTACCCTAAAACTCTGTTTATATTAAGTATGAGCCAGATAGGGCTAAGGAGAGAGTAAATATGCTCTGAAATTTATTTTTTGAGTGGTCCGACTTTGACCCTTGACCTTGAAACATCATTCAAGATCACTGCATGCCCTTTGACCAAAGGCACTCTGTGGGTGAAGTATGAGCCAGATTGGACCAAGGGGAGAGAAAATAAGATCCGTACAAGGATTTTTCAGATAATTCTGCAATGACCATAACCTTAGACCTAGAAAACTTGGTTCAAGGTCAATGCACACCCTTTACCCAAAGGCACTCTGTAGGTGAAGTATGAGCCATGTTGGGCCAAGGGGAGAGAAGATAAGACAAATGGACAGAAGGATGGACGGATGGACAGACAGACTGATCACTATTGGGCAAGGCCCTAATAAACTATCCTAGACAAATTTTTGCCCTGTAAATCATTCCCTTAAAATATTTTCCTACCTCAAACATCTAAGCAGAGAGTAAATGATTTACTTCTCTTACATAATTTTGGAATGGTAACAATAAATATCAATTTTCTCACAGCAATAAGTGTTCAACAATCTAAGCTATTTGCTATAGCACTATAGTAGCAATATTGAAATAATCTCACCTGACTTCTTTAATTTATTATAAATATAGACAATTGTATTAATTCTTACCTGTTGCAATGGCCGCTGTGACAAGGTTTAGGACAGATTTTGTCACAGTTTTTACCAAAGAACCCGGCAGGACAGCCATCCTCACAGGACACACCCCTGACCCCCGGGGGACAGGTACAGCTCCCGGTCACATGGTCACAAGTACCACCATTCTGACAGGTACAGTTCTTGTTGCATCCACTGCCATAGAACCCCTGAAGGATATAAATACATATACTTAACACAATTATCTAACACAATCAGAACTCTTTTCCTGTTAACTGTTCAACAAAATAATGGTGACAGTATTTTCTCGTGAAATTTAAAGGCTATAAGTAAATGGTGTTTTTTTTAATGGTTTTAAACTATCACTTTCACTCATGTTTATGCAAGTACAGTTTAAGCTGTTTGGATCAATATGCTATATAAGACAGAATCCTGCTGTCAATCATTACCCGGATAAGATGTGGAATGCCAAATAAAGTGTAATCATATTTGTTAGAAACAAAATTGCGGTCAAAATTGAATTATAAAGGATTGGTACAAATTTGAAGCCAAAAATTAGATTACAAAGGTGTTGCTCTAAGCAGGAACAAGATATGTAATCAGGTTACCAGTGGACAGGTCTGATTACAGAGGAATCCCTGCCACCCCGGGGCACACCGACAGCCGGGGTTGTCATGGTTACAGCTGGCTCCATTCTGGCAGCTGTCACAGGTCCACTCGCAGTCCGGGCCAAAGCTTCCCCGCACACACTCTACAATGTCATAACCCAATAAATTACCACTCTACGTTGTAGCCCAATAAATAACCTTTAAAAAATCTTATTTCCCTGAATAGGAATGACATAATGCCTTTGAATGTCTTATTATCTGTAATATTTTATGTGAATGCCATTTACACAGTTTACCCTTTCGTGTCCATTAAAAAATCACAATAAATAATAAAGACAAACCTTGATGTGTTCCATTACTAGCTGCATGTAAAAATAGAATATTCAAAGTATTAATAAAAGGATGAAAGAAAGCAAAATTACCATATTTGATATCAGCATCTATCAGTTCGTCTTGGAGTTTGAGACTTTCGACCAGAGGAAGGGGTCGTATTGACGCCTTGTACTGTAAAGGGGAGGGGATGTCCCCTCGCTGGGGACCTGTGTCTATCACTACAGAACCAACCAAAACAAAATCAACAGTTGTGTCTAAAACAGGCTGTAAACCAAAATAAAGGAAATTAACAGGCTGTAAACCAAAATAAAGGAAACCAATAAGTGAAAAAGAAGTTTAGCATGGACACAACATTTTTTAAGATAAATGAATCAAAATTTTATGTAACACAAATTAACTAAAGCTACAAAACGGATAAATAACATAGGAATAGCATAGAAAATTCATTTCATGAACCAAATATTAAAAGTACAGTCAATTTTTTTTGTTAGAAATTCTCATATAAGAAAATAATGGTTGAACAGAAGTTTTTGAAATTTTCCCCCCATTGTTCATTATTGTAACACTTTTATACAGATATTAAATAAAGTCATCTCTGTGATAAAAGAAATAATTGTTCCCATGACTTCTTTATAGTTATTCAATGTACTGAGTGAATCCTGGTTATCTAGATGGTATGACATCAACATATACAGCTATAATTGGTTACAAGGTGTCACATTGTTGTATCCTGTTGTTGGGATAAGGTATAAGGGCATTACAAATTACCGGTAGGTATTTGATGGCGGTATAGTATCATACTTAGAGATACACTCCCTGTTGTTGGGGTTAGGTAGTGGGGCATATGGAGTAAGGTGGTGGGGCACAAGATGTTAGGGGTAAAGTGGTGGGGTACTCACAAATACATACCCTTGTTGTTGAGATAAGGTGGTAGGGTAATTAGCATTTGCTGTTGGGGTTTGCTTGTGAGAGACCTGATTTTGGGATTAGGTGGTGGGCACTTGTTGTTGGGATTAGGTGGGGTTGGGTTTGGGGTACCTGTTATATGGGTTAGGTGGTGGGGTACTTGTTGTTGGGATTAGGTGGGGTTGGGGTTTGGGTACCTGTTATATGAGTTAGGTGGTGGGTTACTTGTTGTTGGGATTAGGTGGGGTGGGGTTGGGGTTGGGGTACCTCTTATATGGGTTAGGTGGTGGGTTACTTGTTGTTGGGATTAGGTGGGGTGGGGTTGGGGTTGGGGTACCTGTTATATGGGTTAGATGGTGGGGTACTTGTTGTTGGGATTAGGTGGGGTTGGGGTACCTGTTATATGAGTTAGGGGGTGGGGTACTTACAGATACACCCCCTGTTGTTTGGGGCTAGTCTGTATCCTGGTTTACATACACAGGTGAAGGCACCTTCCTTATTCACACACTCCTGTTCACAACCACCATTGTCTGTCAAACACTCATTCACATCTTAAAAAGAATTTAAAGTCATGATTAATTATTAATATTTGATGTTTAATTATTGATATAGAAATTACATATTTGTCTTAAATATAGATTAAAACAAAAGTATGCAAAGCCTCTTGGCACCAACAACTTGCACTCGAGCAGAGCAATTGAACTGACTTGGTGTCACCGTGTTATTCTTGTTTCTGCCAGAGAGCCACTTTACCAGTTCACTCACCATCACACGAGCAGCCATCATTCCGATTCAGAGCAAAGCCACTCCTACAGCTGCATGTATAGCCCCCTGGATTGTTAGAGCAATGGTGGGCACAGCAAGCCTGCTCTAAGCCGCACTCGTCAGCATCTACAGCAGCAGAAATGAACGTCTCAACTTTGAAAAGCATCATGGTTTAGGTTTTCTTACTATATTTGATTACACAATGATTGAATTCATACATCAAAGAAATTGTATACTTATTGCAGTAGAAATCCTTTCCCAACAGATATAAAAGGGTTCCCTTAAGCATTGAATGCTTATTTTTGGATGTCGTCGGTCCTATGACACACCAATCAGTGCAGACAAATTAAATACCGCGCGTTAGCGCAGTATGATAATTTTTCTGCACCGCTTGGTGTGTCATAGGACCGACGACATCCAAAAATAAGCATTCAATGCTTATATATATATTCATACTGATGTCTATTTGTATGAAATATATGTGTATCGTTGCGTAAACCCAATATATACGCTCTCAGTCAGGAATATGAAACATACATGGAACAGCCATATTAACATCTTTTTTAGTTCGGTTCCGCAACTAAAAATATAGTGCCAGAAACTCTGTGGAGAAAAATCCCATTTTTTAAGGAATAGATATAATTTAATGATTATTTTTCAAAAGTACATATCAAATTGATTATGTAAGATTAAACGTTTCATTTAATCTTACGAAAATAAATATACTCAAAACACGTGGAGAAGTTTATATTTGTGCACATGGCGCATGAATTATCAAAGTGTATTCATAGAAAATTGAACGTCGCAGATTTCCAATGCAAAGATAAGGGGAAATATACACTGAATGTAAATATTTTGTAATTAAACCCCAAGATTTATAACTACCACCCAACATCTATAACTGATGACTAGTTGAATTTCAACAACAGCGGTTTCAACACCTGTTGACTCACCCAGACAGGACTTTTTGTCAATCTGTAGGATGTATCCTTTCCTACAGGAGCAAACAGCTCCTCCATCTTCGTGGCGACAACTGTGGGCACATCCTCCATTGTTGATGGCACAGCTGTCTACTGGTTCCAGTTCTACCCCTACAGAATAGACAGTCCATTTAATCACCAATTAATACAATTACATACTGTTTACCAACTTCAATTCACAACACTTTATGTTGAGAGTAACCAGTGATAAACTTTCATATTTTTGCTATCAAACCTATTGCAATAATACTACACAATTATAAATGACAAGTAATGCTTTGTGGCAAGAAATATTTGCAATAACTATGCTCTCATGATTCCTGCAAAATTTTCCTGCAAGCGATTAAAAGTTGTTTGAAAGTATACTATAATCAAATATATACTGATTCACCAACATAAACTGTATACCTAGAAGACAGCAATGCTATTATCCTGAGGATAGGATAGAATATCATATAACGGGGAAAATTGACATTGGAACTTAAATTGTAATTGTGTCTTTTACAACTTCTTTCAATACCTTGCACAGGAATTGTCCCTGATAGTGTTTTCCGTACCTCTGTTTTGTTAGCATGAAGGAATAATTAAAAGATTAATAAACTGGAGTCAAATCAGACTAAAACAATGCATATTGAACTAATATCCTTGAGAGATGTACTGGAAAAATAGCACATACCATAGACACAAGAGGCTGTGAGAGGTTATGGAATCCAGGCAGCGCAAAAAAACAGATCGGGATCATTGAGTGAGCATGACAAAAGCTACATCTACACAATCACTCAGGGTGATGTCAGTTTGAAATATTACATAAAAAAATGGGAGCACTTAGTTTGACAAAGTGATGAACAAGCTAGACCAGATGTCTGAAATTTCTGTAATGCACTACATATGCTGATTTGCTCTGCATTTACATGCCAAAAATTTACCCTAGTTTCTTTTAGTATTTTTTCATCAAAATTAGCTCATTTTCTGTTCATGATTCAAGTCTTCATGCACAACACACTATAGGTTGAGCTGAGCATGAATGAGCAACTTGTGCTTGATTTGGGTACTGACTGTAGCATGATTTCCTGTTGATGCCGAGCTGGAAGCCTGGGTGACATCGACACTCGAAAGAACCTAATGTGTTGGCACACTCCTGACTGCAGCCTCCATTGTTGTTCAAGCATTCATTAATATCTTCAAAAGAAAAGTATTGAAATCATCACTGTTAATTCCTCTCATTCACTAATCTATGCTACTGGGATCTATCAAGCTGATAACTGACATCATGGTGCCTTATTCATGTACTATCAAACTCTCACAGTGCCGACAAACTCTTTGGTCTATCAGTTCATTACTCACCCTCACAATGCCTCTGGTCAGCTTGCAACTTGTATCCAGGGTAACATTCGCACACTCTGTTGCCATTGTTATTGATGCATTTATGTTCACAGTCTCCATTTCTGTTTCTGCAGGGATCTACCACT
Organism: Magallana nippona; assembly: GCA_033439105.1. Classification (NCBI taxonomy): domain Eukaryota; kingdom Metazoa; phylum Mollusca; class Bivalvia; order Ostreida; family Ostreidae; genus Magallana; species Magallana nippona. Next base: position 10,419,068 of record CM065922.1, read on the forward strand.
AAATGACATACACAAAGACTTATTCAATATTGAAATTAATTTTCTGCAACAAAATTATAGAAAAGAAATTATAAAATGCAGCCTTGTGTATGGTGTTTAATCTTTTACCACTTTCTGTTGTTATCATGCTTTTTTGTTCTTGCTTCTTTTTTTATTTTAATGCAATACACAATTGTTTCAATGTATTTGAGACACTAGTTCACATAAGGATAGACAACTCTGCTAAACCAAGACACAATATCTATATAGTAACTAAGCCATTTTTCTACTTCAAAGAGAATTTTCATTCCAACACTATCAAATACCACAGGTTCTGAGGTAACCTTTCAGTAATGCAGCAAGATGTTGCATGTTAAGTGTGGGCTTTAATTATAAATCTTGCTCCCCTTTATACTTACATTCACAGGTTCGACTATCACTTTTGAGTTGATAGCCCTCTCTACAGCCACACCTGTAGTGTCCCCTCGCGGAGCCCTCCAGACACAACTGTTCACAGTCGCCATTGTTTACCCCGCAAGCAGATTCCACTGAAAAATCATTTATATCAAAAACTCATATAATGTTTTACTACTGATCATAATATATCAATCTGTAAATTTGTTTAGACATAATGCAAAATTTTTAATTAAAAGAATTAAATACAAAATTAACAGATAGGTCATTATCATTCAGACCTTGAAGTATAACCATGCAATCATACACCACATTATAACATATAACAAAAACTAATGAACGTATTACGAAATGCATCATTAATCTGATTTCATACAATGTGTATTTGTCTGGGAATTCATTTGATTCTACAATTGGCAGTATTATATTGCTTTAAAAAGAATTGAATTTATGTTGCGCAATGAAAGTTGGAAGTTTTTAATCTTATTTGCATTTTTATAATGAATCTGACAAATGAGATGATTTTCTTATTTTTTTTTCTCTGAAAATAACTAAAGAAACATTTTGCGTGTTATTTGATTGGAGAGCTCCTAACAACACAAAACTAAATCTAAGATACTTAGGATAGAAAATTTGGAGTTGCCATCCATGATTAAAATTGTGGCATTATTTTACTCCATAAACTGAACGCATTCTGCTAGCTTGCACATTTTTAATTGAATGCCACTTCTATTGACACGTGCCTCACTGTTTGGAGTAAAGCTAATTTTGTTTGTAAAATCAAAGAAAGATGATAGTTAGATGTAGATTTGACTCTTTGTTTTTAATTATTTTTAACTTGAATGTCAGGAGCTCTACATTATACTTTTTATTCTTGTTTTCAACATCTGTGTTTTTCAGCAGCCATCATTAATCTCCGAAGTGCAGGAATTCCTCTGGGTTTCTCTGATAATGGAACCTAACTAGTTATTGCAATAGAAACCAACATATTGATGCTTGTCATAATTGAAATTTGGTGTATTGTCAATTATGAGGTAACAGATCGTGTGAACTCCTGAAGGTTTAGTTACTCCATAAGCCAATAGAAATATTGCTCTCTTACTGGAAGCATTTAGACAACATTTTTAAGACACTATAATAAGCAAAGGAGAGTGCTAGTTACAACAAATACAAAACACGTACTAGAACAGTGAATCATAAATATACATAGGGTAATGGCTAGTCAAGCAGGGAATAACTATGTAAAATAGATGTCTTAACAAGCAAATAAATGAAATGATTCATAAAATGTTACCGCAACTGCAATTAAAATCATGCATAGGTTTTTAAGAGAAATAGTTGCATGATAATAATTTTTTCACCACATTTAGGTACAAAGATGTTAAAGTGTGAATTTAAGAATGTTAATCTAAAACTGCTTTCTTTTATTTATTAATTGTACCCTTTCTATATTTACTACATGTGTGACTTGTTTATATAATAGAAACCAAAACATTTACACAGATTCACACACAATGCCAGAACCAAAAGTATAGAAAAAATAAAATAAACATAAGATTCTAATTCTGTCCTGCTATAAATAGGATTAGAATTCAGTTCAGAAGAACAACAGACGGAGAGATACCCTGGTAATTCAGAAGTCGTCGGGCCTTGAAAACAGAAACCAAGTCTGTTAACTCATCTCTTTTCCTAGTTCTTTGTGCCAATTTTTTGTTAAAATGCTCATCATGCAACTCTTTTTCCTGGTTTCGATTTTCCACTCCTTGTTCTAATTTTTGAAAGATATCTCCATTTTTATCAAATTTTCCAACAAAATTGTTAATTGTTTCTAGTTTATTTTTCTCCTTACGCACGATCCCAGCAGCTTGTAAAGCAATATAAAAGAATCATTAAATTTCTTCCACCAAATCAGCGATCCCTTGGATTTAATTACATCACAGTATCAAAGTCCTCCTTGTTTTCAGAGAAGAAATCTGCTAATAACTTGTTGAAAAAAAATTAACAATGCGAGATGTAATTGAAAAAATTCTTCTATTCCTTTTATAATTGCACTTTGGAATTTAATAGAAGTGTTTGACAACATTTTTTAACAGTGTTTTTGTGGCCCTAGCTGAGATTTCCTGTCAATAAAACTAAGTCTCATTAACAAGAAATATCACTCAAGATGGCAAAGATTGCTTCATAGTATATTCCAGAACAAAATGCTTCTCTTGGCAATAAAATGTACAGCTGCAGCTATTGTATGTCTTCATAATTGAAATATTTGTTTATGACACATAAAAATCATAATATAGTACTATTGTAAAAAGGCATGTCATATATGCAGGCTAAGCTTAAGCTTATCACTGCAATCTAAGTGGTTTGTAGATGAGGGAGATAGTCCAGCTATGTGCCTGGTACAATGTCTGTGGACAGGTACCCCTAGACAGGTGCCCCTACATCTATACCCCATACAACACCATGACGTGATCCTAACATTACCTCCACTTTTGTGCTTGTGAGCAATACACTGTAACTTTATCAGCTGATCTACATGAATATGTCTTTGTTACAACCATATGGACATCAACAAAAAAGAAACCCTCTCTGATCCGCTAAAATCTAGTTAGTTTAAGTGCTTCCCCTCTACTCCATGCCCCTTTGAGGATTGGTATCACTATGGATTTCATTCTTCCCTATCAATTTTCTTTATGGCTGGGAATGGACAGTTTTCAAACTTAAATTGATGAGATTTGCTTCATCTTTTCATATCTAACATAATGCTGAAATATAAATGGGGATATTACCATAAATGACCATGGCCTCAAAGTGTTAGCGTTGAGCAGCAAGAAAGCACGGGACAGTGATGATACAGGACAGTGATGATACTCGGACAAGAGTGTGATGTGGTGATTAATGGGGGTACCAAGAGACCATATACACAGATTATACATCCTTTATCTTATCCCTTCCTCACTGCTAACATAAACACACTATCCCATTATATCCTGAAGTTGATACAGAAGCTGAAAATAATTTCTTTACGTCTGACTCTTTTTCAATGAAATTATTTTTCATCAAATTAAAATGCAAAGAGTCTCTTTGTAAATCTTTAAAGTCTTCTGAAATCGTCTTGTTTCCTCTTTCAACAGAATGTTAGTCCTGCATGACAATTAAACTGAAATGATTTAAAGTAAACATGGTAACAATTGGTCATAGTGCTGGGGTTAGAAATCTTACCCTCACAGCTCCGACCATCCGCTCTGAGCCGGTAGCCCACCGGACACAGACACTGGTACCCTCCGTGGGTATTGTGACACTCGTGCTGGCATCCCCCTTTTCCATTGTCACATTCATTAATGTCTACAAAGATATGCAGGAAAACTTCAATTCGTTTTAATTATGAAATTTGAGACCAATCACTTTTTTTTCAAGAAATTGGAAAGAGAGATAATTTTTACTGTTCAAAATGTTTTGATAATGTAAGGAAATAACATGATCAATTTCACTTCTATTCAAAAGCTGATATCTACAAAAATTTAATTTCATAAAAGAAAAGCTCTACTTTAACCTCTCTCAGATAATTCAGAACCTCAAAGGTAAGTTTCATTTACTTGATTACAAGTATTTCACCGATACCTTTCCTAACCTTCAAGAGAAATATTTTCTTATTTCATTCATTTTTTTCTTAGCCTTGGGTTGTTATATAATCTAATCGTATGTTTGCGTAACCATGAAATTAGCTAGAATATAAATGGATGAATTAAGTAAATTCCTGATTAATTTGTACAGCTCCTGTGGTCTGTTCAAGAAATGCATGATCAGCATCATAGTTTCCTCTTAATATTGTAACTTCAGTGCAATACAACATGCAGATTCAATTTGGCAATTGTTACAGCCATTACAGACTGCCCTGGTTGCTTTACTGTAAAGTTTTCTGTTGAATCACTAAAATTTGTGGGGGCCAATTTCTATGGATTGTAAATTTTTCAAAAGTCCATAAGGACATTATTTCATGGATTTTCTTATGATTAATGAATCATTATTCGTTGAGATTGACAAATCTTCCTTAAAAACATTTGAATTTCTTCTGTAGATTCATTTTGAATTTCTTCTGTAGATTCATTTTGGCAATTCTTACAGTCATTGCAGTCTGGTGTTAAAGTATGCTGCAAATGCTGAATATCACCTCTTACCTTCACAGGTCCTTCTGTCCCTGCCCAGCCTAAAGCCCTGCCTACATTTACACTGAAAGGATCCCACAGTGTTCAAACAGTCCTGGTCACACCCACTGATTCCCTGGGTACATTCATTTACATCTGTAACAAGATAAAAACATACAGAGTACATCCCCGATAAACCCAACCCTTCACCCTGAAATCCCTCATAGGTTTTAAACATAAACTGGACATTACTGAGATGGTGACCAGAAAAATTATATCAAGACAACAAATGCACTCTACGTCGAATATAATGAATGGGTAAAGCACCATTTTCTGACAAATTGAATATATTTAAACATTTGGTCTATGCAAGGTACGTAAAAACAAAATCAAAGACAGCTTAATTGGTGAAATCAAAATAAAACATGAAATCCTGATTTATAATGGATGCAAATCAAAAAAGTCCCACAGCAGAACCTCATATTTTATAGAAGTTTATTCAGGAGTATCAGAGTTAACCATGATAGTTTATTGATCATTTATATGACAATCATAGGTTGAAGATCATTTGGCGCAAAAAAGTTGAAGCTGCAAACATTTGAAAGCTGTACATGTACATTGTATATCTATTTTATTGTTATTGCATTATTACATTTGATTCTCTGAACACATTAAGATATTCATATGCACAAGTAGGTATCCAAACAGTCTTGAGAACATTATTTATGTATCATAATTCCAATATTTGACCTGGGCTAATAATATAGTTAGAAGCCTTCATTTTCAAAAATAACACATTAATGATTGGTAAATGAAAATTGTTTCCATATACATTTACTACCAAAAATATTTTGACAAAATGAATGGTAGAGAAATTCCATCAAACACCTGCATTTTAGGGTGTACGTGGATGAAATTTTGAATCTGTACATATAGCAAGAAGATGTTTGAAATAGAAGTTGGTGCAAAAAGCAAACAAGATGAGTAAAAATAAAATGTGTCTAAGCCAGTGGAGAGATTAAATTCTCTGATAAATCTTTTCATTATCTGAAATTGGCTCATCAACAACTTTTACAGTGCTATTTCACGTGAATCAAATAAAATATCAACCCAATGCTCTAGCAATCCTATTACATAGGAAAACACAATTCAGTCACTTTAACTGCCTGCTAACAATGTCATCTTGTTGTCTGGAGGGGATTCGGAAGCATACTTGAGAATTAGAGAAAATGAAATCAATCTAAGAAAGAATGGTCAATCTTGTGACTAAATAAGATGAGATAAATTGCTGTGAGAGAACTCAACAGGTCTTTCTAGCCATCGCTGTAATAATTACAGCCTTTTGATATTCCTCGCGCCTTATACTTAAATCCCAAGCCGATCATTCGATGTTAATCAGGCATGTGCATTGGCTTTCTTTAACCCTCGATTACACCTCTATATACATCATGACTAAATTGACAGCCAAATCTATGGAAACTGCCAATATGTTGCAAAAACTGGATTCAAAAGCTTTGGAATATAATGGCACATAATTGCCTAAGATTGCCTCCTTAGTCTGAGAAATACTGATGCATCCTCCGACCCTCCACCATTTGTCTAGGTTTCTCAGAAGTAGTCCCAGAAATGCCATTTGTGAGAAACTTACCAGATTTATCAAGTCAACTCAAATTGAATAACGCTAGATCTTTTTGTTAAATTGCTACTGATTAGGTAAAAACAGCAATTTCCAATGACTTATTGGGAACTTGATGGTGTTTGAAAGCCTGATTGGTAACTTATAAAGATTGCATCAGATAGAAACAATCCAATTTAAGAAAACTTTCCAATGTTTATTACATGAGGTTACATCTTTGTTATCTCAAATATTTTAAAATATCTAAAAATTGTTTGAATTACTAAGGGAATGACTTTGCCCAAAGCTTGTACATGTATATACATGTACTCCTCTAGGTCAAGACGAACTATTTTCATCAATTGTGAAACTTATACTGTATGAACCTATTCAAAATTGATAAAAGTTGAAATAACACATTAAGCAGGAAAACTAAATCTATCAAAAAACCTATTCTTCACCAAATTGCTATCATCTCTCACAGTGAACATAATTCTATCATTTTATTTTGGAAATTAAAGCTTGATTATTTTCACTTGAATGTGAATTTAAGTATTGACCTTTTCCATTATCATGACCAAATTGAATACATTATATTTGGACACCCTTTCCTGATAACAAGACTGAAAATCATTTAATGTAAAATTGATGAACTTTTCAACTGCAAATCTTAAATCTTAAAAACATTAGATTCTAGATGTTTCCAGATGATCATGGATTCTAATGGATTAGCTGAAATTTAAAAATCATTGAAAAAATGTGTACAATAATCTCTTCCATGCTGTAAATGGCATACACTATGTAAATAAGGTATTTACTGTACATCTATATGAGTGGGTCAACCATAATCATTGAGGAAAAGATCTCAAACAAATCATATCCTTCCCTACTACCCAGAGTCATGATTTGAACATACTTGAATCTACAATACTTTTGTAAAAGTTTTGCTATTTTTTGCTCCTTGGTTTCAAGGAAACTTGTGCCAAGCTTAATGAAATTGGCTGGGTGGTTCTAACTGTAAAAATGTAAAATAAAAATGTAAAAATTAAGATGGCAGATGGACAGACATCACATGTTCACCATACATAAGATACATGTATATGCTCACTACTATAATACACAAAGAACTGTATGTAAAACCAAGTTATAATTGTATAAAATACCACTTTTTCCAGTATCTAGAATAGTGGCCTTTAATTAAATATAGTGGGATATTATAGCAGTGTAAATTACACTTTCACTCCCACTTCCATTTCTATCAGATACAATCTAAAGTTGTCCAGTATGTATGACAATAGACTGGAAGTAAATTACACTCATTGATTTAGTCTATTTATAGAAAACATATTGACATTTTCTAGTCTACATTCCTTTTTCTTACTAATTAGATTACAAAACATTGACCCTTGGTTTTTCTTGGAAACTTTGCAAGATTGACAGATCTTTTATTCATAGAAAAACTATATAATGATGACTTACCGGATTCTAAATTAAAAATTAATGTCATTTTCAATCTTTTTGTGGTAATAAGATTGCTATGCGTAAAACATAATGCTGATAAACATTAAGATTTATATCAGATCACTGCAAGTTTAAGACCACACTAGATAAATTACTTAATATGTTAGCTCAATGAGACATATTTTTATTGTTAAGGGGGGTGGGGGTGGGGCACTAATAATGATAAGAATTTCTTTTTATTCAATTAAAAAAGTATAGGACACCAACATTTGTGACGGGCATTCTTTCAAAACAAACAATAAGACAAATCTTTACCACATATTTTCTTCCTTCTCACTCAGGTTACTATTAGCATATAGTTTACCTAACTGGTTAAAGCAGTTTGATTTTACGTCAGTTTTTAAGTTAGAGACTGCATGGCTTTGGTTTGTTTTTGCAATTTTCACCTTTTTAAGCATTTTTGAAATTCATTTAATTTATATATATATGACAAACTACTGATAATATCTAAAATATTATTAACTTTTAACCATATCAATTTAATTATCTCAAAGGCTCTCATTTTACATTAATACCTGTAACATGTATAATATTTATGCCCAATATCAATTTGTTACATGTAAATAAACAGTATATATACAAATTTTTTGTACAAATAATACTTCATCTTGACCTATAATAATCCCAAAAATATATAAATGTCAACAAAACACCTGTTTGTGTGCAAGCAAACTGGCACTAAAAGATGATACAGGTCCCAGCTAATGAGCTGACACCTGATGAGGTGTGAATTCCTCATCTATAGAGGGTGGGGTCAGGACAGCTTCCAAGTATAATGAGGTATCTGCTACTAATCTTTCTTAACCCTGTCTTAAATATGGTAGAATATCGACCTCAAGGGGACAGTCCCGGCTGTCAAAACACTTAACCCTTTATATTTACAATGAGTATTCTTTTAATACTGACATATAAAACATTTTTTGACATTTCTAATAATATCAGACCTAATTTGGCAATAATATAATAAAGCTGGGGCTAAACAATCAGAGTGTTATCTGATTTTTATCAAGTCACATCCTTTAAATGACCAGTGTATTCACTAAGAATCTTCCAGACAGTATAAACATGATCTGGTCATGAATTATCTCGGTGAGATTCGGGTGGAAATCTCTTCTGTCACAGACCAGCGTCTCGAGATAAAGCCTGCCTCCCACGGCATTGACAGTGCAGAAGCAGAAACCTCATCCCCCAATCAATATCCCCGCCAGTGATAAATAGCCCCAACACTGTTTCTGTGCAATTACCTAACAAAATAAATTGAAGGAATTCCATAAAAGGTATCAATACTCCATCTATAGAATAGGAATTCCCAATGGAATTGGAAGCCCAAAACGCAATGATTTAACTCAAGTAATAACAAATAACCACAATGCAAGCAGCATAAAATCTTTAATACAAGACCTTTTGAAAAAAAACCCTCTTATGCATTATTAATAATGATAATTATCAATAAGACATAAATAAAAAGCTGCATCTTAGATGCAGCAAAATGTAAGTTTGCAAAAATATTGAAATTGTTGTAGGTGTATAAATTCATGCCATTTTGCAGAAACTATTGAGTAAAATATCATGATTCGGAATTTTTCATGTACATGTATACATCAATAAAAAAAGAAAAAGAAACCACAACTTTGTACTTCTTTCCCCGATATCAAAAATAACCCAAGAAACTAGAGAGTGGATTGACAAAGTGTAGAATAAATCAAACAAGAGATAAGTTTGTGTGCTATGGCCAGATATGCTACTGCTTGTGGTAGAGTAAGTCTTTGATCAGAGTTTCTGAATTGAGTTACTATGGTGACAGCTTGACATAATGTTGAGAAAACCTGACCTTAGATGACCTTTATATACATATGAGGTCAATTTTCCTGGCATGGCTGTTACAATACAGACATTAAATGTTATAGTTCAGTGGTACTCATCTACACATTGACCACAGAGGAATATGAAACAGACCGTTAGTAAGCTGCCATTATCAACTCTTTCTAGTACATGTCTGACATGGCTACTGATGAATACGGAAACCAAACAATGAACATTCTCTAAAACAATCCTTCAAAATCGTTCTTTTGCTTTTGGTAATCACACACATGTAAGTTAAGACTAAAATGTTTTTCTCTTACAATTTCTGTAAGTAACTAGACCATTCAAGGGGCTGAACCATTGGAATATACAAGTATCTTGGGTAGCGAATGCTTGGATTCTCTTGCAAATACGTGTCAAGATCACTTTACTAACTATTGTATGAAATCATTGTCTGTTTAAATGAATGAACATTTTCCAAGATTGTATCTTTAAAGATATCTATCATACTGAACTTGAGCTGGAACACAAATTTTCCCTGTTGTCTGTTTTAAACAAAGAGTAGTAAAATATACAATCCCTTTGCCAGATCAGTTTATTCTCATCCAAAACAGACCTCTATTGCTTCTTTTCTTTTTCTTGACAGTTGTTTAACGCACAGCTTTGAGCAAATAAAATTTGAGTGGTTCAAGGAGTCATTTAATATGCAACAGAATGCATGCAATCACAGCTGTTTTGGGGACGATTATAAATTCATATCAACCAGTGTGCACTATTCAAACTTAACAATGCAATGCAGGGCAATCATCTCTAGCTGTTGGTAAACTAGAAGACAATTTACATATTACGATACTGCAAAACAAAACTGTCATGATTTAAATTCCATTGTGTTGTTCCTAAGACCAACATGAACAGAGTTTTCATCACCTAAATGACACTGTGTGTCTGCAATGATATAAGCAAAATGCACCAAACCTCAATTCCAAGGTCTGTTAATTCTACATTCAAACAGGTTTCGTACATGCAGAAATCCTTTGAAACCACAGAACCCATACAAAATTGATCATGCCAGTTTTATACCATTTTTTAAAACAGTAAATGCATACATAAGAGCATCTACAGTAAAGGTTTTGCTTTTTTTTTAACCATTTAACCTGAAGAACTTCCAGTGCATGGTATCTTCAAGAAAACTCATTTTGCAATCCTGTAAATTGTAGAGTCAGAGGGACTACACATAGTAATATCTATTGATGCTCTGTCTAATAGAAAACATAACGACTCTTGTAAACCCCTTTGAAGCCATGCATCTATAATAACATCTCCAGAGATTGTGTCATTTTGCAACATCTTAATATATAGATCACTATTTGAATGTAACATTTACTATCATAAGAAATCATCAAATGGTTTGATAAAGGTTGCAATTTCATATAATTAAATTTTCTACATGACCTTGGTAAAAATGAGTAACCATCAATAGATTCATTACATGGTTTGATATGGTTGCTGTATCCTCAATTCCTTTATCTAGTGTTGGTAAATGTGAATAGATGGTAATAAAAACATGGGTTTGACTGTCTTCACTTACCATACTGACAGCGCGACCCCTGGAACCCAGCCGGACAGACACATCTCTGGGTGTTTCCATCCACACATCGACCCCCATTCAAACAGGCTGTCTGGCTGCATTGTCCTGGCAGAGAGAGAAATAATATCATTAACCTATTTATAATTCTATAAAATTATGTAAAAAGAAATATAGTGAGGGAATTTGGATGACATGTATAAGGTTCACTATGAAATTGAAAGATAGGTTTGTAATGGACATGTTTCTGTTTATATTGTATGATGTGCTATATATATATGTTGAGATGCCAGGTGGCAAAAATATGATGAAATTATGTAAATGACACCAAATTAACATATTGAACAAATAAATTCATATCTACTACAAAAAAAGAGATCATTGCATTTATCATAACATTTCCATTTTATTTTTTGTTCAGTTTAATTATTAATACTTTCATGAAGAATACTTTACCACACAACATTTGTGAATGCACATTTATGTTTAAATAAAATATGGACACATAACCTGAAGTATACTTCAATATTCCTGGTACATGTACTTTCATTGCTAATTATAACCTTGACAGTAATTCTTTGTACTCATTGCTAATTATAACCTTAACAGTAATTCTATGTATGTGCTGTATGATTGCTTCCTCACACAAATCAAAAGACCCTCAGATTTTGCATGAATCATCCCCTCTTAAAAGTGAGCTCGCAATAACTGATGAAGGGTTTCTCTGATTCACTTATAACCTTATCTGCACCAAAGGTCTCAGATTCTCACTGGAAGCCAGAAGAAAACCAATTTCTCCTGTCCAGAATCTTTTAATATCTACATTATGATGAATTTCATGCCAGGTTGCATAATTTTACTTGAGAGACTTCACCCATCAGTGCTAGCTTACAACCCCGGTCTCCATACATCATTCCCAATGCCTCGAACACAAAGAGGAATCTAACCCTGCCTGGGTACTGATATCTCTGTAATGTAATGGAGACTTACAATTAATGAACACAGACCAGGTCATTCTTTGATTGTTCAGTACGTAGCTTGCATGTTCCATTATTTTGACCAAATACTAGTATTTTGAATATATATCTATAACCAAACCCAATGTTTTCCTGTTAGAGGTTTTGATCTGTAAAGGCCTCATAAATTACTACTTGATTTATATGCACCAGTAATATTAATAAATCATATCAGTGATATGTATCTAAAAAATCAGATTATAATGAAGTTGATCCCTCCAAGCTAAGAATTCAACAATGGAATAAATTTTTTTTCAGTTTTTATCATCTGTTGCCCGAGTAATTCAACAAAAAACAGATCACAAGTTGTCCATAGGAAAGCTAAACCATACGACATAAAATATCTGATGCTGCTTACTGGAGATCCTCATTATGGTAGTCCTCAACCGAACCTTTGACCTTCGGAAGAGTATCATATGATCAAGTACAAGAGAAAAATTTGTAAACCATTCAATTTAGGTGAATTCCAAGAGGTGACTTTTCACTGATAAAGAGTGATTTTTCAAAATTTAACACCTCTTAAGATACCAAAGCAAAAGTCAAGAAAGGGTGTAAATCGATCCATTAACGCATGACCATCCAAGGAACAGAGAATGATATTTAGTAAAGGTAATGAACTGTCCAAATGTCTGAAAGCTTTGTCACACACTGTCTGTTGTTAAAGGGATGAGCAGACCATGAGGACTAGTTACCACACCCTAATAGGTCTCTCTAAAGGTCATTTACCCCTATAAATACTTGTACTACATATACATCGATATTCACAAGACAACATCAATTTTGACAGCTTCATGCAAACATAATTCCTGCCTCATGAAATACCGGTAATAAAAGCTATAAAAGCTGAATAAAATATATGTTCTTTAAATAAGTACTGAAGAATGAGAGAAAATTCTGAGAAAGAAGTGCAGTCCCCAAAGAGTCTACAGCTATGACAGAACTTTGGAATAGTTTCCTGGATGTTCAAGTCCTCTGGCATATGATGAAGACAATATAATGTATATCTCCATACGGCGTCACGAGTGTCAGTATATATGTAAATGTAAGGAATTTGTCATGGGGGATTATATTTACATAGATTGTTTCACGTCTTCTCGGTTGATTATCAACATTAATAAAAACAGTGTAAGTGAAAATGTTGAAATTCTGTAAACCACCAGGTATCTTGTGCATCTGAAAGCATAAAACTCATCGTCGTCTTGTAATAGCAGAATTAAGAATGCAACTAAATCATACTAAAGTGTGACATTAAACTTTTGTAAGCATCAAGTTTAAAAGAAATGAAGGAGAATTTTATGGCCAGTAAAAATATAAAACGAAGCAGTAAACATTAGCTATACTCAGACTGGTAACCTGGACTGGTTCATCTCTCACTTATTTAAACTATTAAGAGATGTTTACTTTCGAAGTTTTTAATATTCATCTTCAAACAACCCATTAAACATTTGATAAAATTCTATGGCAACCTTTAAAAGAGTGCATATACCCCCACAAATTATCAATTTGTAAAAAATGATTAAATAAGCAAAGGACCACACATCATTGAATTTAATATTTCAATTTAATTTGCATATGAACTGTAAATAAAAGAAAAAAAGATGAAGCCCTGTACACTGAGTAAAGTGTTATTTCACAAATTCTTTAAAATCCCAAGAGGTGTGTTTTGTGGGGCACCTGTCAGAAAGTGAGAGTAACACAAGCTCTTCGAATTCTCTCAAGAATGGAGTTGATTTACCAAAGAGTAAGCAATCAGGGAGAGTTTTTAGTGAGGAAACAATAGCTAGGACAGTGAGGGGGGATTGCTGTGTCACCAGGGTCAGGGCCCCTGTCATGTTGCTGTCTTTACCCTGCTAATGTCACTCCTTCCATATGACCAACTTTCAATCGCTGTCATATTGAATTTCTTGTTCCCTATAACAAGGGAGAAAGCACCTGTTTTCACTAAATGCTTTCTGATTACACAAGCAAACAACTGATTGTTTGGTATTTTACACATTTCTCTATAGCTGTGTTTCAAATTTTAGAGAAAGTTTCGGTCAATAAATGTTTTAAAGAGTGAAGTGGTTTTCAGCTATAAATCAAACTTTAAAAATCTAAGAACTTTTTCAGTCAAAACAAATGGTAAAGAACTAAATTTTAAAATATATTTGTCACATATCAGTAAAAGAATTCAAACAAACATAGGATTTGAATGCTCTTTAAATAAAAGAATTTTCATAAGTTAAATAAGCATATTTTTACTTGAGTGGAGGTCATAAGCAATGCTAAGAATTAGAACCAGAGAAGAGAAATATCAAATGTTCAGACTTCAATCAAAAGAGCAACATTTGAATGCACTGACGTTACATTCATAGAATTATTTTTTAAAAAAATTAAGGTTAAATTGTTCTCCCACTAAACTACTTCAAGCAATTACAGATATGAAAGAATATAGTATGTGTTTGGACAAAGAAATTAAGTGTTGGTGTGCTGAAAGAGGCATTTATGACTGGTTTGTTTCTCAAATATTCCAAGTTTTTCTCACAACCATCTACCCCCCTCCCATCATCTCTGACACACATCATTGGTGCTTCTTGACTTGACATCCAATGAACTAGGAGCCTTAATGTGCACCTTACTGATCTGGATGCAAGTAGTACTGTACAAGTTTAAACATTTATTGAGAACATATACAAGGGTACAAATTATCCTATAAATCAAAGATAATGTGTATTTTATGATCAACATTTCCAGATTGAATTCTATTGAACAAAAGATGCTGGGATGATCCCTGTAAAAGAAGCTTGCCTAGTGCCCTATAGACAATTCCTCATGACCCTTGTAGGGTTAGTCCCTGTACTTTTGTAGCACTTGACAGGTGGGAAACAATGGACCTCCACAGAAAGAAGATTCGACCTGTCAACTTGATCTCTTTATAATGCATACATGTCTATTAATTTGGCCCAGGTAAAGGCCAAAAGACTAATCTGATCATTTGTCAATAACTCAATGAGGAAAGCAGAAACCTAAACAGGGGGCAGTCCTGGGACCACACATGCCTACATCATAAAAAGTTGGATCTTGATTGCTTTGATATACAACTATCATTGTAATCAGGGTCAGCCACTGATCAGTTCTAAATGAGCAACATGCATAGTCAATATTTGATTTTTGAGGACAGATAATGAACTCAGGAGTTGGTTAGTACAGAAATACAAATGGCATATATGTATTTTTGCAGAATTTATTGAAGATTGGAAAAACCCAACTTCATTAAGCCCCCATTTACAAGCTCTGCTGATTTCTATGTTAGTTTTTTTTTCTAACAAGATAAAATGAATCCAAAAGAGACAGTATACCAACTACCATTATATTTGTTACAAGATACACAAATGAAATATTTAAATCTAATTTGTTATGTCCATGCAGATAGAAAAAACCCCACAAATGAATGCATTCCACCTTAATTTCTGGTAATGATCAATAATGACTTAATATGTATCAATATAGAAACATCATAATAATCAGGGTTCAATTGATTTAAAAATGAAAATATGGCAGCTGTCAAATGGTAACACATGCAAAGGTTACTCAAGAAGCCTTCAAACCAAGTTCAAAGCAAAGAAGTATTTGATGCAGAGGTAGCCTTCCTGAACTTTGCCAATCAATTCTCTTCAGGAATTCAAACACCTTGCCTTATCTGATGATCTTGACGCAGACAGCTTAATTTTTGGCCTTTTTGTAGCTGTCACAGACAGACATATTGACCAGACTTAAACAACTAACTCTACAAATGTTTGTGACAGATTACTATTAATTGCTTTTAATATTGATTATACTACCCTTCTTGAGTTTCAAAAAAATGTTCTTTAGTTGGAGACACTAAAAAGGGCCAAAAGGGTATAAGTAGTTTAACATCTAAATTAGCCCATGTAATATCCCCCTAATCAGTTAACTGATTGATCTATCAATGTGATTAGGTTTCTTCTAAGACCGCTTGTTGAAGACATACTGCTTATTACATTGAAGAAAAAAAATGTAACCTTTTTTTAATCTTAATGAGGTGGTAAATATGTGAAGGCCACATTTTTTTCCTAAGCTCTGAGCGATGGCACCTTGTGATAAATAACGTACAATAATTAGAGGACATCTGATATGTCTTCTGAGCAATTTAAGAGCCCGCTGCACATACTTTGTCAAATTAAAACAATGTGCATGAGAGGGAGGTTATGACACCTGCTCCAATCTCTGACCATTGTTAATGAAGCATGTGTCTAATAGCAATCAGGTTACATAAAGACATATCAACAGCTCTACCAGTATACATGTATATAATATTGCAAGAATACTGTGTAAAGACATTTATAAAAAAAAGGTTGTCTTTAACCCCAAAGGGAATGGAAGTATAATCTATATATATCAGTGTAAGAAAAGAAAGACAAAAATTCACCAACCAAATAAAGCAGTTTCTTAGTCAATTGATACTCTTGTGTGTTCATATATAAGCCTAAAAATATCCTTGCAGATTGTTTAAAGGAAATTTGTTATTAAACAATTTTCTTACACTTAAACAACCCTTTTTATTTTCTATTCTGAATCTGAACTTGTTCACGCACTCAACACCCTTATTTGTTTATAGTGTTTTTTCTCAGCAATTTTGACACCATTTTATTTTCTTTCTATAAAACAAACTGGTTTTACAAAACATTGCTGTTCTTAACAAGCTGCTAAAATATAACAAAGTACAAAGAATGTGAATTAAATCTAATAACTTCAAATGGCCCAAAAATGCTATGAAATATTCATTAATGTCAAACTACTTTGAAGTTTAGGACCCATAAATCCATTGCTAATCTTTGAACATTAAGGCAGTTACACTGGATTGAGGTAGAAGTTACACCTATGCAGGTGGCCGTTAGACTAAAAAGAGCCCAAAGCTCAGTTTTACTTAAAAGGAAAAGAGAGAGAGAGAGAGAGAGAGAGAGAGAGAGGGTGTACTGAAAATTTATTTATAATTTTTTTTTTTATTTGTTTCTGTATCTAGTTAGAATGTACAATGTTTCAGTTAAGAACTTAAGAACTTCATGCACACAAATTTAGAATTTATCATAAAAAATTGCAATACATGTATATACATAGAGAACGAAGTCTATATAAATATATGAAAACCTTTCCTTTCCCTATTTCTACATTGTTGTATGTAGACTTAATTTTGAAACTTTTATATTTTCATTTACCACTTACATATAAAATATATGAAATTACCTAACAGAAGAATAATTGTCCACCAAATTTCCATGCTTCCTAAACCTTTTCAAATTAATTGTAAGAAAAGAAACAACTACTAGAAATCATAAAGAGATATTGATTGTCTTAAAATATTGAAAACACCGAGAAAATATTGATAGATGACAGCTGAAACTAGCTGATAAATC
The DNA here is from genome assembly GCA_033439105.1 of Magallana nippona. Lineage (NCBI taxonomy): Eukaryota > Metazoa > Mollusca > Bivalvia > Ostreida > Ostreidae > Magallana > Magallana nippona. The sequence continues at coordinate 10,436,557 of CM065922.1, forward strand.
CATTTCTGTAATCAATAAACACACAGAAATGTAACCATTCTGAACAAATCTGAAAGAAGGTGCCAACACTTTGTTTGTATCTTCAACATTGAAATTATCAGCTTTAACCAATCCCGTAATAAAATGAAGTCTACTAATTAAAACTTTTCTGCTTTGAATCTAGGTGTCATTTGGCTCCCTATCAAACACAAGAATAAATGAGGCGAACGGGCAAATATAACCGCTACATGCCTTCTTCAAACAAAGCCTCCTAATCGTTGTATAACAGGAGCCATTAATATTTCTTAACAACTAACTCTGTTTCACAATATTGGCCATCCTTTATTTGCTTGAAATGCACAAGAGGTGTGAATCTATAATCACTCAATCAACATTTAAGTTGATGATTTTTTAAAGTTTTATAAAATCACACATTGAAGTTGTGAATGTGTTGAAGAAATATACTGGGAATCAAATACCAAAACTGTTCATACACATAATGTGTTTTAAAAAATTGCACAACATTTGCACCTATGTTTTTTTTTTTTTTTACTAAAAACCATTTAGGCCTGTTCGTAACATTTTCTTTTAAATGGATACAGGAAGTTAATGAGTGTTTGTAGACCGAGGACCAATGTGGTCCGTCTGAGGTGAGGGAATTAGTATTTATTTCCATTGTCTTGTAAGACACTCACAGGAAATATCAAATGATTTGGTGGAGATTCCTTGTGGTAAGACTACAGTGAAAGAATCAATTTAAGGCAGTTATCATTGATCAGTGATCAATTAACACTTCCTATCACCAAATACAATACAACACTATTTGGTGGGCTGAAACAAGGAGTTTTAAAAATCATTTAATGATCAAACAAAACAATAACATTTTCTTATCAATTGATGTTTTACAAAGAAACGCGTCTCGGTGGAGTGTATATATTGATCTCACAGAAACATGGGATTCTAGTTCTATATAATCCAGGGCAAAGGACTCTATTACACTAAAGAATGTTCACAAACAACTCATTTACTCATAACCAATATATCAGATGTAACCCCCTCCCAATCCCCGATCTCCACCCCCTGAAAAGAGGCCTGTCTCTGACTTTAAGAATTGCACTATTATTATTTAAATAAAAACAACTCACTCATAACTGATATATCAGATGCTTTGGTACAAGGTTAGGATTATCAGAAACTACTACTGAACATAACTTTACCAAAAAACAGCTTTTTATCGAAGCAGTTTTATTCATAAAGTTATGGAGTCATGGCTCAATACATAGTCTTTTTCATATAATCTATAAAAGTACAATTTATTTTCATATTGGAGAAACAATGATAAAAGAGTAAGACACTTTGACATTCTCAATAGTAAAGAAAAAAAGCTAATGTTAAGAAAAGAAATGATTCAAAATCATCTTGAAAACATCATATTTCAGCATAGCTGCAGGTCTGTAGCTCCCGGTCTGAAAAAACTCGGATGGACGACCTGGGAGCTACAGTGCCTCCCATAGTAAAAACCTGCGATTTACGGCGCACAAAAAAAAGCGCTAGTTTTGGACTGATTAACCTTATTTCCACACAAATTCTGTGAAAACAATTAGTACCATTAAATTTTTCAGGAAATTTACTATTGATATCGTCACTTTACTTGCCTCAGACTTTCTCTTAAACATGCTAACCGACCTCGAAAAATGAAGTATATTAATTTACGTCGAGATCGAGAGTCGCCATTTTCCCATATAAACAAACTGCACCGCTTCACTTTACGGGGCTGGTGATGGTGTTTAAAAGAATATCAGAGGCAAGTAAAGTGATAATATCAGTAGTAAATTTCCTGTTAAATTTAATGGTACTAATTGTTTTCACAGAATTTGTGTGGAAATAAGGTTAATCAGTCCAAAACTAGCATCGTTTTTTGTGCGCCGTAAATCGCAGGTTTTTACTATGGGAGGCACTGTAGCTCCCAGGTCGTCCATCCGAATTTTTTCAGACCGGGAGCTACAGACCTGCAGCTAATTTCAGCATTGATGTTAGTGATGCAAGAACCTGCCCACTGAGTGTCTTGAACATTATCCTGCTCCCTCTCTAAACATAAGTACATGTAACTGAACCTATAAACACTTCAATTTCATAATTTATATTGAAAAAAATATATATACAGCTTTGTTGACTGTATTCATTCCAACATATTAAAACTTATGAAAGTAGGCCTATTCCTCTGTTAAATATCTTTTTAATTACAGATATCCATCTCTGCTAAAAATTTAATTTATCTCAATCAATATGAATTAAATCTTATGTCATTATCACTGTGTCATTATTAAATTTTAGTACATCACAAAACGTATAGGTGATTTCACTGAGGAAATAAAAACCATGACATGCAATAAGTGGGTTACATTGAATTTGTTTATATGCATGTATGTGTACTTACATTGTATGTACATGCATATACCAATGTACTTACTGTACAATAACTGACATTTTATGTACATGCATGCATATACCTATGTACTTACTGTACATGCAGCCAGCCTGGGAGTGCAGTTGCTGCCAGCCATGACAACACTGGTATTTGGTGACAACAAATCTCCTGTAATCTTGCTTATAGGTAGTGAAGTACTGAGTTCTGTAATATGAAAAACTATTTCTTAGACACAGGTATAACAGTTTAAACGTGTGATTGCATTTCCTCCTTACTCCGTCAGTACCATAACTTGGTCATTCCCGAGGAAATGAATTGCATGTATCATAATTGCAGGAACACGAGGACGTCATTTATTACGTTAATTCATAGCAAAATATTTATTTTTTTATTTGGGGAATATCGCACCAACTGATCTAAATGATTGAATACAGTATCTAACAGTATTAAAATATATCAGTAACTCATCTCAATCATAATTACAGAAACAACACATTTTTACCACTTTCCGGCATTTTCCCGCCAGATTGTCAATATAAAAATAAAAGAGAAAACCTGTTTGGGATAATGTCCGGGGGAAAGGTGCAACGCTTACGAATCCAAAGGATATCATATAAATATTCCTTCTTAAGGTGTATTTTTTTTCTGATTTGCCATGATTCAGCCTAATTCAATTCAATTTATTGACAAAGAAAATACATGTGGCGCAAGTCCTACATACAGTATACAAATATAGTTAGTACATAGATTATCTTATGTTAAATGCATCACGTATGAAGTTACAAATATTTCTTGTAATATTCGACAATGAGAATACCAGTCACCCCAGAGAGTACTAACATTCAGATTTTACCAAGAATTCACAATTGATTTGATATATGCACCAAAAATAGGGTCATGAGTTAAGTTTTCTTTTTAAACCACACGTGACCTTTGTAGCGATTTGTTTCTCAGCGGGTACATTACGTTTGGAACCACGCGTGCACATTCTCTCGATAACTAATTGAAGTACGATAAATTCTGTATCTGGCTTTATAGACATTGCTAGTTCGTAACTTATTTATTATTGAAACAAAGAAATGAAATCAAACGACAATGATTAGCTGGAAATCACGCCAATTCCCCGCGTTTTCGTCAGAGAGAAGCAATACTTAATCTTTTTGGAGGTCGTTACTTATTGGATGGGGTCCTTAATTTCTGGTTTTCTTGTTATAAGTAATTGGATCGATGCTTTGGTTAAATCTAAATTGCTCCCTTTGTTTTCTGTATCGTCTCGTTATGGATTTTTTCTTCTGGAAACTGGATCTGTAATCACATACCGAACCCCATCATTATATACCTTAAAATACGGGACCAAATAGGCCAAACCCCGCACTCCCTAACTTAGATATCTAAAATATAGAACCTTAATTAGGTCAAACCGCGCACATTTCAGACAGTTTGGATCTAAAAAAAAAAAGTCAAACTCCACACTTTCTTACTTACAAAACATGGAACCTTTAATTATGCCGATCATCCTTGTTTCTTTCGGGAGCTAAATATGAATATAGAACTGAAGGAAGTTCGAATCTGTATTTCGAGTATTTTTATCAGAGCTAAAGTTAGATATCGCAAAATATGTAACTTGAAATCTAAACTGGGTCAACCCAGCATTAAAATAGCCCAAATCCTGCACTCATGGATATGAGGTATTTTATATGTTATATCCATTTTCGCAAATACATTGCGTTCGATATCCACCCAATAACAATGAGTTCGATATCCACTGACAATGAGTTTGATATATACCTACTCACATTTAGTTCGATATCCACCCACTCACATTGGAATTGATATCCTTTTATTGACAATGGGTTTGTTATCTACAAAATATATCGTCGGAAACCAACGGACTGTCTGCCATACGTACCATAGTGTATATGCTTTCCGAAGTCTGCCTATATTAATGCGATACATATGAATGCCACTGGCATTATGTTAGATATCTACTCCGTGTCACCGGTTTGATATCCATAAATTGAATACAAATTAAGCCCAAAATACTTAGGTTTATATGCATGTATCTGGAATACATAAATAAGAAGACGAATACTCGATTTAAAAAAAAGCAAGTCATATTTAGAGAAAGTGTCTTAATTTATGTAAACTTTCAAAACACTTCAAAATCTTCTATTCATTTTTTGGAGGATGAATATGGATATAAAACCATGCTTCCATGTGCCTATAAATTGATAAACACTTGCACATCAATTTCCATGTATACGTGTTTTGAAACGTGTGTCAAAGAGAGAGGATGTTGGCTTGATTCCTTATGGAGACCTTCCCTGTAGTTACCTCCGTTCGTGCCCAATGCACCAGTGTCCGGACTTTCCACAGTTTGGTTTCCACACCTTTGCTATCCTGGTGAATGCTTGTCTGCATGGAACTTGGACCAGCCTCGTCTCCACGTCTTGAAACGGACAGACATTCGGCCTGCAAACAAAGCAAAGATCCTGCATATATATAACATGGTCTAATAACAAATCCAGGATTCGTACGGTTAGGTGCATATATTATATGTAAGAATAATGGCAATACAAGTTTGATTTGAGGTTTTTTTTCAACTTGTATAGGAATGAAGATACAAGAAATTTTATAATCACGTGTGTTTACTTCTTTATTTGCTGTTTCTACAACAACGGCAGTACAGGTTTTGGGAAAGCTTGATGATCAATTTATGTGACAATCTGCACTCAGAAACACCGTACACCAGAATTAGAACATTCCACATAATTAATTTGAATATTAAAAAGGTGCAGAAATATTTCGACATTCTTATACCGAGATTTTTTTTTACGTTCAGAAAAGGAAGATTTGGCGTATTATGTTTAAATAGATTACAGCACGCGACGTGACTGACAGAATATCTAGTGGGCCATCGGCTGACTTGTAAAGGGGGCCGCGAACGACCGAGGGAACAAAACAAACTTCTGATGGAGGGTCACGCCCTAGTATGCACAGTTATAAATATTTGTCAAGATGATGCGACACTTTTTTCTGGCTGTGTCATTCGCGAGAGAGAGAGAGAGAGAGAGAGAGAGAGAGAGAGAGAGAGAGTATGAATCGGGCTTTGCGTTAAGTCATATCAATGTCGTTGTAAATGAAAGAAATTCCGCATATATTTAACATTTTGACTTCTGTTGGTTAAGAATGAGCGATTTTAAGGCGTGTTTGTAAAATTCTACGTTCTTGTTTGCACGGTTTGATTTTAAATTATTCTGCACACAAGAAAAACGGCAGGTGTATTTATTACATAGTCTTCTGTCAGCACATTTTAAAATTGCCGTGCTTAAGATCCGTTGTCGCGAGATCTGATAAATTTCTCTTGACATAATATCTTTTATATATAATAATGCTTTTTTATTACGACTTGCTCGCCTCTTTCTACACGTTAAGTAGTAATAAACTTTACTTTATATGCATTGGTACGTGCCTGTTTACTAATCAACAACACCGGAACCTAAATGTGGGAAAAACGTCTTTAAATAACGTTTGGGGCATTGAAGTTAACTGGTATATTGTGAGGGTTGACAAACAATATGATAATATACTACAGGTGTAGGCAACAACTACCGGATGATATAAGAACAAACTAACACAAACTGTGGAACAGTGTTTTGTGTGTCGAATCCCGATGCGTTTATTACAAACTTGTTCCGATACAGGGATCGTCAAAGAGAGAGAACAAAACGAATAGATTCAAAGTAGATTTTTACCTGTCCTGATGAACAATTTCCTTTATCCACCAATGATTCTTACCACGGTAAAATTTGTCATTGGTCTGAGATTATTTTACTTAAATTATTATTTCTAGTGATGAAAATTTTAAGTTCTTCGTTAATACATTTTGATGTTAGGAACTATTGTTGAAATATTCCCGCAAGAAATTAAAGGACGTCTTAATTTTTTTTTTTCAAAAGCGGTTTCAAGGCCGATTTCTTTATGCTTTAACGTTATCAGTTTATTTGGTGTTCGTTGCAAATATATATATAAAAAATTAATGTATTCTTTAAGATTCTTTTTTCAAAATTTTGGGTTTTTAGATGAATGATTAATTTGAATCACTTTTAAATTGACTTACATTCCGGCTCTAAGATTGTATGTTCCATTCGATGGCGTAACTCCAATCACAAAAAACAACAGAAACAACTGACAAAAATGAAGATCCATTGTGCACTTTTAGAATATAAGAAATTCTTTTACTGTTTTTTTTTCACTTATTTCACGGAATTTCATCAACCTTCATTTCACTGTATATGAATTTTAATTCCGTCCCAAAGTGATGCATGTGGTTTCGACACTTACATTGAAAATGAAACAAGGATTTAAAGAAAAAAAGACCCACGCATCAAAAATCTTTTTTTTTTAAATCTCTGATCAGTTCAATTGTTCTGGATGTATGGTCAGATTGACGCAAAGTAGCTAGAGACGGATAGAAACTCCGCAATCCACACGGATCGACACGCTTAAATAATTTGGTACTCGCTCATCCCCCAGATTTTAACGATGTTTTTAAAAGTTTAAATTCCAATTTAAACCAATGAACAAAGTATCATTACATAGTCCGATTCAAGCATTTTGCCTTGTTGTATTTTCATAGAGAGAGAAAGCCTGATTATGTTTTCTGATTTTTCGACTCATTACTCGGTCGTCTCCGGATTATAGGATATAATAGGAAATCCAAATAGAATATGGCATTCACATAATTTAATACACAATTATCCATACAGGTCTAGATGGGACGATCATCCGCTGAATGCTTAATTAGCGGACAGGCTTTGATAAAAACGCCTCTTGTGTGAGAACGTCGGTAGGTAAACGGTTTAAGTGTCGTCCCAGCGAGTCCCCGCTCTTACATATAATCACTGGTTCTATTCTTGACGGAATTCTTCCTCTTGCAAAAATTATGTAAGAAGCACTTCGTGTATAAGATTTATTGTGCCGGTTGATTACTTTGTATCAAAGTGTGCGGAAAGTGACAAGCTTGCAAAAAATAATACTGGAACAGATAATGGCAATATTTACGTGCAGTATTGAACACAAATCAAACATGGAATTTAAAACGTAAGAGAGAGAGAGAGAGAGAGAGAGAGAGAGAGAGAGAGAGAGAGAGAGAGAGAGAGAGAGGGGTCATTTTTCTTTTTCTCGGGTTTGCTGGAGTAAATTTCATCTTCAAAGCACCTGGTTTTCAACAGTCATTATTTATCTTGAGTGCAATTCTACTTGATATGAACCATCTCACCCATATATATAATGAAGACATACTCCTAGTAAGACCTACATGCTTTGTTATACAGATATAGCGTATAAAAACTGAGTTCCCCCAGCTTCCCCCTGTTACTTCACTCGCTCTTTTTCCTTCCACATGGTATATACCCATATTTTGCTATGGGGGACGACTCCATTGGTGTAACACATGAAAAAATTATTTCGAAATACACAATGGTTGATAAAGAGACATGGTCGTTTTTTTTTTATTATTTGCTTTCACTTTTCACTTACATTTTTTATCATTTCATTTTCGTACACTAGTAAATATCGTACGCGGATCAAGAGGGGGAGAAAAGGGTTGGATTATCGCCACTCCCGGATTTGCAAAAATGGTTACTTCATACACAATAAAGAAACTAGAAATATACATCATAGACCTTATATCTCCTTTAGAAATACGGACAATCAAAACCAGTAACAAGAGGTCAATATAATATATAAGGTTATTACAGTTTCCTCCCCCTCCCCCATCACCAATTAAGGTGGTATGGGGTACCTAAATATTGTGATAAGCTTCCTATCGAAATAAACAATAAAATTAAGTTAACTTTTATATGTTTCCTCTCTCAAAAGTATGTTACTTAACAGCATAGCGCAATAGGTTAGAGCATCGGCTGCGAATCTTCGCGTCATGGGTCCGAATCCCGCTGGGGTTCATAGAATTTTTAACCTTTCCAAAAATATTTAAACGTATTTTTGGGGCAAATATTCTAAATTAAACAATTCTAAACCTCTGAAAGTATTTTGATTATAACTAAGGAATAAGGAATCATTTTTTGAGTATTATGAAGTGATAATTTCGGTCGGGGCGTGATCAAATCCAATAAAGACCGAAGGGCTTTATGATAGATTTGATCACGACCCGACCGAAATTATCACCTCATTATATTCAAAGAATGATTCCTTATTACTTATATTTATATAATTTTCAGCAATTGTACGATTAAATATTATAATTTTAATTATGCAAACCCGCTTGCGCCCCCAACAATACATCATTTGAATTTATTGGGCTGTATAGTACAAAATCGATTCGTAGTGTTATCACTGACAAAGACACTGGAAAATGTAAATATTGTATCAACCCATCGTTTGTTTTGGGGGAGTTAAGTTGGATTTTTTTCCGTCGGTTGTATTGACAGGCGTGGATATAGGTTGTGGATATGGGTGGACCCTCGGTATTTGACCAAAAAAAAATCCTAGATCCGCGTCTGCAGAAAATTTAATGCATAATACCTAATGGCCTTTGATATCTTCAGATATGCATGTAAAGTTAAATTATAAAAAAAAATGACGAAGAACTCTTACATATACATGTAATTCTTCGATCTAGAGTTATATTTCAAGCATTTTTAAGGGTGAACCCCCGATCTATCCTGTTGCTTTTGATTTTCCATTCCGATGAAGATACGTTATTAAAAATTTCAGAAAAACATGTACCGTAAAAAAATTGTTAGACTGAAATGTTGAATGCAGCGTAAGTAATGAACAATGTACTATAGTAACTCATGATATCAACTCCCGATAACTTCATACTATGTAGAATCTGTCATAACTTGTTAATGATCGTAGAAAAGCTATTTCTATTTATCGTGTTTATATTGGTGTTCAGTAACCAATCTGATTAAAATACAGACCTCTACTAAAATATTGCTTTTGAATTTATCAGGGACGTATGTATACTAATATACTAGTACATACGTCCCTGAATTTATCACGATACATGTATATTTGCAATTGTGACATAACGGAGATAATTATATACTGCATCTTGTACTGCACATGTTAGAAATCTTATTCTTATTTTCATTTTCGATCATAAGTATCCTACATATGCAAAGAAAACAATATGAGTACTAAAGGTGCTATCTTTTTTGGAGGGGAGGGGGGGGGGGGGGGGGTCCCGGAACAACTTTCGAATTCGACTCGGTTTATAGAATTAAGTGCTCTTTAGAAAAGAAGGTAAATACAGTTGTCACATCAACAACCCAAACAAATGAAATATCCACGAAACGTGACAACTACCTACACCTTACACTCACGTACACTATACAGGTCTTGGACTAAACATGTCACTCGTACAATGTAATCGCAAAACAATAATCATGCTAATCAGGCGTTGGCCATAGGATTTTCATATGCTTGAAGTTTCGCAGATAATAAGTTGTAGAGCACTGATAGACATATAGACCACTCTGTCATTTGTTGTTTTTCTTTTCGATGTGGTGGCAGTGCCATTAGACAACAGGTATTCATAGTTTTGATATAGATTTCTTCTTTCTTTGTGCATCTTCTTTTTATGAGTTTATGTATTTCTGCGCAACAACTGTGACAGTAGTCCGAAATATCTGACGTTTTCCTGGCTTTTTTAACGATTTTGATATTTCACATGCCAGGAAAACGTCAGAACCGGCGCCATTACGAAAACTGGAAATTCACCGTCTCCAACTGGAAGCGGCATTCTAGGGTCGATTTTAAATAGATATATATTTAAACTCAATAATACAGCTTAAAATATAATTTTACTGCACAATTTGGTAATCACACTGATAAACAATAGTGTTGTTGACCTATTTTCTCGCGAGATTTCAAAAATGCACGAAATCAAAACAAATCTCAACAGTTCGATAGAATGTGTTCAACAGCCTGTTTTTGATATGTAAGGACCCATAAAAACGATATTAGTGAGCAGCAAAATCATTGTTTTATTAATTAGTTGTGAGTGAAACATTTGATTCCACTCGTAAATATTTAAAATCGAGCCGAGAATGCCGCCTCCAGTTGGAGGCGGCGAATTTCCACTTTTCGTAATGGTGCCGGTTCTGACGTTTTCCTGGCATGTAAAATATCAAAATCGTTAAATAAAGCCAGGAAAACGTCAGATATTTCGGACTACTGTGACAGTTGCAAGCTAGACCGAAGGTGTCTTAAAAAAAATCAAAGTTTTCTAATATGAAAAATTGGCAATATTTTCACCAGAGTAATAGCAATGATATTATAAAGGATTGGTTGCGATTTGATTTATTAATTTGAATTAAAGCACCTGTGGGAAAGACTTCAGTGAATCTCTAGCTGGTCTTTCAAACCAGTCTATATATAACTTTCACATTCCTCCCCCTTAAATGATCTTCACACTTGAAGATCACCCAGGCTCTTTCCCCTTGCAGGAGTTAACTTGCCAGTTCCAGGGGCTGGCATGGCACTAAATGTAACGGGATAGGAGAAATAATGACAAACCAGACTGAGATTCAAATGTGGTCCCCCTGAATCTGTAGTCTGGTGTTCTACCCACTGAGCTATCTGGTGCCAGTATTCGAACCAGTCTGACCATCACATAATGATGGACCAGACAGGATTAGAAAACCGGCACCAGATAGTTCCGTGGGTAGAGCACCTGACTAGAGATTCAGGGGGCCCTGAGTGAGGGTCGATTCCCGGTCTTGTCCGTCATTGTTTCTTCCACCCTGTTACAAAATGTAATTAGTGATGATGCATATGCCTCATATTGTGACTTGGTTAAATTAAGTTAAGTTATAGGATATAGGTGAATTTGTTTAGTCAATCAAATAAAATCACAGTTATAACCAGAATTAAATTTTGAAGAGGTCAATATCTGACTAATAGTATGATGAATAAGAGTTGGACAATTCCAGATTACTATACTGATAGCTTTATGATATTATCCAATCGTGAATATACTGTAAAAGTGGTTATTTACGCGTGGGGGAAAATTTACACTTGGTTATCCAGTAAGCTTAAAACGGTGTAAAATACCTTTGTGTGTATGGTAAAAAATCAAACTTTACAGTGGAAAATCAAGCATTGGCATATTTAATACCCAAGCTTATTGTTTGACCATAGAAAATGTGTACTTAACCACCAGCGTTAGTATTAACCACTTTTACAGTACATGTACGGTAAATGGTTATTATTTTCAGGGCACAATGTCAAGCAATCTTAAAGACAGTATTCTGAAAGGATGTTTGGATCATCTTCCCACTTTAAACTCAAGAGTAGTCAGGATATTTCTCAGTTCTACATTTACAGGTAGATTCTGAATGATTAAGTAAAGGAATAATGTGATTTTGTTCGAATTTCTACAACTTTCTACAAATCTTTTAAATACATGTACTTCTGTATGGCAGTTAATTGGTGGTTTTGTCATAATGTTATTTAGATACAAGAGAAGAAAGAAATATCCTGATTGAAGAAGTTTATCCAAAACTACAGTCTTACTGTAAGCAGAACTATGGATTAGAATTTCAGGTAATCCACGCATTCAATTGTGATCAAAATGTCATGTAGTATAGGCAAAAAAAAAAAAATTGCATGAAATTATATCAAATAAAAAACAATGACATGTAATACAAATATACCCATTAATTTCTTATATTTGATATTTATTTTGTGCAATAGATAGTACACAAAAGACATTGCCATTAGATACAGGTCTAACTGAACCCTTTGTGTATGACAGGTGGTAGACATGAGGTGGGGGGTTCCTGAGGAAGCCTCTGATGACCATTCCACATCCTCACTCTGTCTGGCCGAGGTCCTCAACTGCCAAAAGCTGTCAACCGGACCTAATTTTGTGGTAATGGATTGAGAACTGTCAATTCTGTTTCACTAAAGCAAGGCATTCATTGAAAAGTCTAGGTAATATGAATCCCTTATTAAATTTTGAAGTCATTCATCAAAATTATGGTCAAACAGGTCATAACAGTTAGATTAGTTACTACCTAAGGCATACTGGTGTTTAACAAACACATAGTTAATTTTTTATTGATTAAATATTGTAACCACAATTGTAAATTACTGATACTTTTTAGCATTTTTATTATGAACAATAATAAACATGAATATTTCAGACATTTCTAAACCAGCGGCATGGATACAAAGCCCTTCAGCAAACCATTCCACAGAAAGAATTTAACCAAATGATGGAGATGCTGAGATCTATGGGGGAGGATCTAACGGTATTTGACATCTGGTACAAAGAAGATGTCAATGCAGTTCCTCCAGTTTTTGTCCTTCAGCAAATAAGCAGTATCATACCCAGTTACAAATCAAAGGTAGAGTATTTTTTAATTGATATTTACAAGACTATTTATGTAACTGTACACCATGATATTTTTTGCATGAATTAATTTTTTGCCTTCAATAAGTTACTGCATGATGCATATAACCTTACTTCTAGAGACGCATACTCTCTGAAAATTTCATGTGCTGTGATTATTCAGTGACAGAATATGATATACCATTGGATATTGAATACAGTAAAACTTGTTTAGTATGAACAAGGATATAGCCAAATCTCGGATATAGCGAAGTTTTTTTGAGTCCCTGGTAAAATTCTTATCATATCTTTGCAAAACTTTACGGTTATAATGAATTTGGATATAATGAATTTATGGATATAGCGAACTGATTTTGAATCCCATAGAGGTGAATATTTACATTTTCCAGTGAATCGATTTTATACTATACAGTCCAATAAATTAAATTGATGTATTGTTGGAGCGCAATCGGTGTTTGCATAATTAATATCATAATATTTAATCGTACAATTGCTGAAAATTATGTAAATATAAGTAATAAGGAATCATTCTTTGAATATTATGAGGTAATATTTACATTTTCCAGTGTCTCTGTCTGTGATAACACTACAAATCGGGTTTTTTTTTCTATACAGCCCAATAAATTCAAAAGACGTATTATTGGGGGTGCAAGCGGGTTTGCATGATTAATATTATAATATTTAATCGTACAACTGCTGAAAATTATATAATTAATAAGGAATCATTCTTTGAATATTATGAGGTGATAATTTCGGTCGGGCGTGATCAAATCTATCACAAAACCTTTCGGTCTTTACTGGATTTGATCACGCCCCGACTGAAATTATCACCTCATAATACTCAAAGAATGATTACTTATTCCTTAATAATTTCAGTCAGGGCGTGATCAAATCTATCATAAAGCCCTTTTATAACAAATTTCTTTACAGTTTTAAAAAGTTTGCACTACCATTTGACATAATAGTTTGAATCAATTTATTTTCTCATAAATTCTTCTATTTACAATCCAATTATTAAAGGTATCAAAAGAATGTATATTCATTCTAAGCCTCAATTTGCAAAAATTGTATTCTGTTGAAAGAAAACATGTATATAGTGAATTCGCTAGAGTTATTATTACGAATTCGTTATACGGATATATATTTACATTTTCCAGTGTCTCTGTCTGTGATAACACTACTAATTGATTTTGTACTATACAGCCCAATAAATTCAAATGACGTATTGTTGGGGTGCAAGCGGGTTTGCATAATTAATATTATAATATTTAATTGTACAACTGCTGAAAATAATATAAATATAAGTAATAAGGAATCATTCTTTGAATATCATTAGGTGATAATTTCAGTCGGATGTGATCAAATCTATCATAAAGCCCTTCAGATCACACCCCGACCGAAATTATCACCTCATAGTACTCAAAGAATGATTCCTTATTCCTTAAATAACGAATTACGGATATAATGAAGTAAATCCATTGGTCCCTAGGACTTCGATATAACCGAGTTTTTCTGTATAACTAGCACTCAATATTTTGTTAGCACATATCTCATGGGGATTGAGAAATGAAAGATAATTTGATTTTGAAAGTTTTCAAAGACATTTTCAACAACATTGCATCCTCACGAACCAATTAATATAAAATTTCCCAGGAAAATTTGTCTCCTTAATTTGAAAACAGACCATTTTTCTTGAAAGGCATCTATCATATCAAACATGATTTCTTATCAAAACAAAGCATACTCGCATTCTGATTATTTTATTGTCTTTCAGATGGCAATCAATAGATAATATTTTATTACATGACAAGAAGGATATTGATGATTTCCTTGTACCATACATGGATGTTGTTTAGAAATCAGTCATTGATTTGAAAAGAAATATTTTCCTTTGGTTCTTTAATGATTGTTTAGATATTTCAACAGATGTAATTGCATGGATTTTTTTTTTATCAAATTAATTTGAAAATAACAAAAAAATACAAAGGTATGAAAATTTTTAAGGCTGAAAGGCTTCATTCAAAATTTAATTAGTTTTTCTTTCTATGAATTCCTATAGCTAAGAAAAGGTTGAGGACATGGTCATTTAGGGTCAGCCTTATTTTTAAACAGTAAAAATCAAGGATTTTTTACACTAGTTATTCTGATAATTTACCCCTTGGTACTAGCTGCAGGACTGTAGCTCCCAGTTTGAAAAAATTTGGATGGACGAACTGGGAGCTACAGTGCCTCCCATAGTAAAAATCTGCAATTTACGGCACACAAAAAATTGCGCTAGTTTTGGACTGATTAACGAATTTTTTCAGACCGGGAGCTACAGACAGCTACCCTTGGTACTAGCCAGTAATTCAGTACTGGTAACTGATGGTTCAGCATATATTACAAATATCTCATCTACACCAATATTGATAACATGAGAGTTTTCCAAAGAATATTATTTTCCATTTATTTATCAAGTAAAGTAGAATAGTGACATATAGTTCTCATTATATTATATTAGGATGCAGATGCAATTAAGAGATGGGAAATGATTGCTGAGGAAATGCGATCTAAATTAAAACTAGCCAGTCAAAAGTGTTTTGATGAAGGGAAAATGAATGAAGAAGAAAAACACAAGTACTTTATGTCAGGTAAATTTGATTCACAACTAGTTGTGAATAATAAGAGACACTGTGCAAAAAATACCGGTAGGTCAGTCTTAATTATGACCTTAATAATAACTGTATTCTTACAGTGACAGAGGAGGAGATTGAACAGGGTATTTTGAAATCTCCAGGAAATCCAGTGGACCATTGTTTATGTTTTGTCAGGATAATTGAGGATATCCATAGCAATCTTGGTCATTCAAAGGCTTGGCGATACATCGACATGACAGGAAATAAAATTAACCAGGAATCACAAACACTTCTGAACCAGCTCAGGGAAAAACGAATTACCAAAATCATCAGTAAAGATAAAATACAAACGTAAGATATTGTAGATCTAAAGGTATCTATGCTGAACAAGCCAGAATTGTTGGTGAAAATAAAATAAGGCAATAGAATGTACAAAAAAGGTAGAGAAGGTATCATTGTTGAATATATGACAAAATATCAGAATTTGATGTTTAAGTATTATACGTGTATACAGCTATGTAGATATAATTACTGAATATAATTAGGAGAACTGAATTTTTGTCATTGGTTAGGATGAAATACCTATTAAAAGTATAAGAACTGTAGATTACAAGTAGAAAATCTACTGCATAGTTGCTGCCATTGTATGTGCATCAATATTTTACATCATGGTATGTCAGAAATTCTGAGATTGCATCAAAGGCCAATCTACTATGTTACAATTTTGTTAAAACTTAAAATGAATTTCAACAGTATGAGTTGTAGATTGTCTGAACCACTCTGATAGAAGCAAACTTTTAAGCTGTCTTTCATGACAGAACTCACACTAAAAAATATGGTAAAGTAAAAGATACATTTATGATTTTGTGACCAAGAGGCAAATACAAAATGAAATGGAGTGAGTCAGCTAGCCAGTTTATTTTACTCCAAGATGTTCATACATGATATAAGTTATATATTTTCAAGTAAAGAGCAGCTCTATCTATAGGCTTCCAGCATGTATTGTAGTGAAGGTAACTGTATAAAAAGAACAATTACTGTTGCAGGTCTCTGGTGAAGTGGAGTGATAAAGAAGGAATCAACAGAGAGGATCACAAGAGTTACCTAGAGAGCTTTGCCAAGCAGTTCTACGAAGGAGTCCAAAGTCTGTTGGATAAATCCATCTCCCTCGAGACTGAGCTCTCTAAGGATAATCTATACATAGAGGTATGGAGAGAGAGGGAATAACAGCAATGTTTAAAAACAATTTGCAATAGCACAGAAAGCTATTTGAATTTGTTACTGAAATAATATATTAAGTATGGAATGTCTTTTATGGTTTCATTTCTATTTTACATTAATTATCCTTCAATGGTAAAATGATCTTTAAAAATTTTCACTTTAAAGAGAGATAGCCATTTATCAAACCCCATGAGTTTTAGATTTGAATGTTGTAGATTTTTATGTATTTTTTGTTCAGACATTACAACATCTCACCATGGCTAAAGAACGGTGCTCTATGTTTCATGGTAGACAAGATATTTTGGATAAAATTGCTTCCTACTTGAGAGAGGGAGAACCAGAGCCATTCACCATCTATGGTCCATCAGGGAGTGGCAAAACTTCCATCATGGCAGAGGCTGCCAGAAAGGTATCTTATTATGATAAAACTGACAAAAGTAACAAAGAATTTGAATAAAATTTGTCTTGACGCCAATTTTAACATGCTATTTGATTAGTTAGAAGATTGGATTCTAATGTAAGTACAATTTGGCTTGCTTATGATGCAATTATATTTATGAAAAGAATAGCTATATAATACGAGGGCAAAAATTATATCTTGGTAAAATGCTTTGGGATTTTTTAAAATGTACCTGCCTTGAAAACCTAAATGCACCCTGTACTTTTATAAATGGGTTGCTTTTAGATTCACTCCATAAGTATTTGATAAATAACTTTATAGAATTTGAGCATAGGTACATGTAACAATTCATATATATCAATATTAAACTCAAACTTTTTACTGAGTGAGGATTGTCTGAATGATGGCTAGAAAATTTATTGTTTTCTTGATGTATTTGTTTGAGATGTGCATGAGCTCAAGCTTGGGAAGAAACAATGACATAAATATAACTATGATATTGTTATATTCCAATAAGTAGTATTTATCACATAATTTTTCTGACTTACTGTCTCTTCTACTGTTTTTGTATGGTTTTATATATTTCTTTGTAATTTAATTCAACTGTATAATTTGTAAGAAAGTTAGATAATTTATTATCCTATTATTATGAAATGGAGTAAAAAGTGTTGAAAATTTTGATTTGGAAAAACATGTCATATTCCGGTAAGCTTTAATCAATAGATAAAGGATCATTTTTTATGATATAAAATCAATAACCCTTTCCATCAATAAAACATGCAAAAAGAAATAAAATTTCTTTATATATATTCAAAATGCAGTGACTTTTATATCTGAATAAAAATAAAAAACATTCTAACAACTATTTTTTATGTTTGCAGGTGCCCTTTGTGTACCACAAAGATGCAGTGGTGATTCTGCGGTTCCTTGGTACATCACCTGACAGCAGCAATCTTCGCCGACTGCTTCGAAGCATTTGCAGCCAAATCTTGTACAACACAGTTGGAAAGGCTGAAAATATTCCAGAAGATTTCGATGAGTTAGTCATTCTTTTTCAGGGTCTTTTGGAAGAGTACAAGTCAAAGAAACCTCTGGTCATTATCCTGGACTCACTGGACCAGCTCAACCAAGACCATTCATCCTACAAACTGAGATGGCTGCCTAGAAAACTGAAATCTAATGTACGGGTTTTGTTATCTACCTACATTGAGACTTTGGAGATAGTGACAAATTTAAAAGCTTTTTTCAGCCCTAAAAGTTTCACTGTTGTACCCAATTTAGGGGAGGAACTGGGATTTCAGATTTTGAAGGTCTGGTTGGAAGGAAGTAACAGAACCTTGACTTCTGAACAGTTTGACATTGTTCAGAAAGCTTTCCATGCCTGCAGCCTTCCTCTGTATGTAAAACTGGTTTTTGAAAATATCCTCATGTGGAGATCGTACACCCCAGTAAATAAATGTGTCCTACAAACTACGCTGCAAAAAAGTATCTCCACATTGCTTGGACAACTGGAGAATAAGCATGGAAGGATATTTGTAGAGCGATCTTTTGCATACCTCACTGCCTCTGCATCAGGTCTCAGTGAACTGGAATTCGAAGATGTGATGTCAATTGATGATACTCTTCTGACAGAAGTCTTCAAATTCCAGCTGCCACCAGTGCGGAGAATTCCCTCCCTGTTGTTGGTGAGATTGAAGCATGATGTACAGAAGTACATTGTGGATAAAGAAATAGATGAGACTCGTGTAACATTCTGGTACCATCGACAGTTCATTGAAGCTAGCCAGGAACGCTATCTTAAAGATGAAAACTTTGCTGCAGAAATTCATTCAAATCTTGCTGATTATTTTCTTGGAAAATGGTTCAATATTTCAAAACCTTTTAGGTATACAGAAAAACAAGCAAAGAAGTATGGAATGTCCACACTGGACTCCTCAGCAGACAGGAAAGTTGCTGACCAACCAATAAAATTCATTTATAGGGATAAAGATGGAAATCCTCAAATCAGATTCAACAAAAGAAAGCTGAACAAGTTGCCGTACCATTTAGCACAGGCAAACAGAGAAGATGAACTCAATTCTATTTGTCTGTACAACTATCATTTTGTTATTGCAAAGATCAAAGCTACATCTGTAATACAAGTTCTCAGCGATTTTTATTACACAAAAGTGGGAAAATCCAATAAGCCCAGCGTCTTAGAAAAAGTGCTAAAGTCTTGTCAGACCACACTCCAGAAATATCCAGATTCCTTGGCGTTTGAGGTTTGTGGACATATGTTGTCTTATCTGACCGACAAGAAACCTAGTTCAGAGAAAACCCTGGTGTCAGAGTGTCTAAAGGTGTCAGATGAGATGAAGAAACCTATCCCTTATATAACATGCTACAGTGTTCCAAGTGAATCTTTGCTGTATAAGCTTCAAAATCATAAGCTGCCTTATGGGTGTATGAATGTAGCAACCTCCAATGATGGGAAGCATCTAGTAGCTCTGGCAGAAAATAATTTGGTGTTTTTCTGGGATTTGACTGTTGGGGAACTGGAATGTGAATTTCAGGCTCTAAACCCGGAGGATAGCAAGCTGAATATTATGGGCTCTGAAAGTAGTAAAGATTTGGTGTACTTTTCATCAACCTATCAAAAAACAATGCATCCTTTCATCATTGTAAACATTGTGACATCAGAGATTATGAGATCATTGAATCTTGGGAAGAGTTACCCTGCAGTAGGAATGGCAGATTCTCTTAAACATGGATTGACAGAACAAAGGATATTTTGCCTACACAAAGGACATTCTGCTGATGTTTTCAGCATGGAGACAGGTCAACATGAGCACAGTTTTAGTATCTCTGCAGATGACATGATCATATCCCCAGACAAAAAATTGGTAGTATTTCATCTGAAGTCAACAACAACTTACACCATGTACAGTGCAACCAGTTTGTCTGAGCTTCACCGCTTTGAGGTGGATGGTCCCTCTCTATCACTGATCTTTTCTCCTACGACCCACGAAGCATTTGTATTAATGAAAGACTCTGGCCAAGTCCACATGGTAAACACTAACAAAGATGATGGAACTGTTGGGCAAGTTCTCAGCAAAATCAATGCATCCGATGGACAAACTATCCAAGAGGCAAAAATGTCCACCAGTGGTAATTACCTGATCTTGAGGAGAGAAGAGGGATTCATGTTATGGAATTACAAGTCAAACAAAGTTTTCAAACAGTTTAAAATTCCAAATAATATCAAACCCGAGCACCGGGTGTTGGACATGTTTAGTAGTCTTCAGGCTGATGATAAGACTTTTGTTGTGGGGTATGAAGGTTACCTTGTAGTATGGGATGTGACTAAAGGAATTCTCAAAGCATGCCTAGAAGCCAGCAAGTCAAAAATTAATTTCTTAGACATCAACAATGCTAGAAATCTGGCAATCACTACATCTAAAAGAAACAATGCCATTCAGATTTGGAATTTGGTAGCCATGGAAAAAACGGATTCCAAATTTCAGCCACTGATGATGAAGACAAGTCCGAGGTACTTTGATGTTTCCAAGACTGGTGAAACAGCAGTTGTAAGAGGAACTTTTGCCAATGATGTGGTTGTCTTGGATTTAATAAATGGAAGGATTAAGATGAACATATCGGAGGCCTATGAGACCATGCGACCAGTAATATCACCAGATGGAGCTCATGCTGTGCTAAGAGAATATGATGGACAGAATGTTATTAAGATTTGGAGTACAGAAACTGGAAAGTTGCTGAACTCTCTTCCACTGAGTAGTCTGATGGTTAAACACTACAAATGTTCAAATTCTAGAGTATTAGTCAAAACTGATACAGAAGTTGGCAGTACCTTTAGTTTTTGGAACATCAAAACAGGGGAAAACATGCATAGCTTTCATTTTAATCATTTAAATATAGGGGAAGTTATTCTAGAAATGACACATTTGGATGATGAAATTTTGATTTCTAAAAACCAGAAAGGTGATGATGTTGGCAATTGTGATCTTTTGTTGGTTAATATACGATCAGGTGAGGAGCTTTACTCATTGGCTGGCATTAATCCGGCTAGAATACAACCCATTGGAGAGAGTGGATACTTGTTTTTAGCAGAACAAACAGAAGATCAAGAACATTACCTTGTCATCATCAATACAAAAGCAAGAAAAATCACCAAACGAGGAAAAACAAGCCCCATGCCTAATTCTTTCATTAGCATAGACAAAGATGGGAATTATGGAATTGACAGGGTACTGAATTTGTATGATTTGAATTCTTTGAAACAAGTACATCAGTTTGATGCTGAAGAGAGTGAAGTAATGCTGAAAAATATCAAAATCAGAGCTACTGCCCCTAAAATGATGCCAAATGGTGAATTTGCTGTGTGGCTGAATATTCGTGAAGGGTTGGTGAAAGTGGGAAATGTTAAAGAGAGAGTAGTGCAGAGTGTGTTTCCAGTGCATAGCATTCCCATCAGTGTGAGCGTGTCTGCCAGGGGGCTGATCATTGTAGGGTGTGAAGATGGGAGGATTATGTTGCTGCAGGTGCCAGATTATTCAATGGAAACTAAGGACAGACTTGCTCTGTTAGCAAACAATATTACGAACAGACTGGTCAATTTCTCGAAAGATGTATACAAGAACTCTGGACTGAACAAATCCATAAAAAAACAAAACAAAGAGTCCAAAGTTTGTACCATTAGCTAGGTATCAGTTTCATTTGGTGTAGGGTCCTTTCTTCATTTTGAACACATTGAATTTCATGTAAAAAAAACAATCTTACATTAAACTCTGATTAAAATTGTTAGGATCTTGGGAACCTGTACTTGGTATCCTTCATCAAACTGAGTGTAAAAATGAGAATCGATATATCATTCAAGATTTATGAATTCAATCAGTGTAAATTTCATCAGTGTTTATAAAATGAAATCCACATGATCGACTAACCAGATATCAATCCACTTTGCCATTTCTTGCAACTGATAACTGATGCACAATGACAATGAAAGAATCCTCAATTGACTGCATGTTGCTATTAATGAAATTTTTTTTTTTTTTTATAAAACTGGTATTCATTGTACGAATAGCTTCCATAGTAAAACCATTGGATGCATGGTATGTGAGACTAAATTAAAAGGAGGTAATTTGAAAAAAACCTTTGTCCAATTATTTATGTATTGCCAAAAAATTTAATTTCCGTTTTACATGTACCCTTTTAGGTGTCTACGTGGTACATGTGTGTAAATGATGACAAATAAGCCAGAGGTACATTTTGAATTGTATAGAACAGGAAACTATCATATAGAGAAATTAATGAATACATATATTGTCACTAGAAAATGGATAAATATTCTTATGAATCATAAAGTCATTCAAATCTGAATGAGTATTGTATTTCAGACCTATTGCAATTGCATATATATATATTAACACATTTTTGAAAACATTCCAATTTATATAGCTTGGTGATAAACAAATATGATATTAACAAAACATAGCTCTCCCTCATTTTGTAGATCTCTTAAGATTTCTATTTATATAATATATATTCTATTGATGTCTATAACAAATATTTTTTTGATTTTTGATATAACACCTCTTGAGTGATTAAGTGACTGTGCATGTAGTGCATTTGTTACTCACCCTGATAAAATCATTATATAGATAAGGGTTACTGTCGTTTCGCCCCAAAGCCAAAGCGCCCCATGCATGAGCGCCCCAAATTTTTTTGAGCGCCCCAATTACATTTCACGAGCGCCCCAAATATCTTTCATGAGCGCCCCAAAGTAAACATTATCATTACATTATTTTCACGAGCACCCCAAAACGGGTTCATCTGATAATATCCTTAAAACATTCGATGGAATCTCAATTAACGTATACGTGGGATCATTTTCACGAGCGCCCCAAAATGTTCTAACTCGATTTTGGTCTAAAATCTTGTTGGATTATTTTCACAAGCGCCCTGAAGTTTGATTTGGATTATATTCATATTGGAAATGGGTTGACCCGATTTAAATTACTCTAAAATCGATTTTTTTTAACCAGCGCCATTGTATAACGTTAAAATTAGCCTGGTTTATTTACAAGAATTGGGTGCCCAATATTTGTAAAACCTACATTTGAATATTACTTTCACGTACATGTAGTATGAATCATTTTCACGAGCGCCCCAAAATAGGTTTACCTAAGTTTGCTCTCAAATCAGCCTTTTACGTTGCCACAAAGTTAGAATATGACTATTTGGATTATTTTGAAACCAGATTTTGCAATAAAAATATATCTATGAGACTCTCACTTTTACGTAAAATTTGCATCATTTTTCACGAGCGCCTCAAAATGAGATCACTTGATCAATTTTGCTCTTAATCCAAGTTTATATCTCGCTATCACGTTTAATTTTATTAATTTTAATGAGCGCCCCAAAATGGGTTCAGTCGATTTTTCAGGATATTATTTTACTAAGCGCTCTAAATTTTGGAAAACTTTTAACAGGTTGGAAGGTAATTAGGAGACAAGTAAATTGGGTAGATAATTGCCATTTTGTTTGATGAATATCAATTTCGGTGCTCATGCTTTTGATGTATAAAAAGAACAGAATTTGGAACTATTTGTCATCTTTTTATATCAGCGTTTGATAATTTTTGTTGAAATGTGGGGCCCCTTATTATTCCAAAAAATTATAAAGCGAAACTTATTTTGGGGCGCTCGTAAATAATTCAATCATAATGATTAAGCATTTTGAGCACTCAAATTTGCTCATAACATTCATTCAAATTAATACGAAGTGAAAGTGATTTTGGGGCGCTCATAAAAATATTAATCATTATTAACCATTTGGAGCACTCGGAAAAAAAAAATTAAAACCAGGAACCAACATTTGGGGCGCTCGTGAAATGTACTTGTGAAACATATTTGGGGCGCTCCCAAAAAATTTGGGGCGCTCGTGCATGGGGCGTAATGGTTTTGGGGCGAAGTGACCAGCACCCATAGATAATAGTGTTGTGTGCTCAGAACTATTCTGCTTAATATTTGATAATCATAAATAACTTTGCGTCCAATTACATTCATTCACTATAGAATGAAAAAAAGTCCAGTTTTTCTGTTTTGAAATGCTGCCTGTGTTGCTTTTTGATGAATTTAAAATTATGTTTCAATACACAGCCAAAAATAAAAGTCTACCAGGGTTTTTGCAGTGCAAACAATGCCACTGACTGTTCATGAAAAGTACCCAGATGATAATATTGAAAAATTGTGCAAGGAGTCTCTAGAATTTCTGAATGTATAAGGATGACAGATCTTACCATTATACAGTAAATCCTAGTAAGAAATGTATTGTCGTTCCTGTATGTGCATGAATTGAATTTCTCAGGGTTTAAAGAGGGGTCCTCTGGTGTGAAAGAGGAAATCCTAAGACTGAATTTTTGTAATATATAGATTCAATTGTTTTTCACTGATAGATTTTATGTATTTGGAAAATCTAGTCATTTATAGTAGATATAGTATATAGTATTTCTAGTATATTTATTTACGGTACATCATATCAGTCCATGATTTTGTGATAAAACATATGTTTCAATTAAAAGAATTTAATGTGTAAATTAATATAGACAAATTAATGGTGTTACACTGCAATGCTTTACTTAATTACTGCAAACTGTTTTAGATTAAATACATTCATTATCATCTGTGATATATTTTATATTGTTAATACTTTATGTATATCTGTTGATATTAATGCATTGTTTTGAGTGGTACTCATTTTGACAACATTTCTTTATTTTACCATATTTCTGTATTATTCTCTCATAATCTCTGTGGTCATTTTAACTTTTTACATGATGTAGCTAAGTTACTATATAATCAGTAATGATATGTCAATAAATAAATATTGAATCGTTTTTATTTTTTTAAATTTATATTGCAAAGCTTTAGAAGTTCTCGCCAGTCTTATGAAATATGAACTTATATTAAAGTATATGATTGAGTAAGCAAACATTTGAAAAGGTTGGTTTAGAATTGTGGAGTGAGTTATTCCCCGTTTGGCAGAATGAATTTCCCGCTCTTGCTAAGAGAGTTATCTTCTCTTCATTACAATGTTTGTCGGCAGAGAAACTTCCGGATGACTACTGAAAGACAGGTGCAGGTACATGTATCTGGTATATCTTTTAAGAAATTAATATATTTAGACGATAAATAGCTAAGAATGAAATACTTCGTCGGTACTCGTTAGAACTCTTTAAAATTATTTTATGTCAGTGTAATTTAAATCGTAAAAAGCTGTATTGTATACCCTACGATATCGACCATCAGGAGTCGTGTTTTTTTTCATCTTCATCAAGGGGCATGGTTCTTTAGTGAGATTGACCGTGACTCGGACTGATATTTTATGATAGTTGTGTGTTTAATAGTGATTGTAATATGGAAGTCGATGAAAAATATGTGTACGTAAATTAATGTGTGTCATAGATATCTTTTTTACAATTTTGTACTTTATGAACTAATGAAGAACAAATAAGCTGCTACATGTTAATGAACAAAAACCCCTAGGTTGTCAATATATAACCACCCTTTTCCTGTAGTCAAATACAAATTGAGTTGAATTGAACAAATTTTCTTATTTATTAATAATTCTGTTTGAAACAACTTGCTTCTTAAATTTGTTTGGATACAAAACTTAAAGTGTATAATGAATTACAGCTTTGAAATTTCTAAACACTCAATTGCCACACAAACAGAGATGATGGATATGTATAAATGAATGTTTTAAAAAAGTAATCTTGATTTTTTTTCATTAACAACAGCTTAATGTATCATAGTATGAATATGATTTTTGTACTTTAACTATAAGCTATAAATGTGACAGCTGTTAAGTTACACTGCAATGTTAAAATTTCATATTTGTTCGTTTGATGAAGGAAAAGAAAATCAGGAAATCATTGATCCCCCAGTTATTGGCAATGCTTCTGGCAGACATTTTCTAGTAGAGGTTGAGTCACTCTTCATATTGATTTTATTCAGAGACCTGTTCTGCATATGCACCCGACATGCAACTTGTGTGTAAAATTAACAAATGGCATATCTTGTCATATGCCATTGTGCTCAAAGAATTGCAGTCCAATTTTATTTCAACACATAGTTCATCAAGTGTTTTATTTATGGAAGATTTTTGTAAGGCAAATTAATGTACGTGTAAGCCTATTTGTCATTTATTTTGGCTGTTAGCTACTATCCAGTTCTAGTAACTGGAATCTTACAAGTGGAATAAAATTATATCAAACGGTTTACAGTATTGTTTTATTCAATTATTATTGTAGAATTTGCTCAGCAATGCATAATTAAAATGTTTGAAATTCAGGTGAAAAATGTGACATTGTTAAAATTTCCATTGGTATTTTGTTGGGATTACATGCTCTATAATCTTTGAGTGTGTATTTATTCTATGCATAGCCTATGTCAAGTAGACCATGAATTGTGTATTTGTGTATAGTAAATTAGGATGGCTAGACCCCAATACACAATGAGATCTGACATTAAAGGGGCAGGTATTCTCTCCAGTATAATAGAGTCTTCTGTCAAGAGGTTCTACATTACAGTTTCGGGTCTCATCCTAGATGACAGGTAAGCTACAAATCTTTAATCTGGGACAAAAATTTAATCATCAATTGAGATATCTGGACCCTAACTTTGTAGTCGAAGCTTATTACTATGAGTATCTTTGAAGATGTTAAAATTAACTGGGGTATATAAAGAGAAAAATTTGGCTCAAATCCAAAATTGGTGTCAATAGTTTATTAATAAGTACAGATACCTGTCTGAATTGGCATTTATGAAAAGTATGCAGCATCTTAATATGAAGTAGATTTCAAAAGGATTCATCTTATTTGTACGTGTATGAATGTTTTATAAGTAAAATTAAATTGGATAGATGAATTTCGCTGATGCCAAGTGATATATAATTGTTTGCATTGATGTATACACATGACTTGGGAGGTTTACCTAGTGAACTTGTCTGGATTTGTAAGTCAACAGTGAAATGGTGTTGTTGACTAAGAGTTGAGGTAATTGGAATCGTTTCTCTGATTAAATCACTTTTGTACCTAGCTGAACAGGTGTGTCAGGCCAAGGCGACACAGAGGAGGACTAGAGTGAAATAGAAACTGGATTTGTTTACGTGTGGTGCATTTTGAGTTGTAACGAACCGGATTGACTCTAATGATTAAATGGCATAGTGCTGGATAAAAGGCCGATATTATCTAAAGGTATGGAAATGCTGAATTAAAGAACACTAACAAGTTCTTCCTTTTCATGCTGTTTGAAGCAGTGAAATGCCCACTCAGGTACTTGTTATTTAATAAGTATTAGACATGGCTCCAGGCGACTTCTGATTAAAATATTTTAAGTGTGTTAAGCTGGTGTAATTAATTGGTATGTAGCAGTTCTTTAAAAAAAAAAGGATACAGAGTGTTGTTGTATTTTGATTGGTGCTTGACGGCGGTGTGTTGATGGACTACACCTGAGTGATGTAGAAGTAAATTTCGCTTGGTCAGTGACAGGGTCAGATGTAAGTATATTCACATGTATAATGAAACCTATTTTTGGAACTCGCTGCGACATTGATTTACCTATGAGTTATCTGTGTTCGTATATTACACAATTTCTCGCAATTATGTTTGATAGTAGAATGTTCTTTTTCTGTTTCAAGGTGAACTTGAGCTAAAAAGTATTAAAGAAAATGTAGGATAGCAATTCTGTTTTAAAGAGGTATACTAGTATATATATAGTGACAGGAAAAGCTTCTGTTAAGTTAAAGTACCTACCAATTGTATTTCTGTAATATTTTATTATAGGCTTTGAACATGCATCTAGTCATGGTTGAAAGTAATTTTACTTGTATGGATCGATATCTAATCTTTGAGTGACAATATTGCTATATTTATGGACACCAGAAGGAAAAACAAGATTAAGAGAGATTTCTGTATACTGAAAACACAGTACAGACTCCTGTGTCCACTGAATGAACAGTGCTGATCCTTTATGTAAATATTGTGGTACGACTGAGTCATGTTTGGAAATTGCATTAGGTTGTTCAGTAGAAGTGACCTGTCTTGGTCAGTTCAATCTTACAACTGTTTCATTCCTTGTCTTCTTAATTGGAGATGGCCATGAGGAGAATTCGGAAAAGATTGTTTAGTGAATTGTTGACAATAACAAGTACACATCTTTTTGTGTCTGAATGAGGACAGAGCCAGAGAAAAAAAAAATTGCAGAACAAAGTGGTTAACTGTGTAAGAGAAAAAAAGAAAGCAAGTCGGGCCAATGTGTATTTTTTCCTTATTTGTTTTACCTAAGTCATTGTATATAGATCGAATAGGTATAACTGACAATACAGGCCTATAGGGGATGGAGTTATGACAGGAAAATGACAAGGCCCTCGATAAACAACTCTATATAAGTTTCTCTTTTTATGTTCAAAGTTAAGATTTTCACGGTAGATAGGTAGTTTGATGTGTTAATGGTCCGATATTTGTGATGATAAACAGAGACGTAGGAAAATGTGTGCTGTGCACAGATAAAAAAAAACCTCTTTCTGAATTGGTGCAATTAGTTAAATGTTAGTAATTAGGATAAGTAGTGTTAATAGTATTTGTGTTCACATCTGTGTAATCAGAGTAACTGACACCCTTCATGTGGTAAATTAAATATACATAACTGTAGTTTTCTGCATGGTTATATATTTAAAAAAAAAAAGGGAATTTGATGACATTTGGTGTTTAACATTAAGTTGAACATGCACATAAATGTTTGAGTTGTTTTTCTAATTTTCATTTTTAGTAAATGTACTACCGGTAACACATGGTCATTTTTCAGGTTTGTTAACTGCAGCACGGTTAGTAGGTGACAGATGGATAAGTTGAAGGAAAGCCAGAAATTTGTACAGCAAAATATGTTAGACATTTTATTGCAGAGCAAGCACCTGCTAGATCTTGGCTCTGCCTGATATAACAAGCAAGAATCTTCTTTTGATGTGTTTGCCTCAAATATACAATTCTAACTGTTGAAACTAGAGCATTGCCCAAAGGGAGGAAGTTCTCTATCCAACAGAATGCAAGCAGTCTCTAATGGTGCAGCAGCCATCTCATGCACACTTCATTCTGGAGCATTATGTGTGAATTTGTCTAGTGCTTGAAGCTCCAGCTTTAGCATGCTGCTGAGAACCCCCAGGACTCCCCCCTGCAATCCTCCATCAAATGTGTTATCATCAGAGCCAAGGGGGTGGAAAGCATGATCATTATTAATTATTGATCTCTGTACTAATAATACTCAGCAGATTAGTCATTTAGAATGACATTGTTGTCCAGTAATACCTTTTCATGTTTATGTCCACTAGTTAAGATACAGAAAAATGAGAACAAATGATTAATAATTATGGTCCACATTTTAATGAGTCTTACAGCATTCTGTTTTAATGATGTGATAAACTAGGCTTAAATTTATTCCCCCTCCTGGGACCCCACCTTGATAAGAGGGAGGAAGCAGGGAAGGATTGGGTTACATGGTAGATGCTGGGGCAAAATAGAGTATACAAGCTCTAGAGAAGGATATTAAACTTACAGCTGAGCTCTAATCTTTTTTCTTGTTTCATATGTTGCAGAAAATTGAGAACTGTGCCATTTCTTAAGGATTTATTCTGAAATTGTGATACGGGATACATTATTTCTGTGATTGGGGCATTTCTGTGGACAAAGTAAGTATTAAATTGTGCATTAGTGTCAGTCCTCTCAATGATGGAAGTTCTATGTTGCTTGTATTTATTTTGCAACAATGAGATAAAATTTCCTCAAATGATGTACAAAATTTATGTGATTGATTACTATACATGTATTAGATTTTTTAGGAAGCTTATAATGATTTAGATCTTGCGAGAACTTCATGAGTATCAATTTCTTAAAAATCTGAAGAGTGAGACTGGGCCATCTGAATCAATACTTGAGCAGACAAATTAATTACTTCTTTATTTAACAATAGTCTTCTCAGATAATACAAATTATTGATTGTCCTGAGGAATGTCTGCAATGTTCTTGCTTGCTTGCCCACAGACATAATATGAAGATGCGCTATTAAAGCAATGGGGTTGCCATATGTTTACTGTTACAAGGTGTGAACATTTGGCATAGGGGGTTCTACTACACATGTTAGGGAGTTGGGAGTTTGAAGACTTGAACATGTTCTGTGTAAACACTGTTATCTTCTGATGACAGCATCGAGAGCTGGCCCAGATAGGGACATAACATTTTTCCTCAGAGCAGCAGTTGTACATAGTAATGAGCATTTAGAGCATATGTTGGGAGGGATTTGCATGCCATTGTCTGGTGTGTAGTAGAGCAAGAATGTTAATACAAGTCTGAAGTGTATAATGCATACAGATGATGAAAGAGACCAGCTGTGTAAGAACATCATATACCCCCAAGGCAAAGGGTAGGCTTCATGTATCAAGTTGTTAAGCTAATGCTACAAACGTCTTCCAAACTAACAGCACTATTTGAGTTTATATAATGGGCTTTACTTTTTTTACAGTACTTTGACCCCCTCATTAACAACGATAGGATTTGGTATTTTTATCACACCACTTAAAGATTTGCAAGATGCTGCGTGTTTCTGCACCTGTCTCTGAATCAACTTGGCACTTGCTGAATGATTCCCTGGTCTCAAATTAATGAAAAAGAAAATCTTGTTTCTTTGACACACTTTCTTTATATCTGAGCCCATATTTGCCTTAAGATTGCACTTCTTGAGTTAGTATTGAGTTTGTCTTGTACATTGATCAGAGGGTAAGATAATGTCACAAAGCCATGATGAATGTCAGAGGAACATGAAATTTAATCATTCCAATCAAAGATGATCTATCTCCACCCCTCCTAATCAGTCTGTAATGCTGTTCAATGATCACTAATTCCCCCAATCCTATTCTAAACTCATTAAATTTCACGATGTAACGGGATAGGCTTGAGGGGGCAATGTATTTATATCTGACAGTACTGTTATAGATATTATGGTCAGTGAACCCATTCATCCCTCCATTGTACTAAGCTTGCTATCATAGGATCAATTCCTTTTAATTGATAATGGAGATAAGTTGACTTGTAATTGTGATTATCTGATACACAGTAAAAAATGGAGTGTTTACTACTAAAATATTTAATAATGAACAAATAAGATGGGTTGAAAATTGGGAAATATCATAAAGTCAGGAAAATAAACTTCAATGTAAATCTATAGCAAAGAATATTTAGGCTGAATTTTCCTGTTTTCTGACACTATCCAACCTGTTCAGATGTTCATGGAACAGATAAATCTCTGAGCGTTTCCTTGATCCTTTGATGAGGGTCAAAAGCATGACCAGAGCACCATTATAATGGAGGGTTTACCAGATCATCCAGCCACCTGGCTCAACATAGCCAGGACCAGGTGTAAACAACTTAACAAAATGCTTTTTCTATACCCTAATAAAAATGTCAGTTGTATCTTCAGAAATGGTCTTTACCCTTTAGCCTATCTAGCACATGTTTTCTGTTGGGGGAGGGGATAAGACAGTTTGAAAACCCTGAACATGTATATGCATTGGAAATCAGCGCAACATACTAAATGTTTTGTTGTATTGTTGGGGGGGGGGGGGGGGGGGGGGGTGTTATTGCACTGGAATAAAATAAATCAATTTCAAGATTTAATGCAAGTGTCAAACTGAAGTGTTGTTGTAGACATTTTGAGGTATTGTGTTTGAAAGTGAAATGTGAACTATTTTAAAGTTCAATTCAATTTAAAGAGGGTAAATGCTACTGTGGCTTTTTAACACAGTGAAAGGGGGAACAGTGCTGTTTAATTTAGTTGATGGAGCCCCTCTTAGAGATAGGACACAGTTTCATTTCACAGCAAGGAATTTTGTCATCACTGTGTCAATAATACTAAGTAATATATGTTCTCAGTTATTAAAGGGCCCTGACTACCTTGAAATGATAATGGAGGGTTGATAAGGTCAAGGTGGCAGGGTATATGTATTGGGGACAGCAGGTTCATCATAATGTCTGTGGTATGCACCATTTCACAGCCTGCATTGTCATATGTCATCAGCTTTTTATTGACCTGCATAGTTTGAAGCTGTGTTGAAGACACAAATAAATGAGTTTATATAGTTGATCCTGTATTAGTTGTGTTAATCAAGTATATAACTTGATATCTAGGAGATTAAAGCCTTGAGTGATTGTGGTCAGACAGACTATGTGTGATTTGTGTAAGTACTTGGACATTACACCGGGCCACTGGGTCATTTTATAAAACCTCAGTCAACATCATTAAACCACAAACATGCAACACTATAATGGACAACTTTGGCAATTCTGATACACAAACAGTAAACACTTGAGCCAGGATCAGATAAGAGAGATTGATCTATAGACTGGGCTATGATTTTATATGGGAGACAGTGGAGGTCAGATTTGGCTTATGTTTTACCAAACAAGACACTTCAGTCCTAATTTAATGGACAGGGGGGTGAGGTTATGTGAATATGGCCATCCTTATAATCTGTAAGTGATCTGATCTTGGGATTAGCAGCTTTGTTGTGCATACAGACTGTTTACAGTGAAATGTAGGTGTTTACCATTTGTCACCTTCTGTCTTAAGTCTCCCCTAGGGGAAGCAACCACAGCCATTTATATACAGACACCAAAATATGTCATGTAAAGCTTAATGGAGGGAGTGATTCATTGTGTACCTGTTCCTTAGAGAGAGCTAGAGCTTCTCCTTTCTTGACGTCCTTGAATTAGACCAGAAATATTCTCTATAGTCAATAGCTGATTGAATCAATGTAAGTGTGCAATACCAGTAAGTCTACAAACCCATTACCTTCAGATCTGTTGACAATGTGGATTTTCTGCTCTAATTCAATTTTTTAGTGGACGATAAAAGCCATAAGAAAAGACAGCCACTAGTAATTGTTATTGAATGATATTAGATCACTTGTAAAGGAATATTTAAACTTTACCAATCTACGACCAGTGCTTGAATATAACACTTGACCCCAAAACATCAGTGGGATTCACTTTTGATTACATGGGCTACCAATAAGGAAATGTATTGGTTATTTGGTAGTAGGACCTATGGCATAAAACTGAGTCTGTTCCTCATCAGGCATTGTTGTAGCTTAAGTCACTCATTAATCAGACAAACAGCTTGTAAAACCAATCAGAACTATATCAAACATTATTTTTTGTAGAGGCTGGTCACTATCCCATTATGTACACTGTGTGTGTGTGACATTCTGCTGATTAAGGTAAGTCTGATTTGTAAAATCAATCTCACTGTCATGTTATAATTCATAACTTTATGAGGTCAGTATGAGGATGTATAGGAATCATAATCTTTTGCACTGTGCTTGACACTTTCAGTTCAGTAAATCTTGTAATAATCAATGAAATGTCAAGGCTATCTATAAGAGATATGTGGATCAAATATTTATTGTCACACCCATGTAACAGATTGTCATTGCAATCAGTAAAGAGTTTGTGGGATCAATACATTTATATCGTTGTTAAACAACCTGCTGGATGATTTGTTTGGGAGGGATTTCTGACTGGTGGACTAGACAAGGACTGCCATCTTAACCTGTTGCGGTATCGGACACCGGAATGGTTTTTACACAACAAGGAGAAGCAGTGAGGCATCGTCCATCATCCAAGTGTCAACATAACCAAGTTATTTCTCTGTAGATAAAAAAATCATACAGCAAAACACCTCATAAACTGATGCGTGCTTTATGGACCACGTATTGCTTTGTGTGTTGGCTTTCATGTGGATATCCAGCTCGGTCTCAAATTCTGCATTTATCTGGATGTTTATGTGGTATGATGTTTTTTATCACGTAGAATTGGATAACCTATATCTATCAAGTTCTTCTTAGCTATGGATTTTTATCGAGCACTTCAGTTCTATGAAAACATATATCTTTTAATTGACGGGCAGTGTTTACCGGTACAGTGTTTTCTGGAGGAGTACCGGTAGTTGGGAGAAGATTTCTGAAGTGTCATGAGTTGAAAGATGTTGATATCATGCCAGGCAGGTCTTGGTCCATACTGTAATGAGAGCTTAACCCTTTGTT
The DNA here is from genome assembly GCA_033439105.1 of Magallana nippona. Taxonomy (NCBI): domain Eukaryota; kingdom Metazoa; phylum Mollusca; class Bivalvia; order Ostreida; family Ostreidae; genus Magallana; species Magallana nippona. The sequence continues at coordinate 10,470,735 of CM065922.1, forward strand.
TAAATAAAATGGCACCAACATACAATTTTCCGACCTGCTGGGCTGAGATTTATCCCTTATTCATGCCTGGTCATCTAATGTTTCTGTTTCTGTGGTTGGTTTGATGTTTTACAATAACAGTGCAGATAATTTGTGTCTCTGAAATGCATTAAGGTAATCATAGTAATGTCAAATACTTTTTTACTGTAACATACATTCTGTAAATCTTCTGTGCACTAGAGTTAATTACATTTTACTGTAGAGGTTTTTTTTAAAGTCCCTTGTAACTCATTAATCATCTTTGCCAACAGGGAATTTTTTTGGGGTTTCATGACTTGGTACAGATACCTGTTTTCAATCAAAATATTATGCTGGCAAGATACAAATCGAGCAAGAGTTTTTGTGTTTTTTTAACTTCCAACCCCACCAGTGTATTCGTCTGTGTTCTCTATATGCGATAGGGTCTCATTGCCAGATCTCTAGATACAAACTGTTGAAAATCCAAGAGAGAAAAATTATGATCACAAAATTCAGCTTCAGATAATCCCTCTGTGTTTGGAAGCCACATCCAGGGTTCATCCTGTGGGTAAATCTGATAACAAATGCTTGATTTTCCATGAAATCTGCATTAATTAGGCATTGATCTGCCCCTGAAGTCTGGCACAGACCTAATCTCTGCCTGCACTGCCATTGATTTCTGCCATTGACTGGGATAATCTTTACCTGAATCAGGAGTCAAAGTCTGTCACTGATTCCTGGCTCTCAGACAATTGATCACCCATTCACAAATTGGCACTGAAAAAATTATGCAGAACCAGAAATAAATTGTTTTATGTAGGTGCAATTAAACTCTTACTTGAAAACATGAATCCATGCAGGAAAGCTCTGGGAATTTCTCATCTCGCCCCCTATGAAGAAGATATCCAGACATTTGGCTTTTGCATTCAAAGATTAGCTAGAACATGTCTGTCTTTCAGTAGGTCATCATTTTATGTACCGGTACTGTTAGGTTGCCAATTTCCAAACATTATGAATAAAACTATGAGGCTATGTTTAGTTGAATGAATCTTGGACCTTATAGTCAGAAGTCAATGTAATGTATATTGTTTAGATACGGATTCAGTCAAAGTTGCTTATCAACTGTCTGTTAGTCCTTTCTTATAGGTAAACTGCAAGTGTTTAATGGATTAAACAGTGGTATAGCATCCTGAATACAACAGCATATTAAATACTGATACACAGGTACAATTTTTTTTTAAAGTTGTGTAGAATAAGATGTTGAGAGTTCAGTATTAGTTAAAAATTGAACAACAATAGTTTCCTGTTTGCTATACCACTGTATGATCATTGTATGGGTCCAGAATCACTGGTATTAATACAGCCACATGTAAATATATCAATAGCAATGGTGTCAGACAAATATTACCGGTATTTTGTTACAACTGTTTACTTATCAAACTTCCATGACCCTAATAGACAGTTCATACTCTTGCTTTCTTGATTGGTCTATAGAATGACTAATGTGTTCTAGGACAAATATATCAGGTTATTACAGTAGAAATTTACTGATACCAATTAAAGCTTGGATATTATTAAGAAATATTTCCTGAATCTTTTTGAAAAAGTGTCTCTACCTCTTTTCAGAGTTCATAAAGGGGTTTAATTATTCTTGAAGTCTAAAAGTCCCAGTAATTTACTATACATGTGTGGATTGTCTGTTGATAATGATTCAGAAAAACAAACACAATTTTCCTGTGATCTGACCTTTTTAATGTTTGAGAAGCTGCAGTTCCACTGGTTAGCCAGGCTGAAGAGAAATCTATCATGAGCAGCAGTGTGACAAGGCTTTCTGCATGGTGTTAATACTGTAAACTGTGTGGATTTTGCCTCGGTTCCCAGTGAATGCTGTGCTTTGTGTGATTGTAGATGGATTTCAGTGATATGAAGTGTTACTCTGTCTGACAAATGCCAGGCTTTACAGTTTTCTTCTCACTTCTGACACCAACAAAAAACCTTTTCAGGAATAAATTGGCATCTACTTTCTGTATAATATATGCTATTAAAGTTTAAACGGAGCCCATTAAGTGAAATGAAGGATAATGTTGCCCGATAGGTTGAATAAAAATATGTCTGATACGTGGGTCATTTTTTGGGCTTTGTTAATGGTGGCACTGTTTTAAGGGTATTTGTGTATATACCGGTATAAGGAAGCAGTGAGTAGTTCCAGTGTTCTCTCTTCATAGTCTCGATACAAGAATGTAATCCAAATGCTGGTTGAAATTCAAAGACCTGCCTTCCCTTAGGTTATGGAGTTCAATTCTGGTATAATGAGCTAAATTGGGCATCATATTTAATGAATGTGGGATGGTAATTTGGTCCATTTACCATGGATTGTTAGATTTGCATTAGTTATGGTCAAGTCTTTGTTTAAGTGCATTAAGGAGGATTTGTCCTGGTGGTCATTGTGAGGAGGCAGGATACAGTACATGGCTCAAAGTCCTTAGTTGTTAGAATCTATATATTGTAATCATGATCATGTTGGGAATGCTAACATTAAAGAATAGGTTTAGTCGTTGCTGTCATCTAAGCCCTGGATTTGTACATATGTAAGAATTAAGCTAAGTATCTCTGTCTGCTGGAAGTTTATTTACTCCTGCTGGTAAAAGATCACACTGGAATGTATTGATTTATTCAGTATACCCCCAGATTGCTGCATGCATCAAAAAACCAGATCCTACGGCAAATAGCTCTGTGCATCCAGATAAGGAATTCAGTCAATGTAACACACCAAACCATCCTCTGTGACAATATTTGTCTAAATTATAGGCAACATTAGATGAGTCCTCATGATAGTCTCTATTATGCTGCCAAAATGTTTAATGATTCTCCTCAGATGTTATCAGCTGATGCCCTAGCTGACATACACATCTATATCATTGGGGGTGTCATGTGGAATTGTTTTGTTGTTCATTGTTATATGATGGATGGATGCCTTGGAGTATCATATAGTGCAAACACAATTTCAGATTTAGAATATATTTGTCAGAGAGAGTATTTACGGTATGAATTGGATATCTGCGCCTTTTTATGACAAACCACATTCACTGCTGAATAAAACATTTTATGTTATGATGACACACTTGTTGTGTTGAGAAGAAAATAATGTAACATGATCATGCATGTGCAGCATGTAAAAAAAAACCTGAAGATTTACAGACCGTTCATATATAAAATAAACTGCTTCTAGATGTTATCTCCAAAGTATGGCAGATTTCTCAAAAACCAGGGCTTTTTTTTTATGAATATGACTTGATGAAAATCCCAGTTGTGTCTCCTCTCTTGTAGAGCCTGTGGAGAGATGCCATGATTGGGGAGCTGCAGCGAGTTATTTATAGCTCTCTTTGAGTGCCCCGAGACTCTGAATATCCCACATCTGTCTCCAAACATTCCATCAACCAAACCAGCCATTTGCACTGAATTCATTTATACTAATAATGTAATTCACAGGACTGCAATTTGGGTTGTCCTTCACTTGTATCATCAGATTCATGTACTTTTAAGTGTTTTTGTAGAAGATTTCTGGGTTGTTTTCATCTTCACGTTAATGCAAGTTGTCTAAACTGAATTATATCAAATGTGTGGCTTTCAAATACACATGCACTTTAAATTTGTTGTATTTACTTACATGGGTTAAAAGCCAGTCTAGGTTTCTGTGTCTACAGAGCTAGAGATAGCATTTCAGTTGCATGTTTTATTTATTCTAGGCTGTTTTTTCTTTACTGAATTAATTTAAAAGAAAGTGTCATAGGTGTCAGATGATATAGCCTTGCTAACATTAAGGCATAACCATTGAGGGCTGCAGTGGTTCAGTAGCGTGTACCTATGTAGTAGTCAAGGTATATAGTTTCCATTCATACTTGAGAGTGAATTGTTTTATAAAGGCCACCAAGCACCTGCTGTGTGGATAGCTAAAGAGATGTGTACTGGGTACTAATGTATGCAATCTGTTTTGTGTGCTAAATTGGAACTACTGAGTTTGTAGAGAGTTTTCAATCTAATCTTGGAGCAATTTCACAGTAGGGGAATGGAAAATTCATGGAATGTACAGGATGTGTTTTATCTGATAATCTTTTTCTGACAGATGATTCACATCACCCGCTGAAACTTCTCTTGAGTGTAAAACTGTTTCCATTGAAGTTTTATATTAATTTGATATAAGCTTGGCCAGCATAAATCTTAAGTGATCTTTGACTTGCATTTTTCCATGAGGGCATGCTAGTATGTTATCAGTTCCTGCTAATTTATGGGAGAAATAACATAATATCATAATGGTGTGACATTATACTTTCAGGTCAAGCTAGGTGACTGTGACCATGGGAACAGTTCGTGATTTACACGATTTCTTGGAGGAGGCGGAACTTCTCCACTATTACAGCGCCATCTGTAACAAGCTGCGGATCTCCACAGTACCTCAGCTCAAGTATGTGGAAGAGGAGGACCTCGCAGGAATTGGCATGTCCAAGCCAGAAATGAGGCGCCTCAAGAAGTTATACAAAAAAGAGTGTCCACACGGTGCACTAGGAAAAATCAAAAAGGTAAAAGGTTGTTTACATTGCTATGTGTGCAATGAGAAGAGTGAATTATTCCCAGTTAAAATCACACTACAGAAAAAGTACTGAGTTACAGGGTAAGAGAAACAGCAGCTAACTGATGTAATCAGGTGACATTTTGATATCACGTAGGAAATAAGTCTAGGGGCTAATATGCTGTTCCATGAAGAGTCTCAGCAAGTGTTCTGCCTTGTATTTAAAGTATTTTGACCCTATTCTTACGTAAGATGGATAAATTTTGTTTTAATAGTTTTTATTCTCTTCAATATGAGTCATTTGCATAAACTTGATCAGTAACAACAAGAATCACTAGCATATCTTTTTTAATTTTCTTATAAGGATTGATTTAACAAAATGAAGTATATGTATTTATTATAGACCCTTTCTTTCTGTTTTGGGTGTGTATCCTTGTATTTAACATATGATCATTTACTTCAATTCATTCAGATCTGCTGGTGTTCATTTTAATCAACATAAAAACGTTACATGCCTAGTCTGTCAAGATAAGCATCTCTTTTTAAAAAGCATCAAACTGAGTATTTAACACAAATGTTCAAGAGAATTCCCTTGGTGTTATCTTCAGTTTTGAAGTTTTCTAAAAATAAGTTTGCAATTTTGAGAATTATAAAATCAAGAAAGATGGCTTCTTTTTTTTATCAGCATATTAAAATATGACATAAACACACTGCTTTATTCCGTTTACTCACAATGAGCTGACACAGAATTCACGGTAGTTATTAATTTAATGGCTTTTAAAAGTGCATATCCTTATTAGGATATTATGTTAATATACTTTACAAGTCCAGTGAAGGAGCTATGTCTGGACTACAGCCAGAACTAATTACTAATGCCTTTACTTCTGGTAACAAAGGCTTGTAGGAATTAATTCATAAATAAACTTGTCAAAACCTCGAGTAAGCCAGCATGAAAATGCCTAGCACACAGCTCACAGAACATGAGTGTTCCTGTAAAACATCTGAAAGTCATCACATCAAGTCATAACTCCATGTAATAGTTTTGTGATTTATGAATTTCCTTAGTAGTTATTTAGAAGTTGAATTGTTTTATCAGGCCAAAGATGCTGTACGGCGAGCATCCTTACGGTTTACAGGAGGAAGTTCTTTAGATATATCAAAGGACACAGAGGTATCCCTAATGTAGCCGCTAATCTCCCCTTCTACTTAAGCAGGGCATGACTTGAATGACTGATAACTCTGCTCCTCCCATTAATTTCAGGACACACTTGCTCTTGTGAACACTCTTAATTCAAAAGTTACTTCTAAAGTGGTAAGAATTGACATGTATTAATAGGAAATCCTTATTGCTAATCCTTACTGTTGCACTAAAAGGTATGATCTTTTATATGAAGGCGAAAAAATGTTTGTTCTACTTCAAAATTTCCTGTGCAAAAAATAATGAATTGAGTTCCTTCAAAAAAGGAAGTAATTTTGAATAACCTGTTTTGGCAAACTCCTTTTTAGCCGGCAGTCATTTTGAATCAGTATATAGCATAGCAAAAATAAGGATTTCCAATAAACAGGACTAGATTTATTCTTTGATATTTGTATTACTATAGGACCCAAGTTTGTTATCTTTTGTTTGGCTGCACATCAAATGATTGTTTACTTAGGTGAGCAATGTTTGGTGGAGCAGCCCCAATTTTTTCCCTTGAGACAGGAAATTGTTTGTACTGCAGATTAGTACTTTTGTTTTTTTAGGTATTATTACATGTGAATATAAACCGGTTTTTGCTCAACATTAGTATTCATATAGATGGTACTAACTGTACAAATTAGTGAGGTCAATAGCATACTTTGATTGCATGATGACTACACTATTTGATCTGTAAGAGTTCCTTCCCTTTCTTTTGTTAAGAAGCAGGTAAAGGAAGTGAGCTCTTAAACCACTTGAATGCTCTTGACTTCTAAAGGCATGATATGTAGATGTACATGCTAGCTTTTCATCAATTACTTTCAAAACTGTGTCATATATGCTACTGCGATTGTAAACATGTTATGATATTTACAGCATATAACTAACCTTGCATCAGTAATAACCTTTTATCGGTAATGATCACCCATTGCCATTATTGAAAAGTTTTTTATCATGTGCATAATCATCTTCTAAAAAGAATAAAAGAGTAATTGTAAATATTGTTACAAAAGATTTGTATTAGATTAAGATAAGCAGCCTGTAACAATTAGATTTTATGCAGTTGTTATAATGCAGAGGAAAACTTTCATACTTAACACCACCACATGCATATTTGTGGCTTGAAGATTTGAGAAGAGCCTGGTCTCTGTTTTCACACACGTTCAATAATGTGAGGTCATCACTTCACACCCATTCTGTGTTTTATATTGTGACAAGTATACATTGAGTTGTACAACAATAAGGATGGAGGTACAGAGAAAGATGGTGACTATCTTGATATTCTGGAGAGAGATATCTTACTTCGGCTAACACTGATATCCTGTATTTTTTAGGCTATCCTCACTCGGTCAGATGGACCCGGCCGCACCCTCAGCCCCTCACCCCCAGAACAGAGGTCACGACCTACATCATACATCGTGTCACCGGGACGGCAAATCATCCCAGCAGAGGCCATCCACATCAATAAATCCCTGGGGGAGGGAGAGTTTGGGGTGGTACAGCAAGGGGTATGGACCACAGAGAGAGGGGAAAAGGTATCTCACTTTACTTGCACCTTTTCAAAACATAAGGTTTTATGTAGATATTCTATTGTTGATATATGACACTTTTCATATGCATGATACAATTGGTTCCACTAATTTTTCTTTGTAGGTGCAAGTGGCATTAAAGTGTCTTAGTAAGGAAAGAATGGAAAATGGGACTCAAGAATTTTTGAAAGAGGCAGCCATTATGCAGACCATTGATCATGATAACATTTGTGCAATGTTTGGAGTAGTCATTGATAAAGATGATACTTTAATTTTGGTAAGTATATAATTTGTAGATTAAGAGTAATGAAAGAGCATAAATTTCTTGAAAGAATTGTTAAAATCAACAAACTTGATGTGCTTTTAATTCTCAAAGAAATATGGAAATTTGTTTATAGTAAAAGTATAACTAATATGCTTTGTTTTTACAGGTGACGGAGTTAGCTCCCATGAGATCCCTGCTGGAGTGTTTAAAAGAACCAACACTAAGATTAGACTTTCCCCTTTCAAGATTGTGTGACTTTGCTCAACAGATTTGTGATGGAATGAGTTACTTAGAAAGCAAGCGCCTTATTCATAGGGATTTAGCAGCTAGGAATATTCTTGTGTTTAGTAAACACAAAGTAGGTGACAGCATTTCCATTACTTTAGTTATACCCATAACACTAAGACATTACTTCATTACTTTATATATAATTTATACTCTTTAGGTAAAAATTAGTGATTTTGGATTATCCCGAGCCTTGGGTGTAGGGAAGGATTACTACCAAAGCAAATACAGTATTAATCTCAAATTGCCCATTGCATGGTAAGTGTTTGTAAACATCCACTCAACAAGGTGTGGTTTTGTGATATGACTGATATAAACCTCGCACCTTTTCTGTGAAATGATGTGGTCATATATTTTTTATTGATAAGGTGTGCTCCAGAATGTATAAATTATCTCAAGTTCACATCAGCCAGTGATGTATGGGCTTATGGAGTTACACTATGGGAAATGTTCACATACGGCTTCCAACCGTGGGCTGGTCTCAATGGACAGGAGGTTCGTGTTCTCAGTAATCTATTTAGAATTTAAAGTAATTTACACAAACTTTAGAAATAAAATTGTTCATTCATTGAAGACTATTGGTTTAGTTTTTAAACAGACATTACAATCTTTGAACATGCTTATTAACATACAATTGTTTTCCTTTGTCAGAATGATGTTGACTGTTTGTTTATAGTGTAATCTTTATTCTTTATAGATCCTTGAAGCAATAGACACACCTAACTCCCAGCGCTTGGAGTGCCCAGACCTTTGTCCCAAGGATTATTATGATCTCATGCTGAAGTGTTGGTACCACGACCCCCAGAAACGACCCACATTCAGTGAAATCAGCATCCTACTTCCCCAGGTATGTCACTGTACTGGTAGCACTTAAAGAGGTCACCAGGTGTACACAGGTGACAATCTACAGGGTCATCACTGCACACTGCAGAAAAAAAATACGTTCAAGACTTTTAAATTTCAATTTAAACATTTAAAATTGATTTAAAGATAGATAACAGAGGCCCTCATTTAATCACTTAGCAATGCGGATAGCTGATGAATTGATTTAAAGAGGAGATTGTTTCACTTCAACCACTGTCAAATCTACATCTACGTGGAAAAATGAAATCTGGGCTTGTCAGTGAAATGTTAAATCAGATAAGACAGTGATTCATGTTCAGAATATGTGTGTAACTGCACATCTCATCACTTCAACGCATTAAATGCTCTCCTATATCTTAACCTGTTTTCCTTAGAATGCATGTGAAGGGGTAAGTGTGCAGTGTGTTGTGATCTGTGTACGTGGTGTGTATGTAACATTGTCAGATGCTGATCAACAGAGATTCAGAAAAAGGAACACATAACAGAGGAACAAATTGTCAGACTGCTTCGTTACGTCTTGTTTATCGGGATTTATGTTCAGAAATTTTGCCTGTATATTTTGATTCAGAGACAGAATTATCTACTTTGCTTTTATTTGTTGAAGGAAGTGAATGCATTGCAATTCTGCCAGCAGTTATTTTTTGTCTCAACTTGAATGTGAGTTATCATGAGACCTCTCCAGTTTCACTGAATTCAAACATTTTGTCAAGATAAAAAGAATATAATCTTTCATAATATGTGATGAACAGCTTCACTTAATTGCAGCAGGTTTTGTACAAGCTGATACACCTGATTGTAGATGAATTTTTGTGTCTATGTGTTTCAGATGCGACCTATCACGATGAAGGCCTCAAGGGAATTCCCAGAAGTCACCGTGCCAAAAGATTATCTATACTATAAAGCTAATGATGTTGTCCATGTCATTGACAAAAAGTAAGAAATGTGCGGTTGTTTTTATTTGTTATTTCACCTAGCTGTCAAACGCTTCCTTTGTCTACTGCTAATTGCATGTTTGTGGGGAATAGCAAAAAATCAAAAAACTCTGGAGATTTTAAGAAAAAAGATAAAATGCCAGTCATGAGAATTTTTAATGTGGTAAAGATGATAAAAATGTCAGGATTTTAATTGAAGACTGTTGAAAACATGCCATGTATATTAACATTTTAAATTTTGAGTTCATTTGACTTTCAGCACATCTAATAGTCCTGCCCCTGGGCTGTGGAAAGGCATTTTAAGCAATGGAAAATCAGGTTATTTTGATCCAGCCAATTTTGTTCCCTTCATAGAAACCCGTGCTAGTCCCGCCAGCCCTGCCTCTAGAGCACAACTAACACGCAAAGGTACTGGGGTCCTCTGGGTAGGGGAGAGTACTCAACCCACATTCCTTAGAGTTGTATTAATTAATCGATTACACAGTTAAGGTACTTAATAATTAAGGTGTCTGATCCTCAGTAATGTTCAATAACTTTTAAGTATCAATAAATAATTTGTTCACATTATTATAGATTTGCCTTTTATGTTAGAAAATGTGTATGATTTAAGTCGGTGGTATCGTAGAGAACAACAGTACTTCAAGGATGAACAGGGAGAGTTTAACATTCTGATTCCTGGTCAAAAGTTTTACAGAAATTTTCACTTTTCATGTAGTTTAAATTCCTGGTCAAAAGTTTTACAGAAATTTTCACTTTTCATGTAGTTTACATTCCTGGTCAAAAGTTTTACAGAAATTTTCACTTTTCATGTAGTTTACTTAGCAATTCAGCATGCTTTAACTTCATAAAACACCAGGATACCATTGAAAATTTTCTTTGATTTCATTTATATATATAAAGAAGAGGAAAAATCCTCTTAAGGATCATAAAAATTGTTTGAAATATAGTAACTGAGGATCAGAGAACCATTAGTACAAGTATAGGTATTTTAATGTCCCATAGATTAATCTTCAATACTTAAAAAAAAAGATAAGATTCCATGCACGTATGATTAGGTCTCAAAACTATTTTGCTATTTTTAAAAATAATGTACATGTACTTGGTGATTAGCAGTAGTTGGTATTGGTAGTAAAAAATGCACAATTCAATTTATAACAAAGGTGTGGTTAAATATTTTTGGGTAGAATTTGAGTGTCTTTTGGAGAGGTAGCTTGTAACTTGTAAGGTTTTATTAATTGTTTGAAGGTAAGTCTTAATGCTGATTCATTTATAGTTGGCATTAAAAATGATACTGTAATAATTTCTTTTAAACGAAGGGAAACGTTACATAGGGCGTCATCATTCTGGTGTATGGGTTGATTAATTGTCTTTAAAAATGCATGTTACTAGACCTAGTAGAACATATGTATGAATATTATAGAGTCCAAGAGACACTCCAAGGCCAAGTTACTGAGTGCTGCTATGATCAGTGGGCCACAGAATGACTTGAGACACACGGGACACATTGGTTATGATGGGGCAGTGTTCGGGGACGTGTCGTTCATTGGTGATAACTACGACAAACTGCCAGTCAAGGTCTCCAGCACCGGTATGCACCCAGTAGATTCATCTGTCAAAATTTGCTCAAATCAGACTATTTCTTAATGGAAATACAGTAATAAAGAGCAATGACTATAGAATCAAGTCCATTGTTGATAAACCTTTCACAAAACTGATAAGGATTGAAACTTTGTTTTAGTGGCTTTTTAACTAAAAATTTTAGGTATGAAATTGGTTTTCTGTGTATTTTCTATTATTTATGTAATATTTTCTATTTATTTGTTTAGGTAAAATAAATGAGCTTCACAGAATCAGTCCCGATAAAGATGGATTTTCAATGAATGGCCATCTTGGATCTGGGCATTCATGGTAAGTTAACAAATGTTGGTATAATTACAGAGTGTAGGGATCGATACATTTCAAGTCAGGGGATGCATATTTGTATTCTATTCCATGTTAACTTGCTCTTACATCCATATAGGATGATATACATGTACTATCTGTTGTAAAATGTAGTCAATTTCTTTGAAAACAGCAGTAAAAAGGATGACAAGTAAGGTGGATTTTAAGTTTTCTAACCAGCTAATATTTTGTTTGATGATTGAGGAGGGCTATACATGGATTGAAGTTTGTATGTATATCCATAAAATCAAAGTTTGTGAAGGTGCCAATATTTAGGATGTTTTGTTGAAAGTTAAAAAGTTCAAATGGTCCATGATTTTAAGCTACAGAATCTGGATAAATTCATGCACTGTAAACATGGTAAAGGTTGTTATCAGTTCAAGTAAAGAATGAAATATGCATATGATGGTGCTTTATTAATCCAGACATTTTTGTTCCTTACCAACTTGTCTGCACAACTGAAGCTGTAAGATATATAAATTGCTGGTGTGAAAATATGTTGTATTACTTAATATTGGTAGCCATTATTAAATGTCTGAAAAAAGAAATGTCCACATTATTGACGTCTGGATTAATGAGGCACTCCATTGTATACAGTCTTTATTTTGTGTTTTCAACAGTCTTTTATAAGTCAAACTTTCATTTTTTTTTTAAATCTAGCTGTTAAAAAGACATGTATAGCCTTTCTTGATCCTGCTTCACAGAATATGCAGTGGTGGGGAATTAAGAACACCTGCTTCTTGTCATAAACATTGTCCCATTTATCCATATTCCAAGCCAGTATCCAGATTAGGATTTTCCATTATATATTATCGTAATTTTTTGGCTTAATATCACAGCTATATATGATACCGTATTTTCGGAAATATAGGTCGATGTTGTATATTGGTTGAGCTAGCAGATTTTGGTTGAAATTTTTTTTTAAAAAGTTGATATAGGTTGGTTTATAGGGTGAAAATATCGCAATGTTTACTGGTAATTGAGAATTTTTGAGCATTTTACATGAAAAAATGTATCCCCCTCCTTTCCCCCAAAAATTATATTGGTCGAAGCACAATATAGGTCGAGAGTCAGTCATTAGGGGAAAAAAGTATCGACCTATATTCCCAATAATATGATAATGACGATGATAATCCTCAATATTTCACCCAGGCATCCAATACTTATATAAATTGCTTCTTAATATTCCCATTTAATGACTATATAAAGGTACTTTAGTCAAGTTAAGTGTCTGATACATGCAACATCTGTTTAATATTTACGATTGTTTCCTTGAAATTTCCATTGCTTCATGGGAAAAGTCCTCAAGAGTTAAACAGGTATGAGTATCCCCGATTGTCGTCAGCTGTTGACAATTTTTATGTTGTCAGTTTTTCAATGAAATATGAAAAGAGATGGGATTTTATTCCCAAAAATATAATTTCATAGATAGTCTACATTTTCTGGATTTACCTCCAGTCTTTAATTTTTTATTTGGCTTGAAATATAACTATGATTTTTTGTTTACATTGCACCTTCACTTCTGAGTGAAACTGTGTAATCACTTTGTTACAATCACCAAGTTGACTTCACCAGTTTGTTTTAACACTAGTGATAAACTACATGTATATCTTTAAAAAAAATCAGAAAATTGTAGAAAATAAGAAGTGAACCCTTCAAAAGTACATTTATAAGCAACACAGCTTTAGGTATTGACAATGACAACTGCAAATGTTTAAAAGTTTGACAAATACATGTATTTCTTATTTATTTGATTTTTGATTACATTTATTGATGTATGGTAATTATAATCAATATGTTTATTATATGACGTTAAGGCTTGAACAATTAACGAAATCTTTTCTATTTAGGTTTTATTTTTAATTTTTCAAATATTTAGTATTTACTGTAAGAGAGAAATGTCTATTATTTAAAATCTATTGGAATTGAGTTTTAAGTGTTTAGTGTGACTGAATACTTGGGTGTTAGGGTAGACAGGCTTCACAGGAGAAGAGAGATATGATGGAGCTTAAAAATGCTTTGCAAGGGAAATAACTGGTATTGTTGCATTACAAAGAGATGGTGTTGGTTTTGTTTATTTAAATTATCTTTTTTTAATGAAAATTTAGTGTAATGAATATTCTCATTGAACATCTAGAGAGATAATGAAATTTTTATTGCTACACATGAATATTGCAAAAAGGTTGGAACTGAATTCCTTTCGGGTCAGTGGTTGTGTATTTTTGAACCTTTGTTCTGATTTACTTGCAGGATAAGCCAGGAATCTATAGACAGTACATTTGCACTGAAAAGTGATGAAAATCCCCACAAGAGCATGGAGTACACAGATATTGATGATGATTCCATTTTTGCAGATTTCAAGATGCCTGATATATCTGTGAGTAACTGCTGAAATAAATTAATAATGAGTGAAAAATAATATACGTAGGGATCATGTAGATTTGTGATGTAATTTACCAATTATGATTCGAGTTCCTATAAATATACACTGCATAGATGTTTTTAATTAGGTTCAGGTTGTATTATTTAACACTTTTACTATCGTAACCATTCTCTCTTTCTCTTTCAGAGCTCTTTTGACCTTGGCCCTTCATTCATGGACGAAGTTCTTAAAGCTTTGAATGAAAAGGAGTCCAAGCTAGAAACTCCAGAAAAAGAGACCACCCCATTACCAGAGGACACCAAGTTCAGCTGGGAGGAAACAAGGGAAAAGAAACAGAGTCCTCCCCCCTTGCCGACTCAGCCCCCCAGGATGGTAGGATGATGCTTCTGTAGTTTGATCAGAGTGATTTATGAAGTTGCTCTTGTAACCCTAACTGAGTTCTGTAGCACCTCACCTTAACATTGCAGCATATATTCAGTGGCTGTAAGTGTAATCAGACATGTAACAGATTTGCACAGTTTAGCTGCTGGTGTTGGGATTCTTTTCCATGTTTTGTATTCATGTTGCGGAGAACATTCATCGGAGTAATTTTATAGTCACCTGAATTTATATTGCAATACAAGGGGAGATGAAACAGGGTCTTTTTGTTAGAGGGTCAGTCAAGAGCAAATTCATATATCACATGATAGTAAAATGTGAAATCTACAAATATTATATATACATATCAGTTTCAACTCAACTTAACTGTAAAATTTCTTTAT